>CM041810.1:27006939-27529439 GCA_023376895.1 Aspiorhynchus laticeps
GAGACATGACAAGTAACACATTGAATTAAACATGAAAATTTAAAAGTAGAAAGACTGAAATTGCTTTTTTTTTTTGTAAAACATACTCTAATAATTATAAAAATAGTTATTTACAACTTTACAGTTTAATAAGACTGACTAATCTTGAGATTGAATACTCCTGAACAATATCTGCACTAGTTATCATCACTAGTACAAACTCATCTCATGTTAGGACAGTATGCATCATTAAAAATGTGTAGAGCTCAGCCTCCAGATATTAAGATTTAAGCATACATCACACAGTATGTAAGGCAGGCATGCTAAGTAGGGCTTCCTCCCGCTTGATGGCTGGATTACCTCTTGATTTCAGAGGAAGTAGCTCAGCCCAGAAACCACAGCTGACAGGCCAACGTGATCTCATAATAATTCGTATGTATTTTACGTAAAATGTGGTTCTATAAAACGTACATTTACTTACGTTTTTACAGGCACTAAAACATACAATACTGACGTATTTTCAGCATCTAAACGTATAAATACTTACATATTTTCTGCATTTAAACGTTAAACTGACGTATTACTACATCTAAAAATGAATCCTTACGAATATTGAAATTGCGGCATTAATTTTATTATTAGTTGTTTTTAGTTGTCATATCAATTACCTTGTTTTCAGTTGTTTACCCGTTTACCTAATATTAAATGATAACATTTCGTTCTGTTCTGTGTGATTTCTGCCAGCTTGTTTCCAAGAATATGCCTACATAATGTTAAACAAGACTTCACTTTAAACCCTCAAAATAAATAACATTTGAAATCGTTTAACCTTTACTTGTCATGTAATGTTTACTTTGTTTGCCATGGGCCACAAAAAGCGTTTTCTCGGACATGCTGTGACTGACAATAGAACTATATAAAACACCAAAACCGCAACATAATTACGAAATGAAATTTTTTTATTTATGCGCTGTAATCCAGATCTTCAGAATCCATACGACTGCGAGGAACAGACCCAAATCCAAGCCTTTATTCGGCGATCTTCATCTCCATCCCGAGCAGCAAGTCCAGTGACCGTAAACAGTAAAGCCCGCGCTGACTGACGACGCGCTCCTTACGAATTCAAATGTTGCCGCTTCAAACGACAGGTTTTACGGCAGAATAATCGAACGCTCATTGGCTCTCGCCTGCATTCGTCACAGATTGCGACATGCCGTGTTTCTGGTGAGGTGTGTGTTTGAAAGATGCAAGCATGCGCGCGCCTTCAGGAGACGAGTTCACTGAGAGCGAGAGGATCAGGAAAATAATCTGGATAATATTTTCAGCGATTAATAACATAAATTCTGCTCTGCACCTCACACAAACCTACTGTATTCCGCCAGAGAGGACTGCGGCTGCAACGCATCGTCATTTGGATTACTTTTGGTAGTGCTTTTGAAATTTTTGCAATAAATAAATGATTGCAATTGCATTTATCTGTCTGTCATGTTTTTCTTATACTGTACAGAAATAGCTATGTATAGGTTTAGAGGTAGGAGTGGGATTAGCGACTATAAAAACATTTTTAATGCTATTATTCTTACTAAAATTGTTATTTTCCTGCATGCTTCGGTCAGTTGCGTTTTATATTCGCTATAAAATGGGTAGGTTTAGGTTTGGGGGTAGGTTAAGGGGTCTAAAATCTAAATTGCTTATTAATAAAATGATAAAAATGCATATTCGCTGTAAAATGGGTAGGTTTAGGTTTGGGGGTAGGTTAAGGGGTCTAAAAGTCTAAATCGCTTATTGATAAAATGCTAAAAATGCATTGATACGAATATCTTAATGATATAAAAGATACGTAAATATTTTTACGTTTTTTAGCTAAAAATATGTATCGATTTGTACGTTTTAAACGTTGAAATACATCTAAATTGTACGTTTTAGCATCAATAAATACGTACAAAAATGTACGTTTTGTGCTTGTAAATGTTACGTATTAATACCTACGTATGAACATGAGACCAGGCTGGACAGGCTTGCCTCATTCTGTTAAAATGTCAGGATTACTCAAAGTTATGTCTCTGAATTTTCTGAAACTTTGACACCCAATAATGCACTAATGGATAGGAGAAAGGGCAGCAGAAAATTAGATTTGTATAATTAGATCATCAGGTAAACATGCATTTTAAGGTGAAAACAATTTGTATGTGCATGCATTTCATGGCCTACATTTTGTGAATAGAGTCAGCATAAACAGCATAAACACAGATGAAGAAAAAAAAGCGCATAGGAATCGATAGGCGGAATCGAAATTTTAATTTGACAACAAGTATCCGATTCCTGACCTTAAGTATCCGATTCTGGAATCGGAATCGATTTTCGATTCCCAACCCTAGTTGGCAGTGTATACATATTACATGTTATTTATTTTCTCCAAACACCTAAGACAAGTACAAGAATCCTGAGTTTTCTAAATAAACTCCATTACCTTCACAGTCACTTAATTTACTCTTCACTGTCAATAACGTCAGAGCTGCATATAGTCTGGGTTGTCCTAATAGCCACAGTGTTTGTGAACTTTTAGAGCAGTAAACATGTGTTTGGTGTCATATACTGTCTCAGGGAATTGCTCGTGATAATTGTTATTCAGTGGGTGGATTTTTGAAGGTTGTTAGATGGTCTTATGTAATTTATTTTTTAAAAAAGTTTACAGCACCGCTTCTGTTTTAGAATGTTCACTCTGTTTTGATGCATCTCAGGGATTCTCTCTCTCTCTCTTTTTAACATGCTTTCTAATTTAACATATTGCTGGGCCTGTGCAGTTCTTAATTATATTAGGTAAATTAAATGTTTGATTTTAAGGACATTTTGTTTACCTTTGTAGAAAAAAACAAAACAAAAGCCTTTTAATGTTCTTTTGAAGTTTGGTTCTTGGCAGAAAATATCACTGCCCTAGACCCTTTATCAGGGTTTGACATGAAAAAAAGGAAGAAAAAAAAACTTTAGGGGTGTAATAAATTCAGCAAATAATGTTTTTTTTTTTTTTTCTTAATAAAGGCATACAAGGAGATGTAAGCAGAATAATTTAATTTAGAATACAAGAAGAATATTATTTCTGCTTCAAACTGAATTTAATCATTCTTTAATTATTTATACACCTACTTTAAACATTAGAAACTGTGTAAACTTCTAATCTTAGTCTATTCTTCCTATGTGATGGGCAGCTCAGACAGAAGCTACACTGTAAATAATTATTTTTCAAGGTTTTAAATAAATCAAAGATTTATGGAATATGTTTTACAAGAAAATCCTATTTGAGTTTTTCTACGAAATTTCATGTTTAATTCAATGTGTTGCTTGCCATTTCTTTGTAATTGTTTGTGACATTTACTAGCAATTTCTAAATTAAAATTTTATTTTCTAAATTTACACTACATGCCAGATACAGTTACCAAAATACCAATAATAACAAATCCGAAATACACAAGGACTCATATTTTGAAATGTCGAAGCTTTACTATTGCTGGCTGCTCATTCAGAAAGATGAGGGAGATGAAATAAGCACTCTTAAGGCCCCGATATACTTCAAACGAAATCGAAGAACGAACTGATATGATGTCATTTCGAACAAAATCAGGCCGAAACGAAGTTCGTTTTGAGTTTGTTTTGGCAGTTCGATACATCTCACCAAGGTGAACTTTCTGGGGAGTTCGTTTTGGCACCTTAACACCTTTGAGCTACCATTGGTCCATGGCGATTACGCAATCGGTGGGTGTGTTCTGGAACTCCACCTTCTTTGATGCGCAATTTTTTTTCCCCGGTTCGTTTCTCATTCAACAAAGGTCAGGCAGGAGAACAACATCAATACACTGTGTCGAATAGCTGAGCTGCCACAAATATATCCGCACCTGTACAATCATTCGCGAGGAGACTTTAAAGATTCAGAGAAAGCATTTAATTCCTAGAAAGAAATCACAACGAAGCTTGGTGTCGACGACCCGGAGTTATGCAAAAAGCGACGTAGAGAAACAGCAGATGCAAGTTTTTAATCAAATTATGACAACACATAAAATATAAAAACGATATAATAATTTATCCATTTTAATAAAAGACCTAGATACACCTTCATTGCATCGTTGTTGTGTTTAGGGCATAAGCGTGAGCGTCGTGACACGTTTACATTAATCTACACCCCGCCTCTAGCAGCGCGGGAGCGTTGGAATGTTCGAAAACAGTATACCGTCGCTCAGCCTTATCGAACTTCTTTTTGCCCCCAAACGAAGAACGAAAACCAACTTTGTTTGAAGTATATCGGGGCCTATACAACCATCTACATCATACTGTATAACAATGTAAATGCTATGAAGTAAACCTTGTCATAATTCATTAACTGTAGATCATGAGCAATCTATTTGCATACATATTCATTGATTGCGAACTGCTTTGAAGCTGAAAGCTCATAGAACAAACAACAGCATTTGCCGTATTTTGCCTTCCCGGCCTTACCCTGGGTGTTCGTTGCCATAGCCAAGTTGATTTCTTAGACTTTTTATGCACCTGCATGGACTTTTTTTATCCTCAAATGTGCTCCTAAATACTTTTAAAGTTCACACACATCTATTTTTGGTCCCAAATGCTAGTGGAACACTTGCACTGTTGAGCCCTGCTGAGCTGCATGAGGTTTAGATATGAGGATATCATCCTATAGTCTCTTTCTGCTTTCAGTCTATCTTTGTAATCTTAGAAACATAATAGATGAGTTATTCTAAGGATCAGTCGGGTGGGGGAGATTGGCGAAAGGGCCCTCCCAGTCACACACAAATATCGAGAGGACCCTCCCACTCACACACAGATGAAGATCAAAGAAGGCAGGCAGGGATTTACAGAGATTAAAGCAAAGTGAAGGACAAACCAAATCCTCCCGAGTTTTGATGAGGGGAAATTAAGGCCACGGCTCAGCATCGGATGAATGCAAACTAATAGAGCGCCTGCCAAATGACACATCTCAGAAAAAAAAAAAAAATACACATGCAAATAATGTTTTTAGCTTTTAACAATGATGTCATTAAAGAAATAATTAACTTTTATGTTAAAATCAAAAAAAAAAAAAAAAATGCCATTATACCATTAGGGTCTGTTGTCATAAAAAGGCTGTTTGAACTGTCATGTGGTGTGACATGCTTAATTCCATGTAAAACTTCTTTAAACAGCATTTTTCAAATTTGATTATAATTCTTATGCATTTTTATTGACATTAATTGAGAGACCACATGAAATATTTGTCCTTTTAAAAATCCATTTGTCTCACTACAGGACCATTAGATTGAACTAGTGAGACATTAAAAGTGTTAAAATCTTGAAATCGTTCATGGACCTTTGCCCAAAACCCTTTAGCCATTTTTGGAAAGAGATTTCAGATTCCTGTGGTTTGAATCTCAAAAAATTATATCATACATCAGATAACTAAAGCTCAAGGGCCAAACTGAGTTATTTGTCAGGCAATCTTATCAAAGCTCCTATTTACACTGCAAGTACTGCTGTCATTCTGCTGGGAGATGATTTAAACAATGCCTGGCGGAAACACTGAGGAAACCCGTTAATCTGCCATTAATCTCCCACCTTAATCAGCACTATCGTGGTGGCCCATCAGATGGGTGATCGATCCCGCTAGCTATAAATAGCTTAGAGCAGTGCGGGCTAAACAACTCTCTGATGTGATGTACGTTCATTAGACCTGGATGCTCGGGGTGTTTAGAACATCCTGTCCTCTCAGTGATGATCATAATTATTTCCTCTCTTTTTTAATCTTTCACTCTATCCAGCCTTGTTTGCAGTTGTTAAAAGCTGTCCCATGATTCCTCTACACAGGGGTCGGCAGCCTTTTTTACATGAAGTGCCATGTCAACCTCTGAATTAATTGTATTTTATAATATAGACTGTAATACAATATACAGTTGACCCAAAAAGTATAGGTACACTTTTGTACACCATTAAACCATTGCACAAAATGACAAAAAATATTATTAAAGTTTTTCACAAAACTTCTGAGCCATTTTTGCTGTTGATGTTGACTGACTGGTTCCAAAGTGATTTTTAATGAATGCATAAAATCAACTATGAATATGTTCGACTCTTTTTGTGACAACCAAAAATTAAGCAATTTAAGCCATTTTTATAATTTTAAACTTAACTCCTTGATGGGAAATGTTTTGCTTAAAACGTGGGACCACTGTAATAATACAATGCTATATAGAAGTATTATTGTTTTATTTTAATTACAATTTTTTTTGCAAAAAAAAAAACAAAACAAAAAAAACATCAAAACCACAGACCGAAGTACATAATTGCCGCTGCACTGCTGTGGGTGTGAGTAGGACTGTGCAGCTCCTGTAGTGTTCCAGTTATAGTACAGTGCTGATTATTTTCTGGTTTGCGCTGTCTGTTGGTTGCGCAAGTAAATGGAACGGATCTCTGCACTGTTCAGTGGGCCGTGCAAGTAAACAGATCTGCTCTCCAGTGATTCGCGCTGCACGATTCAACTGAGTAGTGCAGTTTCGTCCCACTTTTGGTGCATTTGGATTCCCAAACAGCTTTATAACTCAATAAAACAGTCTGTGTGATTACAAAGGAGGGTTGCTGAAAGATTCATGCAGATATGATTGACTTCAGCATTTCTAAAATAAACAACAAAATAAAATTATATGCATAATATTCTTCTCGCTCCTCTCTTATTGCCTGCATGCTAGTGATTACACCTCCGTGTTCCAATGGCATCAAGCAAGCTTTCCCAAGTTCCTTTGTCTATCCTTTCTTTGTACTCGTTTCTTCACAGCCTCATTACCAGCATTCCCTTAAATTTTTCCTCTCATTTCTCTCTGCCATTACTGCTCTCTTTCTCTCTTTTCTATGTCCCTGTGACCACATGATTAAAGCACTCCTGCACATGTCACAGTGAGGCAGCACAGTAATAATGTCTGACCTTTTGAACAATTACCATGTGAATGCACTCTCAGGCAGGTCAGATTGAAGAGTCCTTCAGAGACACGGACCTGCCTGAAACGTCACTGACTCAGGCCCACCTTTCTTAGGCGAAACATTCTACATAATGACTGTCATTCAGCTACTACAAAATGCTGCTGCTCAAGGGTTATTTTGTGTTGGAAAAATATAATTATGCCCCTGTTGCTAGGCAAACACTTTACTGGTTCTGTGGTCTCTGTCATCGTTATGTGCGGATGTGAGTGTGTCTGCGTGTGTGTATGGCCAAAAGAGAGTGAGAACGATTTGAAATTGTGGTGATTTTTTTTAAATTCTGAAAGGTCAATGAGATGCTCCTGCTGTAGATGAAGAGGCTTGAAGAGAGGTGCTTTTGTTGTTTTAACTATGGAGGGTTATAAACCATTTTTTATCAAAGATAAAAGCACACATTTTGATTGGCCAGGGGTCCAGCTGAGGGTACTTATGAAATCACCATCAAAGGTGGACTTACAACATTGTTTTTGAAGAATAATATTTCATTGTTCTTTTCAGTATAAGTAGTTAATTGCATGAATTGACATCACATAGATCAAATCCATTGAATGCTTAGTTATTAAATTGTCTGTAATGACCATTGAGGATATTTATAAGTAAGATGGGTTATCATTATTTGGCCTGTTCCTGGACATCTGCCGTCCTGTAAAGTTCAGCTCCAACCCCAGTCAAATACACTTGAATTAGCTAAATAAGATCTTCAAAACACATGAATAATTACTGCCAGTTGTGTTGGAGAAAGGCTGGAACTGAACTCTACAGGATATTAGACCTCCAGAAACGGGACTGGGCACCTCTGAGCTAAACTTTGAGAGAATTCAGTTCTTAAAAGTTATGATGAAACTGAAGTAGCAACATATCTTTTCTTCTGTATTCACCAGAGAGAAGTTTGTTGTTTCATTGAAAGATCAAGTTATGTTTTGATTAAGAGTTACAGGGTCACTTTTTTTTTTTTAAATGAAACATTTGCTTAGAAGAATTGTTTCGAATAAGATCAATAACATGCACTTAGAAAATGCTCTATAATGCGTGCTCTAATAGCTGTATTTGATAGCTTTCTTGGAAGAAAAGTATTGACAGGAATAGTCATAGTGATTAGTCAATTCTAAAAACTGCAAGAAAACAGTACTCATTAATACCTCTGTAGCGATATCAGCCATGTTTTGAAATCTAAAGCCAATTATTTAGTTTTAAATGGGTTGCTTGAATGAGGTTAATGTAAAATTAAAAATATATATGGCAGGATCTGTAATATATGTATAGAATTTCAGCACAAATTCACTCTCTCAGCTTTTGTAGTGATTGTCAGTTTCTCTCAAAATGGGTCAACAAGCAACTGAAGAAAGCTAGCAGGATCAGTTTCACAGTGTATCATGTCCTATTCTTAGCCCTTGTTTGTTTGTTGCTTCCACATGTAATGTTTCTAAATCTTGAGTGGGATTATTAGTGTGAATATGTCCATCCCTAGTCTGTGTTTATGGTAATTAAACATTAGTCCAATTTTGTGTGCCCTTATCAACCGTAACATCTTTGGGTCTAGACACTCCATTGGGAAATTAACTTTATTTAATGAAAAAATCCTGTTAGAAATATCGCTGGAGTCAACAAGACCTCCAGTGTGTTTATAATCCTGACAGTGCCCGTTTATTAATTTTCCCACGCAGAAAGGGTTTGATTACTTTCAGGACATGCAGAAGTTCAGAAATATGCACTTCAGTGAAATTTATAAGGTCCTTCATGTGAATTCAGACATGAAATATTTTGTTGTACCCATCAAATGATGTCATACCCGTGAGGGTGTCACATAAACGTCAGGTATATCATTTGTAATTACTGAGGTTGTATTTTCAGTGCAAACAAATCAACCTCAGATGAACTTTAAGTAGGACATTTCATCACCGTGAACTTTCTTAAAATGCTACTTATTACAGTAGGAGTAAATCTGAGGGGGCTGCTGTGTGTCATTTGCTTAGCTGAGAGTGAAAGGACGATGCTGCAGCTGTTCTCTCTGATGCAGCGGAGAGCACTGCTGACTCAGATTATAGCTCCCTTATGGTGACAATGACGCATGTGAGTCCCTTCACAATGGTGAGACTTCTCTCTTTTCTCAAGTTGAAGAGAAAGTGGGAGTGCATATGTGTGCGATGGAGAGCGAGGAGGAGGGAAAACAGAAATTGATGAGTGGGTGAACAGAAAGATGGGTGAGATTGAGGAGGAGAGAACAAAAGACATGGAGAAATGGCCATAGGGAGCGTCAAAACGGGGAGTAGACAATTCAATGTCAAATGACTGATTGTCAGGCAAAATGTTGCCACAAATGCAAAGGCCCTCTAAATAAGGATATATTTTTACCCTGGTCCATGGAGAGTGCTGCAAAGTGCTTACGCTGCTGAAACAGGAGAGAGCTTTAAAATGCTCCCTGGACACAACTAATGGCTCCCTAACCCGCTGTTCATTGTTTTGTTATTCTGACGATACATGCATATTTTGGAGGCTCGAGACTAATGTGTTTGGGCTGTCGAGCTGCGGTTCATTAGAGTTCTTTTGATCTGTGAGTTTCCATGGAAAAGGCCATTGAAGGATTCAAGAAAAGCAAATTACGCCATGTTATTTACCTTTAAGGTACAATAGTCTTACATCCGGTGCGGTCTCACATGACCTTCATGGCATTTAGTCTTTGTCCGTATAAAAGCAGTTGTGTGCTCGATGGTTGGTTGCATGGTTATCTGTATAATGTCTTTACATGGGTGATATATGAAAAGCAGTTTGTAATTGGTTGTACATTCCTCGCTTTACAACTGACGGCCATAGAAATGCTTTTTCTGTCTCTTTCATCCAAACTGAAAAGGGTCTTGACCTTTAGCAAATGGGTATTCTTGCCAACCACACTGAATAAAAAAGTTAAAAAATAAAAAGACTAAAATTACCACTGCTGTAATAAACTGACAAGATTTGAATGAACTGTCTGATTCAGCTGGTACTGTCACAATGTACCGATTTCAAAAATTCTCACATTTGAACCTCCCATTTCCCAGATTTGGTTTTGAATCCTATTATGAAACTCAAGATCTTGAAGGAGGATACAATTCCTGACAATCCAGACATTTTCAAACATGAATCATTGAAATTAATTCTTTAAAAACAGACTGAGGTCAGTGACAGACTGGCACTCACAATGCAGGCGGATGAAAGGCAGCCTACATGTGACAGCTTGCAAGACTCAAGACTTTAATTAACTCTCACAAACTGGCCGTCTTTGCAGAGAGCAGATGTCTTTACATTACACCCTGCAATATGAGACTCCGCCACTGCAATTAAAGGAGAGTTAAAGTTGTTTTGTTTCAGATTTGATCCCCATTAATGAGCTGAAATTATCTTTTTAGTAAACTGTATCTGGCAAAACAAACAAACAAACAAAAAACATCATATTTATTGCATGCAATAAGATCATTTAATATAATCATATTGTAAAATATAAATCATGTTATAATATTTATATAAGATTGAATAAACGCTGCAAGGCTGCAATCAAATGGTTGCATTTTGTGATAATTTTTCTTGCCAGTGCGACTAAATTTTATTAGAGGCCGCACTGGTGTGATCACCACATTGTCCATCTGATAAGATCTGCCATTTCTGTTGCATCTGAGAAACATCAAACAAAATGAAAGAGGAACGAAACCACACTATTTGTTTGAGCTGTGCTGCGTGGACCATTTATCAGCTCGAAGCAATATGCGCAGTTCGAGCTCAAAACAGATACTCGCTGGCCAAGTGTCAAATCTTGACACTTTTTGTACTTAAGAATGGAAAGTTAAGAAAAGTCACAAAGTCTCAAGAAAATCTAAAATTTCTTCAAATTGTGATGGAATTACACAATAAGCAAGTAAAGAGCACTCCTTTTATAATCACTGAAGCTGTCGGTCAGTTCAGTATGATATAGTATAGAGTAGAATATTTAAAATTTTCCCTATAAAAATAGTTTTTTACTTAATACTTTTAAAAGTTCATTTTATTAGCTCTTTTGTATTTCAAATGAACAACTAAAGGTTTTTGGTTTTAATGCAAGTTTTCATTATATTTTTATCCAGATTACTGTGAAGAGCCATTGGTGACGACACTACCCCCATCTTCCTTCCAGAACTCATCAAAATTCTCTGACAGAAGGTCACCACACTATGCTAAACTCAACAGAAGAGAAGGTATGTGCTCCTGTCTCGTTGTTCTCCTGCCCTGTTTGTACCAAATAACATCCACAGTTGTCTGTGTTGATGTGACTAGAGAATTAAGCAGAAGGGAAATTTGTCCTTGTCAGACGAAAGTGTTGATGTAAAGCTTTTTTATGAATACCTAACATAATGCGATTTAACTTCCACAAACACTGCAAAAAAGTATTAGAAGACTTTATACTTTCGTTGAAGGGAATGTAACAGTCTGCTGGTGTCCATGAGCAGTACTGGTGTGAAAAGCTCTGGTGATTAGCTGTGTCTGAAGCAACATTTTAAGATTTTAAAAGTAATTTCTCAAGTGTGACAAGACATAGACAAACATAAATCTCTAATGACAATATGCAACAACCATTCAAAATGTGAATTCGGACTCGAAGGAAGGTAAAGGAATTGTAAAAAGTTTAGAAGTTTTAGTAATCAAATGTCATTTGTCAAGGGAGTTTTTTTTTTCTCCATTAATGCTTGGTGTCAGTTAATATTCAAATCCATGTTTACAAATTCTCATTCAGTGATTGCAGATTTCCATCCAAAAGCTTTTCCAGGGCTGCCAAAAACATTGTAATCCTAAGCAGATAGTAAAAATTACTGGCACCAATAAACGCAGCCATTGTCATAGTTTTTTGAATGAGAAGTTTTACACTAAGATATTGTCCTAACATGAACTAAAAGGTAAATGTACTCAAAATGAATATTTTGTCACTATTTGCTCACCCTTGTGTCGTTCCAAAACTGAATGACCTTTTCTTTCTACTGTGGATCATAAAAGATCATATTTTGAAAGATGCCTGTTATTTTTTATTCATTTATTATTATTATCATATATATATATTTTTTAAAATCCATACAATACAAGTCAATTGTGTCCAAAACCTTTTTGTTACAATACCAACATTCTTCAAAATGTATTTGCATTTCCCAGAAGAAAGACAGCAAACAGGTTTGGAATGTGAGTAAATTGACATTTTATTATTATTATTATTTTTTTTTGGTTGGTTGAATCGATTTAAATCAGAAATGCCAGTGGATGCATGTTTCCTGAACAACAGCAGCCCCAAAAACCATTAGGAATCAAATCCAGAAGGAGTATAATGGCTACTCTTGATTTGCTTAATGATCCTGAAACACTCTGTCGACACTGTCGAACTATTGTGCCAGACTAAGCTTTGGCAAAGCACGGGGTATAACAAGAGGACTGTATAAATTATGACTAAGCAAACGTGTTGTGGTTTTTACTTCAGGGAGGTGGAGAGCAGTTTGATTAATGCAACCTTACAATCAGCAGCTGATTACAGTCTGTAGAAGCACTTGAGAAAACTCCCCAGCCAATTAAGCAGTTAAGCAGTCCCTCCAGGATTTCATGGGACGTTTTTCTGATTTTTGCGGCCTAAAATGACTGATTTTGCTGCGGCTTTTCTCAAAATTTGCAGTGATATTTGTGGCATTTCTTATTGTTTTGCAGTGAAAATATACCATGGACAACATTCTTCTAACATTGTAACAACTTTTCTGACTTCGAGATCCTTCGTAGTTCTCCAGACTAACATTTGAGGACACCAGTGCCATTAAGTTCAACAGAAGGTGGCACCAGTACCTGACAGTAAAGCACTCACCCTAATCGCACATGTACATCTCGGAGATGTCTATTTGATGTCCGCATTTACAGTTGCAAGACATATTTTTTAGGGTGTTTGCTCATCTGCAATACGTCTCTAAGATGTTTCCTGTCAGATGTCAAATAGACATTTATTAGAATGCATGTAAAACTGCTTCTGAGATGTTTATCAGATTACAAGGCAGATGTTTCCCAGATCTTTAGCAGACGTCTTACAGATTTACTTGTGCTGTCTGGGTAGTTGAGATGCAGATAAAATTAACTTTTATTACTGTCATTATATCAGGGTCATTATATCTATATAATGTCTAAATATAATTTGATAAAAAAAAAAAAAAAAATAATAATAATAATATATATATATATATATATATATATATATATATATATATATATATATATATATATATATATATATATATTTATATATATATATATATATATATAGGGAGTGGAAATGGCTAATAAGCCTACATGCTAATAAGCATAAGTCTCTGCAGCCATATAGTGGTAATTTAATGTCCTTTTTATTTTTAAATAAGTGTTTGCTTTCCTACATTATGAAACTTTTAGTTTTATAAATGGAGGCAACCTATGAAGGATGAACAAATAATGTCATCACATTAAAAATAACTTTCAAATTTGGTAATACTTAAAGCTTTGAAGTGCTGGGAAAAGTTGTGTGAAGCATTTAAAAACACTCGAAAACATAAGACCCTTTCTGCCACAAATTGTTCCTGTAGTTATGTTAAATCCATAGTGAATGGTGGAGATTTCACCATGGATTTCACCGAATTTGAACATTTCTCACAAGATTTGACAGAGATGTTATTGATTCTGCGGCGAATTCGACTACTTTCTTCACTGTATCTCCCAGCGCTGTGTATAACGGTATCGCGTGATCGAGAGCAGCCTGAGCAGATAAACGGTCTGCGCCGCGTAGCCCAAACGAGTAGCGCGGATTTCGTTTGTCCAATGTAGCTCTTGTAAATCGGGCATGATGAGAACGCAAGGCTGTACATTCCATTTTTCAAACTGAGAAACAATCTTTCTTTGACGCGCGGTGCGATGACGTCACGGGACGCGCCTACGACCAAAGTCTGTGGAAAATTAGCGGCAATTACGAACATTTGCGAGCTCTTGCGAAAATTGCGGCGTTTGCTTGATTTTGTGATAAATTCAGCGATCGCAAAATCCTGGAGGGACTGGTTAAGCATAGACATTAGAGGTCGACCGATTCATCGGTGTTGCCGATTCATCAGCACCGATAGTTGATTGCCGCAACTATCGGTTATCGGCAAAAAGCCATGCCGATAGTTTTCCGGTTTGCATCGTTTGTCTTTCTGTGGCTCTAATAAAGTCTGTATGCTTCATATAGAGAGCAGTAATAGATTGCGCTCTCTTTCCGCTTGCTCTGTTTTTTTAAACACCGAACTTCAAACTCATTTATGCCATATTGTTCATTCTTGAAGCAAGCTTATGTCCATTTGGTGATTAAATAAACAGTTTTAGACCACCACTTGAATTGAATGTAAGCGTCTGGTGTGTGTGTGTGTGTGTGTGTGTGTGTGTGTGTGTGTGTGTGTGTGTGTGTGTGATAGAGAGAGATGCCTCTGAGTTCTCCTAGACGCAGCGCTGCGCTTTTGAAAGGTGTGTGACTAACATTTTTTTTTTTATTATTAGATAATTATCAAGTGTTAAAAAATAGAAGCAAATAAAGTGTGTGAGTACACAATATCCATATGTATATAATTTGAATGCTATGGCTTTGTGTAGATATTTAAAGATGGCCATCTTTAAGCATGACTGTTGAAATTAAATGGTATTACTTAAAGTGCCCCTATTATGGGTTATGAAAGGTTCATATTTTGGTTTTGGGAGTCCCCAACAACAGGTTGACATGCATGCAAGGTCAAAAAACACTTTCATTTTCTTATAATATGCATTTATTTTTACCTTATTTGCTCAACGACTCCCAAACGGATCGCTCAACGATTAATTTTTCCAAACCCCTCCTTTGCGTGACGCTAATCTGCGGTGATTGGTCCGATTGGTTGATTTCATTTAAAGCAGAGCACAGTGTTGTGTACAGCGTTACTGGGGAAACAGCTATTGTTAACGCTCCAAAAGCGGCACCTAGTGGCAACAAGTGGGCGGGCAATATGCTAATGTTTCATGATGATGTCAAAATGAAACGGCTTAAGATTCGTTTTGAAAACGACTCGTTTCAATGATTCAGAGTCGACTCTTTCTTTTGAGAGACAATAACTTTACGGTGCACTTTCAGATTTAAAACTTTGCAGGATGTTTTCATTCACTTAGAGCTGTGTTACACACTGCATGAAAGGTAATTTTCAAAAATCCATAATAGGGGCACTTTAACAATAAGAGTCCATTCGTAGAATTAATGAAAACTGTAGAAGTATTGTTCCTTGTTAGAGTGTGTTCATTTCAACATTCACTATTAGCTACTAATAGGCTACATTTTTAAATTTTAAAGTTTCTTCTTTTAACATTAGCAAACTATGAAATAACTTTAATTATCAATATAATAAATAATATTAATATTTGTTATTCATTTACAAAGTATGGTTCAGTACTGCTACTGCTTTTTTTTAAATAGTAAAGCACTAGTTTTCTTTCAGTATCCATTTTAAAAACTATCGGTTGATTAATCGTATCGGCCAGTGTGGTCCAACCTAGCTATCGGTATCGGTAAAATCCACTATCAGTCGACCTCTAATAGACATGTCATAAATACCAGCTTATGCCAAAGCCCTCTGAGAGCTTTGTTTTGTGCACTGTAAAATGCTTGACCTCATGGCCCAAACACACTCCAGAAATGTCCTTATGATGCTTGGTGCCACTCACAAATGATCACACTACCAAACTCTGTAGTGGATTCATAACTTTTTGGATCAACGTTGTCTTCCAGCGGTAATAAGTGGGGCTATGATATGTCAGCTTGTCCCTGTCGTCCCCAAGGCATTTCTTTTTCTCGTAATTCCTCTTGCTTAGTAACAGCAGGAGGTTTCCTTTGCTCTGAGGCACAGACAGGCAGTTCGTTCCCAGTCACTGCCAGCCTGATCCAAACATGTACAGACACCAAATGTTGTTATCGTTTGATCTACCCATCTACTCATTATCTGCCTCTGATGGTCATTGGAATACAGAATCTGTAAGTTGTAATTTATGTCTGCGCTTATTATTTGTGTCCGTTTGTAAATTATTTAATAAATTAAATAAATTGCTCATGCTAAAAATACATTTTCTGGATGCACATGCTGTATAAGAATGTTTTATCTTCCTCCTCATGAAGGCTGCACTGGAATGTAATGAGCTCAGAGTGTTCATCCTGACCTTTTGCGAAAATCTTCACAGATGATATGTACCCAGTCACTGAACAGCACTGATGAAGCATTTATTATCTGACCATCTTGTTCTGACTTGCCCCGCGACAACCCTGTCACACCTGACCTTGAGGGTTTCCCTTTTCCACCCCAGCTTGATGTCCTCTCGAAAAGCAGCTTTAACTTGAGGAGTGTGTGTGATATTGACCAAAAAAAAACAAAAAACATCTCTCTATATTTTCTGTCATTTTGTCGATAACTATATGATATTTCAAGAACTTTTCAGATATGAGGCAATATTTTGACCTCTATAATGCCAATTGTTAGAAACTTACAGATGTATGCATTATATGTCAATATCTTAATCCTTCCCTAGAGTAATAAGACACTGTTACCAGTTAAATGAAATCTGTATCAACCTAAATCCATCTTTGCACTGCACAAGTGGCATAAAAACTGCATCTGTGGTAGTTTTTAGAACAGACAGTTTAATGCAGTTCGGAGTTGCTTACAAGCATTTACACTGCTTTTACAATTGCATAAGTAATGCTATGAAGTTATTTTTTAATAGTTTTTTGAATGAAACAATAATTATGATTTATTTTTATTTTTATATATATATATACACACTATATTGCCAAAAGTATTGGGTCGCCCCCTTCTAATGAACAGGTTTGACTACTTTAGTAATTTCTATGAGTACAAATCTTAATGTTAAAGCATATAATGATATTCTAGGAAATTGTGTGCTTCTAATATTATAGCAACAGTTTCGACAGGACCCTTTTCTATTCTAACATGACAATGCCTCTGTGTATAAGGCAAGGTTCAAAAAGAAAATTATTGATTCAGTCAGTGTGGAAGAACTTGACTGGTCTGCATAAAACCAAGTCCTAATCCCAGTTTAACACCTCTGGTGTGACTGTAAATGCAGACCTTGAGTCAAAAACTCATCACCAAACACCAATGTACATACACTATATAGACAAAAGTATTGGGACACCCCCTTCTTTAGAACAGAAAAATGCACTTCCAAATCTGTGGAAACAACGATGGGAACATAATTCATGTATTTAAAAATTGTATTTCCATCTCTGTTGCAACAGTTTTGGAAGTGTCTAAAATGACTGTACCATATGTACAAGTCCCCCCCCCCCCCCTCCTTCTGCACGTGCCTGGCGTGGGTGGACAAATATTTCCAAGAATTCTGTGAAGTTGTTGTGTGTATGTGTGAGTGTCTCCTTTCTGAACAATCGATGCAGGAAAAACTACAATAAGACATACAAGTTTAGAAGTATGCTGTGTAATTTCCAAATTGCCTTTTTTAACCGCTGTAATATTATACTGCGCTGAGGTCTGTCTGCTGTCCTCCAGGGATAGACTGGTGATTTCTATCTCAAAAAGAGAGAGGCTGAGCCACAAAACTGCTGGAACAAATTTAATTATTTTTTTCCTCTGACCACTAAGCTTCAGTCCTGTCAGCATGATGAACAAGAGTATGAAATCTTAGTGAGTGCTTGAATCATGGGGAGAGTTACGCCCCAATTCTGTTTCATTCCTCAGTATTTTTTAAGGCACTGGCTCTTAATCTGTCTCTTTAGGTGGTGGGGGATGGTCTTCAAATGGAGAAGACCAACAACCTTGGCTACAGCTGGACCTACGGGACAGGTTGAAGGTCACATCCATTGCGACCCAGGGTCGGTGGGGCAGCTCTGACTGGGTCACTCGCTACCAGCTGCAGTACAGTGACTCTGGACGAACCTGGAGACCATATAGACAAGAGGACGTGATATGGGTGAGTCTAGCTAATTTCCAGCACATATGCATCTTGAGTATGCCTAGATATTATTAGGCATTGTTTGAATTATAGGACACAAATGATAAAGAGTGAGAAATAAAATCATCGCTACCATGACTGACGGATAAATCCTCAGACACACACATAAACACTGCTGTAACAGGGCCTGTAATAACTCTAAAATGTCCAAATGGCACTACACAGAGTGCTATTAATGGTTTCATTTTATATATGAAAACTGAAAATGGTTTTAGTACACTCAGTGCCAACCTGCAGGGCATCAAAAGTCACTGCTGAGACTGGGTCAGGTCCCTTTTATGTTTGTACAGTGATGTTACAGATTAGGAAGAAACAAAAAATGTTGGACTCTGAGAGGAGACCATATGTAGGATATTCTTTGTATCCAAAGCTACAGAAAGTGTATTCTCTGATTTAGTATTATTTATAGTGCTGGGCGCAGTGTTGGGAAGGTTACTTTGGAAATGTAATAGGTTACAGATTACAAGTTAACCTACTTAAAATGTAATAAGTTTTTAATCAAATTACATTTGATTACTTTTTGATTACTTTTCTAAATTTCTAATGTTTTCAACTGTTAATCATTTTCAAACATAAGCCAGGCAGGGTTAACCTTACAGTAGTGCTCAACACTGATTACTGTCAGACTTCCTAAATCCTTCATCACTTGAATTAAGATTATATTTCAATGTTAAAGTAGACATTGGATGCAAAATTCACTTTTACATGGTGTTTATAAATGTATCTTAGAAGTATGTGGACACAACCACCCTACAATGATAAAAACCCATTCACTCCCTTTTTTTAATCCCCCAAAATCCTAAACAGTCTCAATTATCAAGCCGTTTTGATTTTCTGAGCAGTATGATGTCATGTTGCTCAGGCCCCACCCACAACCGCTGAAGTACTATCCAATATTAGCATATTTTCACCCTCAGCCAGTTGTACGAAGTCCATAATTTTCTCCACGCTTGAACAGCTGTAGCGACAATGTCTTGTAAGCAATGCAGGTGTTTTGTAGTTTTGTGATGTAGAAGAACATAAGAATCTTAATTTGTTCCCGACATCAGAGCCACTGAGGACGCAGTGCATTAGTTTTGTTTTAAATGGTAATGCGCCACCGAATACACCTAAATTTGTTTATGTCTGCACAAATAATTTTACTCCACACTGCTTTCTGAATGAGGGACAATTCAAGGCAGGTTTTGTTAAAAAGTTAAAACTCAAGGATAGATCAGTACCCATTGTTCGTGATCCAGCTCCAGAAGAAGTAAGTCTGACACGTTATATTTTTTATGATTGTTTGCAATCATCTTTGCTCTTCCACGGAAGAAAGGGGCGGGTGAGCAGAGCTCATTAGCATTTAAAGTGACATGCCCCAAAATGAGTCGCTGTGAACAGAGCAAGGTAAAAAGGGTGCTGTTTTACACGAACACTGAGGAATTTTAACCAATGTATGTTGCAGACCTTTCATGAAGATCCTAAAGAATCATACCAACTTGTGGAAGATCAAAATCCCCTTTGAAGCACAGCCACCGCAAAAATCAGACTTACTTTGAGATCATTCTGAGGTTAAATACATATTTAAAATCATAACAAGAAATATTTTATTAGCTATGATACTGTTTTTGAAATCAAATCTTTGCAAAGCTATGACAGGAAAAACTGGAATCTAACAATGCCTTGGAAAAAGCAGTTAATCTTTAAAAAATGAAGCATAGCTAAACATAAACCCATATAGGAAATAAAAGAGTTATCGAATAAGCATGTTCTAAACTCCTGAAACTCAAATCAATTAAATCTGTATGTGGGAGTTTGTGTGAAAAAAAAATCAGATGTAAACCCCTTTGTAATCCTTAACATTTTCATATGTAACTGTAATTTAATTACATTTTTTTTTCTCAGTAACTGTAACTGATTACAATTACTTTTATTTTGTAATTAAATTACGTAATTCCGTTACATGTAACTAGTTACTCCCCAACACTGGCTGGGCGGTATACTGGTTCATAACGAATACCGGTTTTTATTTTTGTTATGAATTTTTAAAATACCGCAATACCAGTGTATGTCGCTTAATGTTCGGAACGCAACACTGTACCATTTTAACTGTTGCACTGTGGCGAGGACACAGCTGCATGTGTTACTAAGTGTGACGGTGAAGTTTGACAGACATTGTTCTGAATTATTCCGAAGTTCCGAAACTGAAGCTGTAGAGCTAGTAGAACGTGATGACACAGAACAACTTATCCACAATATCCTCACTGACCGCCACAAATCACCGCCCACTGCCATCAGCTCCCGCGTCTCACATACACACGAGCGCGACTTTAGCAGTAGATTTAGCAACTTTCAGACCCTTTTAGCAGCTTTTTTTCCATAAAAGATAGGTACATAATGACAAGCCTAGTGACTTTTTGGATAAACCTTAGCTATCGTTTAGTTGGAAGATTTCGCCAGTGCTGCCCCGCGAGCACGAGGTCTGACTTCTAACTGGTAGTGCCACCCTTTGCAGCAACAACTGCAATCAAGCCTTTGTGATAACTGGCAATGAGTCTTTCACATCGCTGTGGAGGAATTTTGGCCCACTCTTCTGTGCAGAATTGTTTTAATTCAGCCACATTGGAGGGTTTTCAAGCATGAAAGGTCTGTTTAAGGTCATGCCACAGCATCTCAATTGGATTTAAGGCCAGACTTTGACTTGGCCACTCCAAAACATTAATTTTGTTTTTCTTGAGCCATTCAGAGGTGGACTTACTGGTGTGTTTGGGATCGTTGTCTTGCTGCATAACCCAAGTGCACTTGAGGTCACAAACTCCTGGGAAGGTTCACCACTCTAGGGCTGGACAATAATTCAATATCAATATGTATCGCGATATAATTTTTTTCAATAACGGTGATATGATTTTTAAACATATTTCCGATATTTCAATATACACTACCAGTGTTTCCCATACATTGATTTATTTGTGGCGTTTGACTTCGTTGAATAAACATGAGCACTGTACGTTTCAAAATCAAAACGCGGCGCAGGTGATTTATATGAATGTATCTCTGAAGGGAACCTACGGTGACCGGGAGGTGACATGTTCGGTTCACTTAGTTTTTTTCATCGCCACGATATAATAACTCGTGGGAACGTGATAATATGTCATGGCCGCGATATATTAATTTGTGGGAACGTCATATTAACTCGTGGGAACATGATATTATGTTGTGGCCACAAGATCATTTTGTCGAGGTAACGACAACCTTATGTCGTGGCCTCGAGATGCTATGTTGAGGGAACGACATCCATTTCTCATGGCCACGACTTCTTATGTTGAGGGAACGACATATTTTTCTCATGGCCACGACTTCTTATGTTGAGGGAACAACATATTTTTCTCGTGGCCACGACTTCTTATGTTGAGGGAACAACATATTTTTCTCGTGGCCACGACTTCTTATGTTGAGGGAACGACATATTTTTCTCGTGGCCACGAGTTTAATGCGTAAACAAACCTGCGTGACCATAGCAACCCGGGATTATCAGAAATGGATAAAACATTTTTATTAACATTAAACATTTAATTTGTATATTATTATTATTGTTATTATTATTAAATTAACTTATAGGGCTAAATTTTTATATTTATTGTTAGGCTTTATATGCTTATTTCCCCTTTCAATTTGTGTATCGCTTTACCTAGTTAACATTTTGTATAATTATGCTAGTATTTGCTAGCCTACCATATATTTTGCAAATACTGTAAACGCCTGACAATTATGCCAATAAAGTTTTGACTTTATGATTGTATTTATGCCCGTGTTTGATGATAAATGAGCGTGTTGTGTTTTCATTTACAAATGAAACTACGTGAATGATTAATTCCTCAACGAAACACTATAGTATTTATAATTATGGTCTATTAATTAGCTGAAATAAAATGAAATATATGTTAAATTTAAACTGCATTCCAGTAAAAATTCCAGTCAGCATAATCAAAGCTTTATTGGCATGTCGAGCATTTACAGTAGGCTATTATTTACAAAAGTATTCAGAACGTTAAGTAAAGAGATCGAAATTAAGGGAAAAAACGAATATAAACAAATATAAAAATATAACCAATAATAATAAGCTAATAATAATAATAATAATAATTATCATCATCTGTCACGAATCCTGGCCATGAACTTTCCTTCACTCACCACTAGAGGTCACTCTCCCAGCACATGGACTTTCACACAGTTACAGATCACTCTTAGACTACATTTCCCATCATTCACTGCACCCACACAGCTGTTCACTATAATTACGCTTGCACCTGTTCACCATCTCTCAATCACCATCATCCAATCACACACACACACACACACACACACTATTTAAACTCTGGACTTTCTGCCACTCACCACGAGTATTGTTTAGCCTAGCTACAGTCAACGTGTTTCCCAGTTTACCTAGTTTGAATTCCTGTGTTCTGATTCCTGCCCGTGTTCTTGGTTTATTCTCTCTGCCTAGCCCTCTGGATATAGTTCGCCGATCGCCGACCCACGCTTGCCCTTGCATTATTCTTGTGTCTTGCCCATGCCATACCTGTTTGCTACTGCCCGACCCTGCCTGTATTGACCATGTATTATAATAAAAGCTTGCAGATGGATCCGCCTGTCTCACGTCTCGTCAGCTCCATAACAGAATACTCGGCCACAAAAGGATCCAGCGGCTTTTCATGTGGATATTGGCCAGGTATGGACATTGCACGGATGTTGTTACACCTCGGGCAGGGCTTGCTACCACTCGAGGACTATGTACAAGACTATTTAGACCTCGCCCATTTCTCTGATCTGCCGGACTGTGTACTCATAGACTTATTTTGTGAGGGCATTAATCAACCGCTGAAGTCTCAGCTAATCCGTGAGGGTCCCCGTTCATCTCTCAGTCAGTTCCTGGACTATGCTTTGCTATGTGTTGGCTCTTCGTTCACTGTGGGGGTCGCAGAGGAACGAGACACCGCACCCAATTGTGTGGACACAGCCACGCTAGAACACGCTCACAAAATGGCGGCAACAACAACACCCCGTAGCGTCATTGCGGCCAATTACAAGCCAGGTCAGTTCCCAGCTGATGTTAAAGAGTCAAGTCAAGCCACCGCTGATGTTAAAGAGTCAAGTCAAGTCACCGCTGATGTTAAAGAGTCAAGTCAAGTCACCGCTGATGTTAAAGAGTCAAGTCAAGTCACCGCTGATGTTAAAGAGTCAAGTCAAGTCACCGCTGATATTAAAGAGTCAAGTCAGGTCACCGCTGATGTTGAAGAACCAAGTCAAGTCACAGCCTATGTTAAAAGGTCAAGCCAAGCCACAGTTGATCGTCACAAGTCAAGCCAAGCCACCAGTGATCTCCGTGAGTCAAGCCAAGCCACAGTTGATCGTCACAAGTCAAGCCAAGCCACCAGTGATCTCCGTGAGTCAAGCCAAGCCACAGTTGATCGTCACAAGTCAAGCCAAAGCACAGTTGATCATCACAAGTCAAGCCAAGCCACCAGTGATCTCCGTGAGTCAAGCCAAGCCACAGTTGATCATCACGTGTCAAGCCAAGCCACCTGTGACCTCCGTGAGTCAAGCCAAGCCACAGTTGATCGTCACGAGTCACGCCAAGCCACAGTTGATCGTCACAGCTGACCAGCCAGAGTCACGCCACGTCACAGCTGACCAGCCAGAGTCACGCCACGTCACAGCTGACCAGCCAGAGTCACGCCACGTCACAGCTGACCAGCCAGAGTCACGCCACGTCACAGCTGACCAGCCAGAGCCTCTTCACGTCTCAGCTCCTCAGTCAGAGCCTCTTCACGTCTCAGCTCCTCAGTCAGAGCCTCTTCACGTCTCCGCTCCTCAGCCAGAACCTCTTCACGTCTCAGCTCCTCAGCCAGAGCCTCTTCACGTCTCAGCTCCTCAGCCAGAGCCTCTTCACGTCTCAGCTCCTCAGCCAGAGCCTCTTCACGTCTCAGCTCCTCAGCCAGCACCTATCCCACCCAGAGACTCAAGGTCAGTCCTTCAAGTTCTCCGGTTGATATCCAGCGTGAGGGATGCACAGCTGGTGTCTGTACGCACTGCTGGTATCCCCAAATCCACTCACTTCGGTCCTCCTGTTTCTGAACTGATTTCCCTGTCTGAAGCGCTTCCCATGATAGGGATCGCACTATGTTGCATTTGGGCCACATACACCACTACTGTACTGCCCCAGGGGAAGGCATCTGCTGCAGAACCTCCCCAAGCGGTGGTGCGAGCCTCAGCCCCTGGCAAGGTGGTGGCGCCCAGCAATATACTCTCACCCGGTCAGGTTACCACCGTGGAACCTCCAGAGGTGGCGGCGTTAGCTGCAAAACCTCCAGAGGTGTCGTGGTATCCTCCTGTAAACTCTCACCCCGTCCTGTCACGGCTATGGAGGCTGTCTGTGAGCTCTCATCCTGTCCTGTCACGGCTATGGAGGCCGTCTGTAAACTCTCACCCCGTCCTGTCACGGCTATGAAGGCCGTCTGTGAGCTCTCGCCCTGTCCTGTCACGGCTATGAAGGCCGTCTGTGAGCTCTCATCCTGTCCAGTCACGGCTATGGAGGCCGTCTGTGAACTCTCGCCCTGTCCTGTCACGGCTATGGAGGCCGTCTGTGAGCTCTCACCCTGTCCTGTCACGGCTAAGAAGGCCGCCTGTGAGCTCTCATCCTGTCCTGTCACGGCTATGGAGGCCGTCTGTGAGCTCTCATTCTGTCCTGTCACGGCTATGGAGGCCGTCTGTGAGCTCTCATCCTGTCCTGTCACGGCTAAGGAGGCCGTCTATGAACTCTCACACTGTCCTGTCACGGCAAGGAAGGCTGTCTATGAACTCACGCCCTGTCCTGCCCCGGCCATGGAGGCCGTCTATGAACTCTCGCCCTGTCCTGACACGGCTAAGGAGGCCGTCGGTGATTCCCTGTCCGGCCCTGTCATGGCTACGGAGGCCGTCTGGGATTTCCTGTCCTGCCCTGGCACGGCCCCTGAGATCGGGAAGGCTCTCCCTGTGTTGTCTGTCTCTGTTCTCCCAGTGTTGTCTGTCTCTGCTCTCCCTGTGTTGTTTGTCCTTGTTCTCCTCTGCTTCCAGGTTCTGTCAGGGCTACCTGCCCAGTCTGCTTCCCTGCGGTGGTCTCTGGTCCCGTCTGTTCCACCCTGGTGGGTCCTGGTCCCGTCTGCCCTACCCTGGTGGGTCCTGGTCCCGTCTGCCCCTACCCTGGTGGGCCCCAGGTCCATCTACTCCGCCCTGGGGGGCTCTGGTCCCGTCTGCTCCGCCCTGGGGGGCTCTGGTCCCGTCTGCTCCGCCCTGGGGGGCTCTGGTCCCGTCTGCTCCGCCCTGGGGGGCTCTGGTCCCGTCTGCTCCACCCTGGTGGGCTCTAGTTCCATCCTCTCCGCCCTGGCTTCCACATGGACCTGGCCCTCCGTCCCTCCCCCTGTTCCGCCTCCGCTCCTCCGCCCACCTAGAATTGTTTAGGAGCGTCTGGAAGCCGCTCCTTGGGGGGGGTCTATGTCACGAATCCTGGCCATGAACTTTCCTTCACTCACCACTAGAGGTCACTCTCCCAGCACATGGACTTTCACACAGTTACAGATCACTCTTAGACTACATTTCCCATCATTCACTGCACCCACACAGCTGTTCGCTATAATTACGCTTGCACCTGTTCACCATCTCTCAATCACCATCATCCAATCACACACACACACACTATTTAAACTATGGACTTTCTGCCACTCACTGCCGAGTATTGTTTAGCCTAGCTACAGTCAACGTGTTTCCCAGTTTACCTAGTTTGAATTCCTGTGTTCTGATTCCTGCCCGTGTTCTTGGTTTATTCTCTCTGCCTAGCCCTCTGGATATAGTTCGCCGATCGCCGACCCACGCTTGCCCTTGGATTATTCTTGTGTCTTGCCCATGCCATACCTGTTTGCTACTGCCCGACCCTGCCTGTATTGACCATGTATTATAATAAAAGCTTGCAGATGGATCCGCCTGTCTCACGTCTCGTCAGCTCCATAACATCATCATAATAATATACAAATATTGCGGGAAAAAGACAATCAGTTAATGGATTTACAAGACTGTGGGATGAATACAAATGTTTTCTTGTAGGCCTATTTTATTTTATGCATTTTATGTAACATTTATTCATGATAAACCTCATTTGAATGCTGACTATCTCACGTAATACAGTCCGGTAGCCAAGGCCTATGGTTAATATAATAATTTAATAATATAATAATTTCTTAATTCAAAATAAAATATTAATGATAATCTCTGATAATCCCGGGTTGCTATGGTCACGCAGGTTTGTTTACGCATTAAATTCGTGGCCATGAGAAAAATATGTCGTTCCCTCAACATAAAAAGTCGTGACCACGAGAAATGTATGTCGTTCCCTCAATATAGCATGGCGTGGCCACGACATAAGGATGGTCTTACCTCGACAAAATGATCTCATGGCCATGACATAATATCACGTTCCAACGAGTTATTAGGTGTGTTCGTCTTGAAGTGGCGCTGCGCAGAATGATCAGTGTATGACATCAAAGTACCGCGAGAGCGATTCGAAAGCATCAGGATCCATCTGCTCTCTTATCGCTCTTGCGGTACTTTGATGTCCTACACTGATCATTCTGCACAGTGCCGCTTCAAGCAGTAGACAAAACTAAGCAAACCGAACATGTCACCTCCCGGTCACAATAGGAACCGACTGTCTTCAGAATAGTTTTGATGGCATTTTCATTTTATCTGATAAAGTAGCGTTCATGAGCGGAGCTGCTTAGATTACAGCCATTACTGGGGAAACCGCTAGTTCTACCGCTCTCATAGCGTCTCCTGCTGGCAGAGAATCAGATTGCATTTTCAATAATAAGCCCATCTCCAGCAACATGTTTTGTTGTTGCTTAATTTTTTTGTTTGTTTTCTGCAGCAATTCACTTGGAGTCAGTATAATTTTTTTTTTTTTTTTTTTTTTTTGGGGGGGGGGGGGATTATAGAAATTAATACTTTTATTTAGCAAGGATGCTTTAAATTAATCAAAAGTGATGATAAAGACATTTATAATGTTATAAAATATTTCTATTTCAGATAGATGCTGTTCTTCTGAACTTTCTATTCATCAAAGAAACCTAAAAAAAAATTCTACTCCGCTGTTTTCAACATAATAATACATGTTTTTTGAGCAGCAAATCAGAATATTAGAATGATTTCTGAAGGATCATGTGACTGGAGTAATGATGCAAAAAATTCAGCTTTAAAATATTTTCAAATAGAAAACAGTTATTTTAAATGGTAAAAACATTTCAAAATTGAAGTTAAAGATATTAATATTAATAAGGTGAGTCTGAGATGTTTATTTGACAGTGATTTCACATTTCTTGTGTGTATGAAGGCTAAATACAAATAAAAGTTGAACATTAATTTATTTGTGCTTTTTTTTTTTTTTCTTCTGAAATATTATATAGTTTTATAGGAGGAGTTCATAGACTTGGCAAATACATTTTTCATAAGTTTGTAGGTACAGACATCTGTTGTGGGCATTCTTGGCAGTTTTTATGAAGCTTTTTTTAATAGTTTTCACATCGATATCGGAATTATATCGGATTGACCGAAATGAAGAAATATATTGTGATATAAATTTTGGCCATATCATCCAGCCCTAGTTCCAAGTTTTCTCCATTTGTGGATAATGGCTCTGACCGTGGTTCGCTGGAGTACCAAAGCCTTAGAAATGCCTTTATAACCCTTTCCGGACTGATACATGTCAACTATTTTGTTTCTCATATGTTCTTGAATTTCTTTAGATCATTGATGTGTTGCTCTTTAAGCATGCTTCACTTTGTCAGACAGGTTCTGTTTAAGTGATTTCTTGATTCAACAGGTCTGGCAATTATCAGGCCTGGGTTTGGCTAGTGAAATGTTACTCAGTTTTCTAAAATAATGTGGTTAATCACAGTTCTTTCATGATTTAACAGGAGGGGGCAATACATTTTTCACGTAGGGCCAGGTAGGTTTGGACAGCTTTTTTCCCTTAATAAATTAAATCATCATTTAAAAACTGCATTTTGTATTTACTTGTATTATCTTTGTGTAATATAAAAATTAGTTTGATGATCTGAATCTTTTAAGTGTGACAAATATGCAAAAAAAACAACAACAACAAAAAAAACAGGAAGGGGCAAAAAACCTTTTCACGGCACTGTATGTGTCACGGTGCACACAGCAGGGAGGAACAAGGACACGCAGACGAGGACGTAAACTCAAATAATAGTATTTAATAAAACATCAGGGCAGGGCAGGGCAAGGCAAGGCAGGGCAAGGCAAGGCAAGGCTTACAGACTTAACAAGGACAGGAAACAAACCAAATATGGACACAAGAGGCAGGAACACATGACACACACAACAGAAACCTGACAGTATGTATATGTGTGCACAGTATGCCGCCCACTAATATTGGCACCCTTGGTAAATATGAGCAAAGGTGGCTGTGAAAATAAATCTGCATTGTTTATCCTTTTGATCTTTCATTCAAAAAATTTGCAAAATTCTAACCTTTCATTGAAGTAAAACAATGGAAAGTGGGGGAAACTCATATTCTGAAATAAATGTTCTTCTCTAGTTTACGTTAGCCACAGTTATTGGCACCCAATTATTTCAATGTCCTTTTCCCAAGATACCAGCTCTGAGTTTTCTCCTATAATGCCTGATAAGTTTGGAGAACACCTGACAAGAGATCAGGGCCCGTATTTATCAAGCCTCTAAGAATTACTCTCAAGAACACTGCTAAGTATTGACTTAAGTGAAAAAAAATTCTTGGCTCAAAGCTGTGATTAAAAGTTAGTTATCAATCATCTCAGTCGTACTTTAAGCGAAGTGTAGGACTAAATCTTAAGTGTCAGTCTTAGAGATGATTCACGACACTTTGCTGTGCCACAAACAGGATTTTGGATGACAACATACGCATAGACCAATCACTGAATAGATTTCATAAATTAAGCATATTCTCAGATAAATTCTCATAGAATGGTTAAATTCCTAAAAGGAGTTTACATTCAACACACATTTGACAATAAAGACTTTTCAAGAGAACACATTATGGCAAGGAAACGAAGCATCATCACAACTTAATTTAGGGTGACCATAGACGATAGTATAGTGTATCGATGATAGTCAAAGATATCGCCTGTTGCTGATGCCTTTGACGACAGCGAGACGATTATTATTATTATTATCCATCAAAAATAGACTAGGTGCCTATCTTTAGTGATGCAGCGCGGAGAGCCACTTCAGAAACTTGCCACGGCACGGCTGATCAACTCCGGTGGCCGTGGAGCTGTAATGCGCCGCAGACGCGTGCAGTGTAAATAAGGGGTAAGAGATTTATTCATCATACAGTGTAGATCGCATAATACTCACGCTAGACTGAAGTCAGTTATGATGTTCTTTGGTAATGTAAATGTTCTTTGCTCGTTTTTAATAACTGAGGAAATGTAACTTGTTTGATTAAGTGCTCGTCGCCAAACATTTCAAAGACATTCCTCCTCTCCTGAAAGATTTGCGCACGGCTCTGTCTCCTCAGCGCCATCACAAGCCCCTGCTGGCAACTCCTAACCACTTGAGAGACCTCTCGAGCGGTCTTAAATAACTGGAAGAGTAAGAGTGATTCTTAGCTTTAAGAAATTTGATAACTTGCTTTTATACTTAAGTTTGAAAGTAGGAGTAAATTTCATGAATTCTCAGCACTTAAGACTAAAATGGCACTTTGAGAAGCTTTATAAATACGGGCCCAGAGACCATTCCTTCATCCAGAATCTCTCCAGATCCTTCAGATTCACAGCTCCATGACGGTGCTTCTTCTCTTCAGTTCACCTCACTCATTTTCTACAGGGTTCAGGTCAGAGGACTGGGACAGCCATGGCAGAAGCTTCATTTTGTGTTCAGTGACACATTCTTGTGTTGATTTTGATGTTTGTTTTGGATCATTGTCCTGATGGAAGATCCAACCACGGCCTATTATAAGATTTCTGACAGAGGCAGCCAGGTTTAGATTTTTTATCTGTTGATATTTGATATAATCCATGATGCCATGCATCTGAACAAGACATCCAGGACCTCCGGCAGAAAACAGGCCCACAACATTAAAGGTCCAGCAGTATATTTAACCTTGGGCATGGGGTACTTTTTATCCCTGTTCGCACCAAACTCATCTGGTGTGTTTGCTGCCTAAAAGCTATTTTTTATGTTTCATCTGACCATAGAAGCCAGTCCCATTTGTCGTGTCTGACAACTGAATATGCTGTAGTTTGTTATTGGATGCGCCAGGAGGTTTTTTTCTTGAAACCGATTTGAATAACATGATGTAGGGGCTTTTTTTTATGGCTTTCTGACCCCAAGCTTCAACTACTTTCTGCAATTCTCCAGCTGTGATCCTTGGAGAGTCTTTGTCCACTGAAACTCTCCTCCTCAGGGTGCATCAGGACGATATAGACACACGTCCTCTTCCAGGCAGATTTTTTACATCTTTAGTTGATTGGAACTTCTTAATTATTGACCTGGGGCCGTATGTATAAAACTTCTCAGAAATGCTCTTAAGAATAGTCTTAAGCTTTGACCTAAGTGTCAAAAAAATCTTAGTAAAAAGTAGGACTTTTCTAAGAGTAGGAGACTTTTATAAAGAAGCTAAAAGCAACTTTAAGTAAAGTCTAAGACGGATTCTTAATTGTTGACTGAGGTAACACTTAAGTGTTGTGAACTAAGGACTACAATGATGTCAACACAAAATGGCTGACCTTGACCTCTGAATCAGCCAATAGTGAGCCTGCTCATGTAAATTCACAGCAGCACAACACCAATGATTTAATGTAACTACAATAAAATCATTTAATTAAGACACTAAAATATTTTAATATTTAAATGTATTTGAAAAAAAATGCTTTGCATTGAGCAAAATTATCACAAATTATTACTGATGCTTTGTTTTCTATTGGTATGTCTACTTATTTACAGTTGGAGCAATGATGTGAACATGAGTAACATCAATGGCTTCAACAACTCCAGGAAGGTCCTCAATTCTCATAAAAGTGGCTTGTTTTTGCAATATGGTTTGGTGGTTAGTTAGAAAGTCAATAAAATGCCATATAGTAGTGGTCAAAAGTGATGTCTGGCTAAGGAAATTTGATATCTTCACCCTTAATTAAAAAAAAAAAAAAAATTACAAGATTTTGTAAGAATATTGCATAGTTGCTTAGAGTCAGTTGTTCTATTTGTGATAATAATGCAATGAAACATGCGGCCATAATTTTTGGCCATGCTGTCACAAAGAAATTATGAACACATGCAAAAACAAGAGGACCAATGAAATATTAATAACTTTTGTAGTCAATGTGCCAATGTTGCCAATTTACTGATTTTGTCACTAGATTTAGTAACTTCCTCACCCCTTTAGAGACTTTTTTCAAAAGCCTAGCAACAAAATCAATTTCTTGGACAAACCTTATCTACATTCCGAGACTCTCCCATGACGTTATAAAGGCGAGTTCACTGATCTATATAAATATAGGCAGCGGCTATTTAAACTAAGTGAAAATAGCTATAGATTCTATTTACACTGTTAAAATAGCAGGATTTTGTGCTATTTATACTACTTATTGCAAATAGTGGCAATTATCTGCACCTCAGTATTGTAGTACATTATAAAACAGTATGCAATAATAAGTTATTGAGTGTAAATTTAAATTTTAATACAAATTATTCAATGGATGCCACCTTATTGGGACAGTAAAGCCCTCCCTATCTACCCTAAGCCTACCCGGTAAATTATTTTCAACTTTTTGATTATTTCCTTCATTTTTATTGAAAATAAATGCTTTTCTGATGTGATGTGAAATTTGAAAAGGGAAATTGTTTTTTTTTGCCAAGAGGCAAATTCGAACCCCGGGTCAATCGTGTCAAAAGGTGTACAACACACATTGTTGTCATGGTAAAAAGGAGGAAGCAAGTTGCGAGTGAATTTTGGTACTTTATTAAGTAACCAAGTGGTATAAACAATAAACAATGATATGATGGTGATGAGTGGCACAGGGACTTCGATGAACAACACAGATGAATGGTGGTGGTGATGAGTGAAGAATCCAAACACAGAGTGAAGACACAGCAAGGCTGACGGAACACCAACTCACGACACCAGACAGCAGCAAGGATCAGAAACACCAACCGGAACCGGGAACTAGGGACTGAATGCGGGGACATCGACAACGATCTGACAAAGGAGAGGAGAAACTGGTGAGTATTTGAAGGTGCGTGAATGAGCTGCAGCTGGCACTGTTAACGAGGCTCAGCTGAGGCGCTGATCAACGGTGATGGCTCGGTCACGCCCACACACATCTACACACACATCACAACAGTAACACGGGATGAGAAGGAAGCAATGAATTAGTGAACCGTGACAGTACCCCTCTCCTAAGAACGCCTCCTGGCGTTCCCAGGTTCCCCTACCTGTCGATTGTAATCATCGATAAGAGAGTGATCCAGTATGTCTCCAGCAGGTACCCAACTTCTCTCCTCCGGACCGTAACCCTCCCAGTCCACCAAGTACTGAAAACCGCGTCCCCTCCGTCTTGAGTCCAGAATACGATTTACCGAAAATGTGGGTTCCCCGTCTACGAGTCGCGGCGGGGGGGGAACCGGGGCTGGCGGATTAATAGGAGAGTGAAACACAGGTTTAATTTTAGATACGTGAAAGACGGGATGAATCCTCCTGTACACTGGAGGAAGGTTGAGGCGGACTGCCACCGGACTAATGATCTTGGTGACAGTGAACGGGCCAATGAATTTGGGAGCAAGTTTATTAGAAACGGAGCGGAGAGGAATGTTCTTGGTTGAAAGCCACACTTTTTGACCCACGACGTAAACGGGAGGCTTAGACCGGTGGCGATCGGCTTTAGCCTTGGTGCGCGCTCCAACTTGGAGTAGAGTCTCACGGGCTCTAGTCCAAGTGCGGTGACACCTCTGGACAAAGGCGTGAGCGGAGGGGACCGCGACTTCGGTTTCCAGACTGGGAAAAATTGGTGGCTGGTAACCTAAACTACATTCAAACGGAGATAGGCCCGTGGATGACACTGGTAACGCATTGTGGGCGTACTCCACCATAGGCAGTTGTTGGCTCCAAGAGGAAGGATTCTTGGAGACCAGACATCGCAACACCCTTTCCAAATCTTGGTTGGCTCTCTCGGTTTGGCCATTGCTCTGGGGATGAAACCCTGAGGACAGACTGACAGTCGCTCCCAGCAACTTACAAAATTCTCGCCAAAATTTGGACACAAACTGGGGTCCCCTGTCGGAAACCACGTCCACCGGAAGGCCATGTAAGCGAAAGACGTGGTTTACGACTGTCAACGCTGTCTCCTTGGCTGAGGGTAATTTGGGCAAGGGAATGAAATGGGTCGCCTTCGAGAACCGGTCCACCACGGTCAAAACTACCGTGTTGCCCTGAGAGGGCGGGAGGGCGGTGATAAAATCTAGCGCAATGTGGGACCAGGGTCTCGAAGGGACAGGCAGCGGTTGAAGTAACCCATCTGGGGGTCGATTGGAAGTCTTACCAGTGGCACAAACCGAGCAAGCCAAAACAAAACTGTGAATGTCGCGAGCCATGCGTGGCCACTAGAATCGTTGCTTAACCAAAAAACTAGTGCGGTTGACTCCTGGATGACAAGCCACGTTGGAACAATGTCCCCACTGAATAACGTCGGACCGTAATCCCTCCGGCACAAATAACCGATTCGGTGGGCAACCGGGCGGGGGCATTACCCCTTCTAAGGCCGCCTTGACCTTCGACTCGACCTCCCATGTGAGAGTGGAGACAACAAGAGTCTCGGGTAAAATGCACTCGGGAGTAGACGGGCGTTCGGAATGGTCAAAAATGCGCGATAACGAGTCGGGTTTAATGTTCTTGGAACCCGGGCGGTACGAGAGGGAAAAAATCAAAACGACCGAAAAAAAGTGCCCACCGAGCCTGCCTGGAGTTCAATCTTTTAGCAGTTCTGATATATTCTAGGTTCTTATGATCGGTCCAGACGATAAAAGGTACCCCCGACCCTTCCAACCAATGACGCCATTCCTCCAACGCTAACTTGACTGCCAACAACTCCCTGTTACCAATGTCGTAGTTACGTTCGGCCGGTGATAAACGATGGGACAAAAACGCGCAGGGATGCATCTTGCCGTCCGCGGAAGAACGCTGGGATAACACTGCGCCTACCCCCACCTCCGATGCGTCGACCTCCACCACAAACTGACGTGAGGAATCAAGGGCTATAAGGATGGGGGCTGAAACAAAGCGGCCCTTGAGTTTGGTAAACACAGCCTCGGCTGTGTTAGACCACCTGAACGTAGTTCTGGGGGAGGTCAAGGCAGTCAGAGGCGCAGCTAGTTGGCTGAAGTTGCGAATAAAACGCCGGTAGAAGTTAGCGAACCCCAGAAACCTCTGTAGGGCCTTACGGGAATCTGGACTTGGCCACTCTACCACAGCCTTAACTTTCTCAGGATCCATGCGCACTCCCTCAGACGACACAATGTACCCTAGAAAGGGAACAGACTGTGCATGAAAAGCGCATTTCTCCGCCTTGACAAAAAGCCCATTCTCTAGCAACCTCTGAAGCACTCGCCGGACGTGCTGCACATGTTCCTGGAGAGAAGAAGAAAAAATCAATATGTCATCCAGGTAGACATATATGAACTGATCTACCATATCTCGCAGCACGTCATTGACGAGTGCCTGGAAGACCGCCGGGGAGTTGGACAGCCCGAAGGGCATGACCAAATATTCAAAGTGCCCCCTGGGGGTGTTAAAAGCAGTCTTCCACTCATCCCCCTTCCTTATGCGAACCAAATGATAGGCATTACGTAAATCCAGTTTTGTGAAAATTGACGCTCCCTGCAACCTCTCGAAGGCTGAAGACATCAACGGCAACGGATAAGTATTCTTTACCGTGATGTTATTCAACCCTCGGTAATCAATGCAAGGACGCAGAGACCCGTCCTTCTTCCCCACAAAAAAGAACCCCGCCCCCGCTGGAGAAGAGGAAGGGCGGATGAACTTAGATGCTAGAGAATCAGAAATATATTTCTCCATGGCCTCCCTTTCTGGAACAGAAAGTGAATATAACTTGCCCTTAGGCGGAGACTTACCCGGCAGTAAATCTATGGCACAGTCGTAAGGACGATGCGGAGGAAGAGAAGCTGCTCGAGACTTACTGAACACTTCCCTCAGGTCCCGGTACTCCGCGGGCACGTTAGACAAATCCACTGCCTCCTCCTGAAAAACAGAAACAGAAATCAACAGACAGGCAGACACTAGACAGGATTCATAACATTTATTGCTCCAAGCCACAATGGATTTCTGGTGCCAGTCTATCTTGGGGTTGTGACTGATGAGCCAGGGGTGACCGAGAACGACAGGTGCAAGGGGAGAGTCCATGATCAAGAAGGAGATAGTTTCTGTATGATTGCCTGATGTGATGAGAGTGACGGGTCCAGTGGTAAAGGAAATGGTGGGTAGTTCATGACCATTGAGAGCGTGGACAGAAATCTTGTGTGTGAGTGCTTTGATGGGGATCTGAAGCTTGTGTGCAAACGTGCTGTCCAGGAAATTACCTTCCGCCCCGGAATCCAGTAGTGCTTGACAGTCAAATTAATGTGTTGTCCATCTTAGTCTTACCGGGAGGAGGGTCGATGATGGTGATGAGGTCTTCTCGGCGGAGATCCCACCCGATATTAGGGTTTGGTCTTTTACTGGGCACTTGTTCAGATAGTGTCCCGCCCCCCCACAATATAGGCAGAGTCCCTGCGATCTCCGTCTCTCCTTCTCCTCCCGGGAAAGCCGAGCTCACCCTACCTGCATGGGCTCGTGATCGTAGGTAGGACTGACCGCGTCCCCGCCGCTGAACCGCTGACTCTCAGCTCCTCCAGGTACTCGGCTGGAGGGGATGCGTCGTTCGACTCTAGCCAGTCGTGCATCTACCCTCAGTGCCAGCTCAATGAGTCCATTGAGTGTAGTGGGGAGGTCCAGGACGTAGATCTCCTTCTGGACGCGGTCAGCCAGCCCATGCAGAAACATGTCCCACTGCGCCTCCTCGTTCCAACGACACTCTGCCGCTAAGGTCCGGAACTCGATGGAGTAGTCAGAGACCGATCTCTCACCCTGACGAAGGTCGGCGAGTATTCTGGCCGCCTCCCTCCCGGCGATGGCACGATCGAACACCCGCTTCATCTCATCGGAGAGTGCCTGGAACGAGGCGCAGCATGGATCTTGGTTCTCCCACACCGCTGTTCCCCATAATGCCGCTCTTCCTGTCAGTAACGTCAGAGTAAAGGCAACCTTGGTTTGTTCAGTATTGAATGTTCTGGGTTGCAGAGAAAAGTGCATGGAACATCGTGTGAGGAATGCTCTGCAAAAACTGGGTTCACCGGAATAGGATTCGGGAACGGGCAGACGAGGTTCCGACTGGAAGAGGGTCTCAGGTGGGGTGGAGGGAACTGGCGGTGTGGGTGGCGCAGTGGGAACTCGCAGATGTTGAAATTGCTGGGTGAGCTCGGACACCTGCGCCACTAGCGCCTGAATAGCGCGTCCCGTGTTGCTCAGACTCACTTCCTGGGAATCCATCCTGTTGATGCTCTGGGTGATGAACGCCTCCAGGGAATTCGCTGAGGCACTCGCTGCTTCCATAGATTGGTCAGATCGTTCTGTCATGGTAAAAAGGAGGAAGCAAGTTGAGAGTGAATTTTGGTACTTTATTAAGTAACCAAGTGGTATAAACAATAAACAATGATATGATGGTGATGAGTGGCACAGGGACTTCGATGAACAACACAGATGAATGGTGGTGATGAGTGAAGAATCCAAACACAGAGTGAAGACACAGCAAGGCTGACGGAACACCAACTCACGACACCAGACAGCAGCAAGGATCAGAAACACCAACCGGAACCGGGAACTAGGGACTGAATGCGGGGACATCGACAACGATCTGACAAAGGAGAGGAGAAACTGGTGAGTATTTGAAGGTGCGTGAATGAGCTGCAGCTGGCACTGTTAACGAGGCTCAGCTGAGGCGCTGATCAGCGGTGATGGCTCGGTCACGCCCACACACATCTACACACACACACACATCACAACAGTAACACGGGACGAGAAGGAAGCAATGAATTAGTGAACCGTGACAATTGTATCATCTGCACCACTAGAGCTGGTGCCTGGTGACTGTCTTTTGTAATTTTGACAAGCCTAATCACACATTGGTGGGCGGAGTTAGTGTAAATAGCCTCTACCAACAAGGCAGGCTATTTGCACTTAGTGTAAATAGACACTCCGATAAAGGCAAATATATATCAGTAAACTCACCTTTATGAGGTCATCTACCAGTTTTAGCTAATTTCAATTGAAAGCAGTTCACAACACTAGTCTGTTTTTTTTTTCCTTGGTATTTTGTCGGATTAAGTGAAATGTGGGGGTCATAAAAAATAAAAATGAAAAACCTCCACATCACTTTTGGCCACTGTTGTGTTTGGTGGGGTTAGTGCCACAATATGTAAGACCCTGCTTTGTAATTACTACTTTCATTTCTGCAGTTAGAGCATTGACTTGTGGAAGAGGTTATTAAATTTCTTACTATGTCAGTTACAAAAAAAATATTTTTGATCTTGACAATCAAGTTTGCATCGTTATATCAACTTCATGTTATCATATCCAAGTTCAATATGTTATATTTTCGCTGGAAAGTGTTTGTGTCCTCCTCTTTGCTGCCATCTTGTTACTCCTAACTAGGTTAGGAGACCTCTTCAGCTCTCTTAAATAATTTAGGAGCTGAGACCTAGTCTTAACACTTAGGAACCTTTATGAATCACTCTTATTCTTAAGTCTAGGAATAAGAGTAAAATTACGTCATTCTTAGAATTTTGATACACTTAAGACTAAAATTTTACTCTGAGCGGCTTTATACATACGGCCCCAGATGGTGGAAATGGGGATTTTCAATGTTTTAGCTATTTTCTTACAGCCATTTTGTTTTGTGAAGCTCAACAATCTTGTTCTGCACATCAGAACTAAATTCTTTGGTTTTATTCCTTGTGATGGATTATTAAGGGAATTTGGCCTTTGTGTTCCTCATATTTACAGTATAATCCTGTGGAACAGGAAGTCATGGGTGGACAATTTCATGTTCACAATCACCCTGATGTGCTAAAAAAATGTCAATATGAATAGGAATATACTTCAGAGATATTTTACTCATAAGAATTTCTAGGGGTGCCAATAATGGTAGTCAACATGCATTGGAGAAAAACATTTATTTCATAATGTAAGTTTCCCCCCACTTTCAATTGTTTTACTTCAATGAAAGAATTTTGTATTATTTTTTTTTGGATGAAAGATCACAAAGATAAATGATGCAGATCTATTTTCACAGCCGCCTCTGCTCATATTTACCAAGGGTGCCAATATGAGTTAGTAACTAATGTGCACTGTTAGTTTTATTTGTATTTCAGTGATTCAGTTTTAGTATTTTTTTTTATTTTTTGTCCTAGTTACTTGCCAAACCAACATTTCTGATACGTTTTTCATCTAATAATTCAATTTTTTCAGCTTTATTTCAATTTACCGAAAAATTATTTTGATCTGTGGGCTTTGCTTATGGGCATAATAATGCAACACTGTGATCTTTGCTACTAAGCAGTTCATAGGTCACGTGCAAAATTATTATTTTTTATTTTGCTGGATTTTACTCCGTTTGAATGTCAAATATTCCAGCTTGTGTTTTGGTTCAAATAACAAGGATCTAAATGCTGCATGTGGCATTGATGCAAGATGCAATGAAGCACGAGGCATTATGATGAACTGCGTTCGGTGATGGAATTTTGTTTGGAATATGTTGATAAATTATTCTCCATGTCTGAGATCAATAAAACACACTTCGGATTACTTAAGACCTGTCAGTGCATGCGGCACATACAAATGATTCATTAGACTATGTTAATTAATCCTGCAGTTCTCTAGTGGCTTGTTTCGGTGAAATGATTTTCCTCTCTTCAACACAGAGAAGAAATTTAAATGGACTTGTTCTCTTATTTTGAGTACATTTAATTGTCATTCAGACCAAAATGTGAAGTGCAGTGTTAAATTTCCCAGAAATGTCAATCAATCTTGTGTTTTTTGTTTATTCCCATGAGGTTAAAGTTGCATAAAAACCACCAAATCCTAATAAACTGATGAGAGGGAGTATTAATTATCAATGTATTCTTAAACATCCAGAGTCCACTGTGACAGTACTTGTGACACAGTGACTTGAGCATTAATTATCTTGAAGGACATCTTGCTAATTTGCTTAATTATTTTAGATTATTAATTAATAAGATGAATATTGCCTTAATAGTAATGGGATGACTTAATAGTAATTTGAGCAGGAAGAAACTACTATTGTGCGGCAAGCAATCCCTGTAGAGATACATGTGATAAAAGAGTTGGCTGACAGAAATTAAGCATAGAAATATAAAAAGAATCGATCTATTCAGCATCCAGTCTAACCATCGGGCTTCTTTTCACCTTGAAATATCAAATCTGTCACCAACAGAGATGGTGTGAGCTTTGGTGTGGCCAAAAGGATACATGTGAAAGGAGAAGCTGAGCTTCTCCTTGCTGTCGGGCACACACTGGCAGTAGGACCTTGAATTTTGCTTGTTTACAGAGGAGCAAACCATCTCACAGAGGTGCCAGTCTGTGCCAAGGTGAGTTGCCATGCCAGCTGGAGTAGATGCCAGTGAGTCAGACAGCCAGACAGACAGAATCCGATGCCATCTGTTTAACGCCAGAATACAATCACACACTTTACCTAAACTGAAACACGCTGCCCATTAGATAAGGGTATCTTCATCACTACTGCACACTAGATACTAGCTATTAATCATGGTAAACATATGAGTTTCCATCAGTTTAAATCCAAATGGTATGATTGTGCTGCTTACATGATATATATGAAGCCATTCTCGCTGTGCATTTGTGTATTAACATTTTTGGATTGGTAAAATGTCTGTATGTATATGTAGACAGGGAGTATGAAATGCAAAAAAAATAAAAAATCATCTATAGGCACTGTAGGGTTGAGGCTAATGGATGGAAGAGAACAGGAAAATACAGTGGTGATCCTGCAAAGAGACAAATTTGTCATGATTCAGTCAGCCTTTCGGAAGGGCTGCTGAACTTTTCCATTTCCATTTCCAATTTTTTTTTTTAATCATGGACTTTTTGTGGAACAGATAACCCTCTCTGTCTCTTTCCCACCATCTGTGTGAGAGCTTTCTGGGGCCTTGAGTACAGCTGAAGTTTTATTCCTGCTGGCACAAAGCGTTTTATTCTCACCACAGCATGAAGGTGGTGCGCTTTGACAATTAAATCCTACATTAGTCACCATCCCCTCCATCTGCCTCCCCTCTGTTTTTTCACCGTCTGTACTGTACCTTTTGCACCTTTCCTTTGTTTTAATCTATGTCTGTACCTTGACGTTTGCCTCCTGTGTGCGTGTAAGAGAAAATATAGAAATTGAGAACCATTATCCAAGTAAAGAACTAAAGACACTGGGTTGCATTCACTATTCATTTTAATATTGCTTATTTGCACGTACAGAAAAGAAGCTCAAGCTGATTTTCTGCCAAAACAGGTGTGTACACAAAGTTTTTTTTTTTTATTCTTACCCTCATTCTAATGTTAATTAATCTGGCTTATTATGAGTTAGGAAGTGCATATATTTGATTAGTAATTAGCATAATACAAGCCAAACCATGTAAGGGCTTTCTATACATACCGTTTGAAAGTTTGAAGTCAGAATTAAATAGAAAATTCAGAATTAAAAGGATGCATTAAACTCATAAAAGATGATAAGTACATATATATATATATATATATATATATATATATATATATATATATATATATATATATATATATATATATATATATATATCCTTACAAAAAACAAGCTAGGCCTATTTAACTGTCAATCATCCAGTTTTTGTGCTGTTTTGTTATCGACAAAGAGAATATGCGTAAAAAAACTTTGCGAAATTTGCTGTCTATAGCTTGTTTCCATCTAACTGGCCCTTTACCGATAAAATGGTGTGCGTGATGACGTCATCCCTAAAAAAAGTAATTGTCGCATAAGTTTTGGTGTATCGCAAAAAAAAATTGCCCTTGAGCTGTTTCCATAGATAATTTCTCCTATTGCGTAAATTATAGGCTATAGGCTAGTAGCCTGTTCTTCATCCATTTGAAACAAAACAGCCTATTATTAAATTATATAGGCCTACATAAAATTATTTTTATTAACAAGTGTCATGATTTTTATTTTTGTACTTTGTTATAGACTATTAGGTAGATAGGCTACTTGATAATCAAGCAATAATCATAAACAGGTGCAGTTGTATTATTATTATTTTTCTGATTAACGTTTATAGGAAATAGGACTGTTCAGTTCGGTTATTTTATTTCTCCTAACCGACGGTCGTTAAGCCATATTAACCGTTAACCAAAAAGATTATGTTAAATTACAATTAAATTAAATTTAAATTGATAGGTGGCTGTGACCCATTAAAAATACCTAAATTGTCCAGGGATTAATTTTATACACGCAAAAAGCAGCATAAACAACATAAACGTGAGGATTCACATGCACGTCACGCACCTGCAGCGCTGGTAAAAAACATAAGCTATTAGCCTATATATAAAAGAAACAGGCCCATATGCAAAATATTTTTTTTTTCTAAATAATTAATCAATTAACAAAATGAAAGGAAAAAACCCTGCAACAATTAGTAGCCTATATGCAGAATTTTGGTTCATTTTTGCGATGTGCTCTTTGAAAGCATGTTTTGTTTTTATTGGGGGGGGGATCAAGTGATCATGCCGGCGCCTCACGTGTGCAGTTAAGCATAGCCTACTGACTCAACAACGCAGCCTGTTCATTGTCATAATAAAATACAGTCAGCCAAACATATTGATAAAATGCTATTTTATTTCCCCTCACTCCACAACAAATCCTTTAAATTTAACAAGCCAAAACTAATTAATTTAAAATGTTGTACTTCGCGTTCCAATATCCATGTCAAACTAAATGTGCTTGGCATAATATCACTGGTGGTCAAGCTGAAAGGCACTGCAAAACCATACAAATTAAGTATTTCTTTATGATATAAGTTAGGGCTATTCAATTAAAGCTCCAAGAGGCGCAGCCTCTATAGGCTATTTTCCAAGCAGAGGTCTGGACAAAAAAATAAATAAATACATAAATAAATAAATACTTTTTTACATGTATTGTATTTTTACATTTAGATACATGCAAGGCCATGTGACAGAATAAAATACTGTTTTTTCAGGGTTTTGCTCCTGAAATCTATACTATTTTAATATTTTACTTAAAAGCATTATCTAGCCTACTAAAAACAATGTAGCAACAATAATCAAAAAGTTCTCATAAAAAAGTAAGATAGCAGTTTCAAAGTTTAAGTTCTATCCTAGCCATCTAACAACAATTTTCCCAATTATAATTAGGCTACATTCTTTTGAAATGTTCTTAGCCTACAGATTAATAATGCTAAATCACATATGATAGATAGTAAGAAAAATAACTACATTTGCAGCATCGTTGTTATGCAAGTACAAACCCGATTCCAAAAAAGTTGGGACACTGTACAAATTGTGAATAAAAACAGAATGCAATGATGTGGAAGTTTCAAATTTCAATATTTTATTCAGAATACAACATAGATGACATATCAAATGTTTAAACTGAGAAAATTTATAATTTTAAGGGAAAAATTTTAAATTTCATGGCATCAACATATCTCAAAAAATTTGGGACAAGGCCATGTTTACCACTGTGTGGCATCCCCTCTTCTTTTTATACCAGTCTGCAAACGTCTGGGGACTGAGGAGACAAGTTGCTCAAGTTTAGGAATAGGAATGTTGTCCCATTCTTGTCTAATACAGGCTTCTAGTTGCTCAACTGTCTTAGGTCTTCTTTGTCGCATCTTCCTCTTTATGATGCGCCAAATGTTTTCTATGGGTGAAAGATCTGGACTGCAGGCTGGCCATTTCAGTACCTGGATCCTTCTTCTATGCAGCTATGATGTTGTAATTGATGCAGTATGTGGTCTGGCATTGTCATGTTGGAAAATGCAAGGTCTTCCCTGAAAGAGACGACGTCTGGATGGGAGCATATGTTGTTCTAGAACTTGGATATACCTTTCAGCATTGATGGTGCCTTTCCAGATGTGTAAGCTGCCCATGCCACACGCACTCATGCAACCCCATACCATCAGAGATGCAGGCTTCTGAACTGAGCGCTGATAACAACTTGGGTTGTCCTTGTCCTCTTTAGTCCGGATGACATGGTGTCCCAGTTTTCCAAAAAGAACTTCAAATTTTGATTCGTCTGACCACAGAACAGTTTTCCACTTTGCCACAGTCCATTTTAAATGAGCCTTGGCCCAGAGAAAACGCCTGCGCTTCTGGATCATGTTTAGATATGGCTTCTTTTTTGACCTATAGAGTTTTAGCCGGCAATGGCGAATGGCACGGTGGATTGTGTTCACCGACAATGTTTTCTGGAAGTATTCCTGAGCCCATGTTGTGATTTCCATTACAGTAGCATTCCTGTATGTGATGCAGTGCCGTCTAAGGGCCCGAAGATCATGGGCATCCAGTATGGTTTTCCAGCCTTGACCCTTACGCACAGAGATTGTTCCAGATTCTCTGAATCTTTGGATGATATTATGCACTGTAGATGATGATAACTTCAAACTCTTTGCAATTTTTCTCTGAGAAACTCCTTTCTAATATTGCTCCACTATTTTTCGCCACAGCATTGGGGGAATTGGTGATCCTCTTCCCATCTTGACTTCTGAGAGACACTGCCACTCTGAGAGGCTCTTTTTATACCCAATCATGTTGCCAATTGACCTAATAAGTTGCAAATTGGTCCTCCAGCTGTTCCTTATATGTACATTTAACTTTTCCGGCCTCTTATTGCTACCTGTCCCAACTTTTTTGGAATGTGTAGCTCTCATGAAATGCAAAATGAGCCAATATTTGGCATGACATTTCAAAATGTCTCACTTTCAACATTTGATATGTTATCTATATTCTATTGTGAATAAAATATAAGTTTATGAGATTTGTAAATTATTGCATTCCTTTTTTATTCACAATTTGTACAGTGTCCCAACTTTTTTGGAAACGGGTTTGTATTTAAAGATAAAAGACTCGAGTTGCTTTTTAAATTTTCACGAGTCCTTTTCCTCGAGTCGAGTCAAGTCTGGAGTCATTTCAGGTCGAGTCTGAAGTCAAGTCTGAAGTCTATAAAAATGTGACTCGAGTCCGAGTCACTAAATCGAGTGCCCATCTCTGGAATCATCTATTTTCCGTGTCCACTTTTCTTCCCAGTCAACAATTTGGTCTCACAATGATGTCACCATGAGCTCACATAATTCTCATGATGTGGTCACAATGTGTGGGTCACAGTGAGCTAAAAGTGTAACCACACAGCACACTCACTGTGTGCTCATACTGTGGTCATTGTGAGGTCACTGCACACTCACTGTGCGCTCATATTGTGGTCATTGTGAGGTCACTGCACACTCACTGTGCGCTCATACTGTGGTCAGTGTGAGGTCACTGCACACTCACTGTGCGCTCATACTGTGGTCAGTGTGTGGTCACTGCACACTCACTGTGTGCTCATAATGTGAGCTCACCATGTGAGACCGCTGTCATATCATTGTGCTTAAACTTCAATCTGTTTGTTTAGTGTGTTAACTGTTATCTAAAAGTTCTCCAATATTGGTCAGTAATATCACAAACATGTAGAATTTCATCTTTTATTTCCTTCAAAGTATTTCTACAATTCAGTTTCCTTGTTTCTTTTGATTTATTTTCAGTTTTGTGTTGACATTTGACACAAACATTTTAATTAGACAGATACATTCTGCTTCTGGTGTTGTTTTGGTGATTCCTTTTCAATTCTTAACTTCAATTTCTTTGTCCACTTGGAAAGTCTTGACATCCTGAAACACAGCGAACAATATGTCATTGCAATCAGTTGCTAACAACCTAACAGGTGAAAATAACTATTAGTTCAACAAAATATGAAACAAATCATGCATCCATGCTTCCACAAAACATGCTTGTATAGTTACTGAAATATGATCCCGAGTTAGTAGTGTAGTAATGATCTGATATGGGAAGTATAACAAATCATAAATACTGATATGCAACCTAAAGCCAGGGACACACTTAACGACTAGCTGAAACATTCTAAGACTGAACTGAACACAATTATGATTTTAAATGCTGACTGTAAACACCGACTGAACGCAACTGGCTCTGGCGCGTTTGGGTGTGATCAGTTGTAAGTATCAAATTACATTCATAATCAGTCTTACAGTCGTAGTGTGTTCCTGGCTGAGCTGGCAAGATGGTTGGTTCACATGTACCTGGCTAACACGTGTACCTGGCTAATTTGATAACATGGGGCCAGGCCACAGTGCATATTGGCATTATAATATCATATCAGCGTATGTGAATAGCAAATAAAGAAACCACTTACCATTGCTCCAGAACAAAACAGCAATTCCACGGTCGAAAAACCCTGACACAAATGTAAATCACTGTAGTGATGTTCGATTCCTGAACGAATTGTTCTTTAAGCCTGTTCATTCATAGGAAGTAACAGAACTGAATCAAATTTTAGTTCTTGTCTGATGACACAAGACGCACAGCCGAAGTTTGCTGACCTGTTCGTTGATCCGTTGATAAATAAAATGTTATTAAAACCTTCAAGTTCTTGTTGTGACGGATAGCTGTGTGCTGTGGGTGTCTTGAGATTGAATCCCAGCTCGAGGACCGATCCCGTCCCCCCTCTCTCTTTCCACATCTCTTCTTGTCAGATCTAAACTGTCCTATCATAATAAAGGCAAAAACGCCAAAAATAAATCTTAAAGGTACACTAGAATGCATTGATACAATATTTTAAATTGTTCTCTGATATCTACATACACTGAACAAAAATATAAACAACACTTTTGTTTTTGCCCCCATTTTTCATGAGCTGAACTCAAAGATCTAAGACTTTTTCTATGTAGACAAAAGGCCTATTTCGCTCAAATATTGTTCACAAATCTGTCTAAATCTGTGTTAGTGAGCACTTCTCCTTTGCCGAGATAATCCATCCACCTCACAGGTGTGGCATATCAAGATGCTGATTAGACAGCATGATTATTGCACATGTGTGCCTTAGGCTGGCCACAATAAAAGGCCACTCTAAAATGTGCAGTTTTACTGTATTGGGGGGGGGGGGGTTCTGATACCAGTCAGTATCTGGTGTGTCCACCATTTGCCATCTCCTTCGCATAGAGTTGATCAGGTTGTTGATTGTGGCCTGTGGAATGTTGGTCCACTCCTCTTCAATGGCTGTGCAAAGTTGCTGGATATTGGCAGAAACTGGGACACGCTGTCGTATACGCTGAGCCAGAGCATCCCAAATATGCTCAATGGGTGACATGTCCGGTGAGTTTGCTGGCCATGCAAGAACTGGGATGTTTTCAGCTTCCAGGAATTGTGTACAGATCCTTGCAACATGGGGCCGTGCATTATCATGCTGCAACATGAGGTGATGGTCGTGGATGAATGGCACAACAATGGGCCCACTCAAGTCAGTTACGACGATGAACTGCAGTCAGGTCGAGACCCCCGATGAGGATGACGAGCATGCAGATGAGCTTCCCTGAGACGGTTTCTGACAGTTTGTGCAGAAATTCTTTGGTTATGCAAACCGATTGTTGCAGCAGCTGTCCAGGTGGCTGGTCTCAGACAATCTTGGAGGTCTTGCAGATTAGACTATATTTTAAGTTGTTACACGAAATCAAGGAGCTTATAAGGAGTTTATCTCTCTATATACTTCTAGACATGTAGAACATATCAGCGTTTCTGCATCAATGTATGTAATGTGTGCTGTAGGTGCGAAACTTTTAGGAAAGTTGCCTCCTTACAACCTGCTCAAAATTGAATTCATAATGAGCTCACGTATTACTCACACTGTGAGGATCGCAGTATGAGGATCGTTTGAGTTCATACTGAGCTCACATAATACTCACCTGGTGAGGATCACAGTATGAGGATCGTGTGATGTCACTGTGATCATAGCATGATCTCACGTGTTCACTGGGATCAACCATGGAACACACCACTTTTCAAGTGTAAGTCCACAGAAGTTAATCTACTCTCCTCTCTGATTTGTGGTTAAGGCTGGAAGGGATATAGCTGCAGCTACTGGGCATGCACATTTACATATTTTTCGAGCCGACAATATAACGTGAAACCTATGAAAATGGTTTAAAAAAGCACATGGCGCCATAGTTTCATCACTTTAGAGTGTTGCAGTGACTGTCTTTTTGCAGTAAAGGACCTGTCGTAGTTTAATGAGTGGGAAGATGACATGAAGCGACGCGAGGTTAGCTGCAGTGAAAACACATGTGCATATACAGCTCCCTATCGGTGCGAAGTTCACAAGATTTTGTCCACAGTAGGATAAGAGCACACGTTTTAACATATTAATTTATTATTTCACACTCAGTATTTTAACTTAAGCGCTGCAAGCCATGCATACAACGCCGGACATGACAGATTTTCTGGTGCGCAAAACAAGTACTTTTAAGGAATTCCTTAGCTTATTACCGTTACCGTGGCAGCCAACAACAGCACAGCTTAATCCTCTGAACATATTTATAGTTAGTTATATTGAAAAAGTTTCAATTCAGTCGATCTTTTTTACCCCGTTTTAACATGGATTTCTATGGAGACCGGCTGTAGATGTCGGGCAAGATGGCGGATAGCAGTGGCGGCACATAATATCCGCGTTCTGATTGGTCAGATCACCTGTCAATCAAGCTCTTTGCGAACTGTCAATTGCTGCAAAAGGTGGACATACAAAATATTAAAGTTAAAAGTGGATAAAAACTCTTCAACTCTACGACACTCTTCATCATCTCACTTCATCAATGATTTCTGAAGGATCATGTGACACTGAAGCCTTTCGTAATTGCTGCTGAAAATTCAGCTTTGCCAACACAGAAATAAATTACCTTTTAGCACATATTAAAATAGATGAATATATTGTTTTAAATTGCAAAACTAATATTTTACAGTATTACTTTTTTTGCTGTAGTTTTGCTCCAAGAAAAAAAAAAACCTTCAGCTTGGTGAGTAGGCCTATAGCCCTATTCGGACTGGATTAGTTTCACAAGAGTAGATGGAGTAATGTTAATTTACCACAGGACATCTGTAATATTAATGGCCAATTCGCACTGGATAAGAAATCTCAGTAAAACTACCAGAAGTGGGAGGAGTAACTCGATTTACGCACCGCCGTCACCTCCCTGTCGCCATGTGCGTGCTACATCGATCGATTTATTAATTCAATTAATTCAATTATGATTGGATTCTGTTTGCAATAGGCACTTACCTAAAACTAACAGACGTTCCATGCCTCTAACAAGTCCTTTCGACCTTCTTTTTGATGTGAATGGTATGCATTGTCATATGCAGAAAACATTTGAGGTTTGCCACAGACTTTTCCCACCGCATAGAATGCAACTGAATGATTCTTCAAGCGTGAAAAAAATGCGGAAAACTGATTTTAAATAGGAAATTACGGAATATTTACATACATGTTTACAGCTGGTCTATTCGCACGGGATTAGTATTACCTGAGGTAATTCTTCCGGACCTTTTTACAGAAGGTAAAAGTCGCCATAATCTTTACTGACATCATCCGTAATAATTACTGAGATGGCACATTCGGACGGGACTAAAATCACTGAGAAGCTCTGGTGAAAATTACTTTACCCCACCTCTCCATGTAAAACTAATCCCATCCGAATAAGGCTTATGAGACATTAGTGTACTTTCCTGTACATCCATTTAAAAAGCAACTGATACACAATAAACACAAATGAATTTTTATGCAGAATTTATTCTAGTCCATGTTATAATTTACATGTCTTTTGTTACTCTGAACTAAATATGACTTACTGTAGAGTAATTTAGTTATTTAAATTCTAATCAAAGAATATTTAAATAAAAATTCCATGTTTCCAAGGCCACTGGGAGCCTTTCACACGTGGCTTTAAATTCTGTTCTAAATTTAGAATAAATTTAAGGCATTCTTATGTATGAATCATTATTTCAGCATGAAAATATTAGCGTGCAAATATGCACACTCGGTTAGTGATTGAGACCCATTGTGTATGTTCTTAATGACAGACTGAAAACTCTCAAGGACGTGTGTGCGTGCGTGTGTGTGTGTGTGTGTGTGTGCGTGCATGCGTGCGTGTGTTTGTGTGTGTGTGTGCTTTTTAGAGCACACTGCTGATACCTTTGCCACTGCTGTAGTGTCAGTGTAATGAGGCATGGCATGAAGCAGCATGACAATACAGGAAGCCACATCCACTCTATATCTATATTCAGTATCCTCCTCAGTCCTTAAGTGCACACACAAAGACATCGCACTACATGAGACAACGGCCGAGATATTACACTCCAGCTTCTCCCTGCTCTAATGGTCATGTTCAGGCAAGAGAGACTGAAGTGACTGTTTGATGGCCATATCCTGTGCACAGCAGCATCCAGGAGAAGTAAACACCACTCTGCCTGATGCACTGTATGTTTGGGCACACAAGATAATATGTTCCAGTCCAATATTGTTGAAAACAATTTACCGCCTCATTGTCCCTGTGCATGCAGACCTAGTTTGGTTGTTTTTTGTCTGGCAAGGTGACACTACATATGTTTGCAGGCTGATATGAACAGCTTCAGAGACAACTGCAGCCCTTTGTCTCATAAATGCTATCAAACACGTGCGTTTTGGCTTACATTCTTTGTTTTCTCTCAAATGTATGGGTAGATCAGGAATGGACAATTCCAGTCCTGGAGCCAGTGGCGGCGTTTCACAAAACCACAGGGTATGGCAGTGGTGTAAATCTCGTGCGCGCGCGGACACACACACACACACAACACTCCGTCGACAGAGTTGGTATGTGGCTTTATCAGACACTTACACTTAACATTTTATGAAAATCAATCTCAAATGGAGTATTTTGAGCAGCAAATGACGGAGATCTGTGTTTTGTCTGTCATTACAACGGCCGAATCTGAAGGCTGATTTATACTCGACGCGTCCGTAAGTTCGCTTGGGTGCGCGCGCCAAATATGACGTCATCGCGGTGTTGGCGGAAGTTCGCTTTTGGTGCGCGTGACGTCTTTTTGCGTGACGGTGTGCACGACGTTTTTTGTAACTTTCTGCACAGCTCCGCTTACGAAGATGTATGAGTTCTGGGCGATTCTAGCCGAACATGCATGTTTTTGTCGGCATTTGTGTGAAACAGAAGCAGTTTAATGTTAAGTTCAAACTCCACCAGGTGCAACTTTTAATGCTTTGAGGGAAAACAATGCAGAGGTTTTTTTGCAGTTTGTCCAAGGCTTTTTAATTGAAGTACCTTTTATTTTTATTGTATAAAAATAGAAATATAATTCATTTAGATACTAATAATACACCATTTGCTTAAAGTTGTCTTGTGTTTGATGCGAAATAAACAAAATCTTAAGATTATTTTAATCAGTTTGTACATAAAGAAATGATTAATTCATCGACATCACGCGAGAAATCTTGTACCGGCAAATGACGACTTCTCACCGTGATTCCCGATGGCTTTAGAGGACAATTACTCCCCATCGCCCCCTGTCGTTTCAAAGAATAGTACAACGGCGAACGCGTCAAGTATAAAAGCCTCATCCGTTTGGGAAGGTGCGCGCGCAGTCAGCGGAGGCTCGCAAAGCGGAGCCAGGCGAAAGTATAAATCCCCCTTCAGTCAGCAAATGCATCTCATTATACGCTTTCATCAACATACTGGTTATAAACTTTATTGTAGCTATATGGGCGCTTAGTTTTTCTTGTCGTTTAATACACTTGCCCAAAAACTCATGAAATAAATGATGAAGCACTATATGCACAGCATATTTAAAATGTACAAAAGTTATAGCCTACACAAGACTGCAAAAGACTCTTCTCGACTCTTCAAACACACACAAAAAAAAAAACCATTAGCCTTTATAAACATAGTGTTTGAGTAAAGAAAACGCTGTACTTATTCAAACATCAGTTATTTTTTTACCCTTGCATTGCGAAAAAGCGGAGCTCTGTCACCAGGCTGTGCGCGCTGCGCAGCGCTTCATTCTGAGTGGAGGCGGGGTGAAGTTACAAGTTTTCGCTGACAGTTTGAGGATCCAATAGCGTTACAAAGTTTAGTGACAAGCTCTTAATGCTTTTCATTGGTTAAATATTTGTAAAACCCTTAAACAGACACAAGGAAGACCAATAGCAGTGATTTTAAATAATTATAACGAAATATAATAGAGAGTTCAGATAATTTTCCACTGCACACCTGACTGGGCTAGGGTATGGCGACTGCCATACTCTGCCATATGGAAACGCCGCCCCTGCCTGGAGCATCAATGTCCTGTAGAGTTTAGCTCTGTACCTAATCAAACACACCTGTCTTCAAGTCATTATTTAAAAATTGCAGACAGGTTTGTTTGATTAGTAATGGAGATAATGTTCCCTATTATGTAATCATTTCCTATAATGGGGGGGTTAACATATCAGACCACAAGCTGATTTCCGTGTTATGTTTCCCACTTGTCGTAATGATGTTGTAATGATGAATGCCCAACTCAGGAGGTACAAGTTTCCCATGTGCACTGCAAGGCAGCATAAACTCTGCAGGACAGTGGCCCTCCAGGACCAGAATTGGCCATTCCTGGAATGTGCAACTGTTGTAGTTGAGCAAGATGCAAACAATGAGGAACTTATCAGATTTATGCCAGATATGTTTTATGTGATTATTTTTTTGTTTGTTTTTAAACCTGTTAACAGACATTTATCAAAATGAGAATAATACAAGCATATGTTATTAATCTAGAACAAATTAACCGCTATCTGATTGTTAACTACAGAGAAAAGAAACAAGAGAAAAGGAACAAGACAAATGAAGATCCATGCCACCAGACAGCAACTTTAATCACAGACAATACAATGAATGGGGATACGGTAGTACTAAGGGATTTTCACTAAAAATGTAGGTAAATCTCTAGATGTACTTGCAAGAACTTGCAGTTATGTCTTCCTGTATGAAAACAAGAAAAATGTTTGATTTTTGTATATAGATTTTAATTGCTTTGTATTTCCCATCAATGTCCCTTTTAAAAGTGCAGCTGTGAGAGAGATTACTGGTGGGCGAATTTTCACTAGTCTAAATGGAAAATGTTTTGCTTGAATCAGCTTATCTATGAGGTACAGAGATGGAATGTTTAAAATGAATTGGCTGTTCAATAAGGGATAGCAGTTCAGTGTTAGCATTGGATTGCCTGCTGATGGAGGTATGCAGGTAGATGTTTAAGCAGACTCTCCAGAAAAGAACAAAGCTTCAGTGAAGGGGTCTAGTTTTAAGGAAGCTTCTTTGAAACATTGCTTGAAGCTACAAGCTCAAGCTTACATTTACTCAAATTGACATTTTTGAGGAAAAAATGCGGTTAGTGAAACTATCAAATTATGTTGAATTATTAATTAATAAATTTGTAATTGTTTATTAGAAAACTATAATGTATATATGCATATAGTGCATTTATTAAAATATAATGGAAACATCTTCATTTGACTAATTATTAATTTATTTTGTCAAATTATTAAACTACTATTATATTATTGCTTTATATATATCCAAAAAAAGATTAGTTTAATACAGCAGGTCTATTATGCATTAGTCAGCCACTACACCCAAGTTCTGGTTCACACACACTGACAGACAAACTAACCAGGATCTCATAGGTTTTTACGTCCTGTCTTGCACCTCAGACCTTATTTTTAACTGATTTCATTATACCAGAAAATGGTTCTACCAGAAAGGATTTTAACTGTAGTCTTAATGGATTATATTGGATTTATTTGGACTAAATTGCAGGCTAATCATAAAACATAGTGGAGAAAGTTAAAGCAGGGGGCATAAAAGACGCTATTTATTTCCTGCTGAATGATTATGTGTTGATGTATGACCAGTTGATGTGGCTCCTGCTCCTTGGGGTTGTGCATTATTTAGAAATACATCAAATGAAAAAGATTTGCTAGTTCATTATTAGAGGAAATGCTCTGTGTAAAACTGATCCCCCCACCCCACCCCTAGAGGAATACAGAGGTCACCTTGTTGTCATTTTGAATAAAATGTAAAACTTGTCATTTTGAAAATGTCAAATTAATAGAAAATTACAACTGAGAATTGCTAAAACTCCAATGATCTCTATAATTTAACACTCTTGAATTCTTTTAATGTCACGTTTTGGAGTTGGTGGTTTCAGTGCCCAAAGACCTGATGTTGGCAGATCCAGTTGTCAAGATTTACAGAAGGCACTCTGCAGAGCTATTGTTTGGATTAATGTAGTGCCTCCCATTGACTCTAGTTGTCTTTTCGTTAGTTTGGGCTTATTGCGACATCTCTGAAATCGATTTCCTCGGCTCCTCTCCTCTGCTGCTTTGTGTTCATGTGATCCACCAGGTGTAAAGCCCCAGACTTGCATAAACCCACACGTGTACATATTCACACAAAATCAATATATTTCATTTCAGAACTCTCTCTTATCTGTCCCTCTGTGCTTGTAAAGAAGATTAACCTACACCTTTTCACTAAAATAATACTATTGCAAAATGGTGCAGCAAATATGAAAGTCCCTTACCATAAAGATCGGCTGTCAGATTCCTGTTAAAGCAATACTTGACATCCAGGATGATCTTCTAAGTAATATTTTACTTAAATAATGCACATTTTCTCAGAGAATAAATATGAGTGCAGTGTTGAAAGAAATACATTAATTTTCATCAAGTGTCTGCAATCTCTAAATCCATAAGTTAAGTAGAATCTGGGGTGGTATTAAATTAGTAAGGTATGTAATTGTTGATTTTTTCCAATTGTGAACTGATAATGTTTTTTTTTTCTTCTCACAATTAAAACAAGCATTTGAGGTTGGATTGCAAATTTAATCTGCAGCAGCAAGAAAAGGTCAGAGCAGCTATGTTGTGTTTTGTGCTTTAACAGTGATCTCCAAAGCTTTTCATAATGTTTCTTTTTCATTTAGCGCTTTGATGCCTTTGCTCTGCAAACCTCCCACTTTTTATCCCACATAATAAGATTTTGTTGTCCATTTAAAATCAATGGCAATGACTGGGAGGAGTTTTAGCGTAAGCCGCTAACAGCAGCTAATGTGGCAAGGAGGATTTGTCACATTGTGACAGATTCTATTAAACCACTCTAAAAAGGTCAATCAGTTCAGAAACGTGTTTATAGATATTTTCTCCCGGCCATTCTGGTATGCTGATCTGTCTCTGTCTGGCTCAAAAGTTGTTTTAGGTGTGGTCCAACATGTCTTTGTATTTTCACAGAGCTGGAGGTGACCATTGAAAATATTGATTATGTTGAGCTCAAGCTGCTAAAGGCTTAATCAGATCATCGTACTGTTATGAAGAATCTTTTAGCTGAAAGGGCTTTGGCTGCAACATGTATCTTTTATCTCTTCCTCTGTTTTTTTACATTTAAAGGACTAGACTTTTTTGAAGTATTCAAATGCTAAATAAAGAAGTATGACTCGACTAGGATCATGCACAAAAACAATATAAACTCAGAATAAGCCAAATGGGAATTTATGGCTAGAAAATCGTCTCAGGTTACGTATGTAACCATGGTTCCCTGAGAAGGGAACGAGACACTGCGTCCTCTAGAGGTCGCTATGGGGGAACGCCTTCAGCGTGACCGTTGTCTGAAGCATACATCTAAACACGACGATAACATTGGCCGGCGACAGCCTATGACGTCATTACCCGGCGCGATCACAGTATAAAAGGGCACCAGGAGAACATGCCAGAGACCACGGCGAGCACTAAGGACCAACTCTACCATAGCCATGGGAGCTGCCCCTAGGACACCTTGACGGCTGTTAGTGACATTATCCTCTCCGGCCAAGGGCCTGAGCTGCACACCCTAAACAACTTACCTGATAAGGGCTGGGCTGGGAAGACCGAGCCTAGGGGCAGCGCTCAAAGGCTTGGAATCAGAAGAAGAGATTCCTTCGAGGGGATACGGCCAGGTGTCTAAAAATCAAGCCAGACCCTGGCCCATCACCCAGAGGGCTACTGCCAGCTCTGAATGAGCTTAATCAAAGAACTGGCTCGATAAAATCTTTGGTAGCAACACCCTGCGCAGAAATGTATCAACAGGGATACAAAAGTTGAGCGGAGCCCAAGGTGAAAACTGGGGCCTAAACCAACTCAGAGAAAGGGAACGAGGCTAACAGCGAGTAACCCTTACCATACAGGATTTTAGAAAGTGCGCAGAATGCTTAGTGTGCACACTTACCACAATGTGGATTTTAGAAAGTGCACAGAAGCTCACCGTGTGCACTTACCATAGCATGGATTTAGAAAAACACCGCTACTAAGGGATACCGAAACCGTCACTGAGACAGGCCTAGGGACCCTACGTGACTGTGGCACGCTCAAGGTGCGTAACTAGAAGGGGTGTAGCACCCAGCTCTCAAATTGATAGGGGGACACCAGCACCCGCCCAGGGAAAGGGGAGCACTGCTGACCCCCTGCTCAGAATGTATCAACATTGATACATAAGTTGAGTGGAGCCCAAGGTGATAACCGGGGCCTAAACCAACTCAGTGAAAGGGAACAAAGCTGACAGCGCGTAACCCTTACCATACAGGTTTTTAGAAAGTGCGCAGAATGCTTAACGTGCACACTTACCACAACGTGGATTTTTAGAAAGTGCACAGAAGCCCAGCGTGTGCACTTACCATAGCATGGATTTAAAGTACCGTGTTCAAAGATAACCCTCTAAAGCGAGAGGAGCAATGCTAAGCTCAGCACCAAAGAGAGCAGCCTAATAGGGAGGCAGAGAGATACCTAACAATGTAAGGCCGCTGCTCAATGGAGCTCCAAGGAGCAGAGGACCTGATAAGAGGAGACCTCAAATGCTCAGTCTGGGAGCGGCGTGCTCATAGGTGACCCTCTAAGGTGAGGGGAGCACTGCCGGACTTGACCCAAATAGAGGCAGCTTATCAGGGAGGCAGCAAGTGGCCCAACTACCTGAGGTCACTGCCATGGAGCTCAAAGAAGGGAGGGTTCAACCCCTAGCGAGGAGAGGAGGAACCAGTCTCGACCGAAGCGATCAATAGCCCAGTGGTAGAGTACCTAGCTCTCAAGCAGAGAGGAGGACCCACACAGTCTGCCCAGGACCGGCGAGCTCAAAGGACCTCCCGCAGTGAGGGGAGCACAGCCATGTCCGGGGGGCAGATAGATCGCAAATGGGACATCAGAAATGGGATCCAGCTAGAAGGGAATCTTACATTTCTACAGGGAACAATAGGGTCCCAACATAGACGCAACTGACCAAGGAGGCGACAGAGACGGGCCTAACAACTCAGTATTGTTGCAAATGGAGTTTCAGGAGCAACGCTCTCGGCTCTCAAGCTGAGGCGGGCTCTAGAGCACACCCTGGAAGTGACTCATAGCTAACCCTCACAGAGAGGGGAGCTTTTCTCAGCTTGACCAGAGGACGGTGCTATATTAGAAGGGGTAATCCAGCAGGGCCCAGAGAGAGACGGTCAACTGATGCAGTTGGACATAGTCTCATGCTCTCTATCTCAATAGAGAGCATGTGTGGGTCCAGACCTGGAAAGATACGAATAAACAACGGGACCCACAACCATCCATGCTCACCAAGCTACTCCTCATCAAAGCCGAAGCATTCATCAAGGGTTTCCACAGAAACACCACCCACTCGTACCTCGGGGAACACAGTGTGCTCAAGCCCACTCCACGGAGGGGCGATAACTGGTTCGACCATAAGGGCAGCATGACAGGGAAGACCCTCGGGCCTGACCGCCTATCAAACGGCAGAGGGGATTTAGAGCGTGTTGAGCCACTCAACGCCTCAGCGAGAGGAGCTCTAGCTCAGAGAACGAGCATGAAGGTTAAAGGAGCATGCCACGATGGCGAGCTCCTAAAAGACCCCTTCACAGTGAGAGTGAGAGTGAGGAGGAGGAGGAGGAGGAGGAGGAGGAGGAGGAGGAGGAGGGGGGGGGTCGCTGCCATGTCTGGGGAGCAGATAGACCGCAGACTAGAAATGGGATCCTTAAACTTAAAGGGGATCACACATTCCAACAGGGAGCAACAGGGCTACACCATAGAGACAACCGGCCAAGGAGGCGACAGGGACAGGCCTAACAACTCTGTATGGTTGCATATGGAGTTCTCAGGAGCAGCACTCTCAGCTCTCAAGCTGAGGCGGGCCCTAATAGCCCAACTGGGAGCGATAGGCTCATAGCTAACCCTCGCAGTGAGGGGAGCACTTCCTAGCTCCACCAGAGAGCAGCGCTGAGAAATGAGATCGTCAGCTGTTACAGCTGAACATAGTCTAATGCCCTCTATCTCAATAGAGAGCATGTCCCGTTTAACCAGACCTGAAAGAGCCTGTAGCACAGCGGGACCCAACAACCCATTCATGTACGAAGAGCTATTGCCCCTCCGGGCTAAGGTAGTCAGGAAGGGTTTCCGCAGAAACACATCTCACTCATACCTCAGGGAAAGCAGTGTACTCAAGCCCACTCCACAGAGGGGTGATTCACTGGTTCAACCATAAGGGCAGAGTGGAGTTAAAGAGCGAAGCCACTCGACGCCTCAGCGAGAGGGGTTCTAACTCAGAGAATGTGCATGATGGTTGAGTGAACTTCTCAAATCTCAGGAGGCCCCTCGGGGCGAGAAATGAGTCGCACATCCTGGCCGGGACAGCTTCTCAAAACAAACACCCAGCCAGGACGTCAGGGAGCACATACGAAGCATTACACTCCGAAAAAGCTCAATCTGAATGGAGGACCCGCAAGTCCTGATGACCAAGGAGGCTCCCGCAGAAGCCTAGCAACTTGGCCACACGATCCAGCTAGCATGAGGCCGAAGATATAGGGCTATCATCCAGCCTGGGTCCAGTACCGACGGGTGCGACCATCACCACAATCAGTCGTACAGCACGGGGCTCTGATTTCCGCAGGGGAGGCGCTCGCAGAGGTCCTAACCCTGTAACAAAGTCAGAGGTACAAAGACAGGACCAGGTAGCGCTGCAGAGAAAAGCTAGTTAGTGAGTCCACATAAAACTAGCAATAGAGAAATTAAATGGATCATAATCACACTTGGGTCCAGACCGTCAGTGGGATGGTGGCTTCAGGGCACCCCAGAGAGCATGATACTCTACCACACCCGACAGTGGGTACAGGGGCATCAGCTCAGTTCAGGGCCAGGCATCAAGGAGGCTCGCAAGCCAACACTTGAGCACAGAGAGTTATACAACCCCGAATGAAAGTAAAGACGGAGTGCAGTATAATGTGGTTTTCTGATAAGGACATGATATAAATCGATATCCACATTATACAATCACTATATAACAGAAGGAAATTACTGATAGGGAAAAAATTCCTGTGAGGTCCTTTCCAAATTCTGCCGATCAAACGCGAATCACGGGCAATGGGCAGACAATTCTCACCGCAACGCGCAGCATGTATTCAGCTCCCATGGGAGCCAAATATGCTCCGCCCACGTGTTAGATTACCTCGGAAATCAAGCAAGAACGGAAACCGCTGCCACGAATGCGTCACTACTCCTGGGAGAGGCGAACACACTCATGCAAAGCTATCTACAAACTCGGGTAAATGGTGAAGTACTCAACTCCCCCTCAGTAGACCCGTGAATGCATCACGATGAGCACAAGCCATCTCCTTGCGAGTCCAGCACGTTCAATTCATGCTTATCCCTCGCAAGAAATAAGCAATGAATGCAGAACGTGTCCAACTCCCTCAAAAGCTGAACGCGCTTGCTCTTCACCACACACACAACACGTGAGCCGTGTGAAACTGCGGGTATCAGAGCAAAGCCTCTGGTGAGATAACATGCACTCCTAGTCGCACTTAGCTCATGCTAACATAAACAAATGGTCAGTGAAGACGAAGAAGAGAATGACGTGTTCTCCCAGCGCGTAATGAAGTCATAGGCTGTCGCCGGCCAATGTTATTGTCGTGTTTAGATGTATGCTTCAGACACCTGTCACACTGAAGGCGTTCCCCCATAGCGACCCCTAGAGGACACAGTTCGAAGTTCCCTCAGAAGGGAAGCACCATCTTCTCAAATTTTATACCTCTGCTTTCAAACAAGGGTCGATAGCTAAAAGTTAATTGACCTTCTTCTTGAACTTTAGAAATTACACAAAATGTCAGATGTACCTTTTAAATGCAGAATAATAATGATTACAATTTAAAAATCGATACCTGCCGTATGTGTATTGACTCTGTATCAGGATGAAAGAGCATCACAGTGTTATACTATATTGATTAGCTTTCCCCCACTTTACTTCAGAGCATTCAAATTGCACCACATTGGCCAAATAAAGAAACAAGGAAGTTGCTAGAGAATAATTCAGTTAGAATCCATATAAAAGTACATGGTAAACAATGTTTTGCCATTTTAAGTCTAACTTGGAGATTCTTAGGTTGATAGATTCTTTGCATACCTTGCATTTTCAGGTGAATATAAAAAACTTTGGGAGATACTGATATGCAGAAGACCTAGAATGTGTATGGCTGGCCTATATTTTGCACTTTAAGTTTTATGATAGATTGAGAACAATTTGTGGAACAGCTTATGTAATAATGTAATACAAATTTAAAGGGTTTGTTTGAGTTTTGTTTTGTACGTCCTATAACACACAAGGCTTGATTAATTTAAAGTTAAACTTATTTTATATAAAGGAACTTCACTTTGTTTGCATGTTAAACAAAGTACCGTCTTCCTTTTTAATAGCTTTATTCAAAGCTTTAGAATTGAATTTAAGTTTCAATAAGTGATATTTACAGTGTGTTGCTTAGTCCTCTCTGCTTTGTGTATCTTTGAGAAGCTATTGTACCTGTCTTCGTCTCTTTCTTTCTTCCTCTCACTTTACCTACGCTAAATGAACACATAAAACTAAGCCTATTGTTCAGTATGAGGATTAAACACCTAGCCCTTCATCTTTGAGTTGAGAAGGTGAATCACTTGAAAATTAAGTTTTCCTGTCGTCGCCCACTGGGATGTTGGGGGAAGTAAAAAAAAAGCATTGTATTATTCCCTTCTTCTCTGAATAAAACATACATAGAGCATTGTTGAATTATGGATATAATTTTTGTGTTGCGCTATTCTTTCATGGTTTGTCTCCCAAGTAAATTTCTGAGCACAAAAGAGATGATACTATGGAAGTTGTTGCGGAAATATCTGAAGGTATGTCAAAATTGGCTATCCACATTAAACCAATATGTAGGTAATTCAGACATGATCTTCCAGCATCCAAAATTATATTAAAGTGAGTAAGAGAGTATGGCTTTTTCCAGAGATTGCTGTGAGTTTCTGAAAAGGTGAAATTTTAAAGCATTTCCTTTGAAGAAAAACCAAGGCTAGAAATTCACTGTAAGGTTTAACGAAACAAACCATAATTCTAATGATTAACATTTGATGATCAGCTGACTCCCTTCACCTTTCTGGCAGAACTGTGGTATTATTTTTATTTCTGTATTTTAATAATTAAAAGTACACAGCAAAAAGTCCAGTGTTAAATTAACTCTCACAGAGTTGATTTCAACACTTTTTCAGAGTTTATATAGCTCCACACTTTCTGGAGTTAAATTAACACTTTCAAAATAGTTAAACATTTAACACTATGCCAGAGTTCCTTATTTGACTCTAAAAAAGTGTTAAAATAACACTAAAAGGGATACAGAAAAACAACACTGTTTAGAGTTGCATGTTTTAGGTGGTTGGAATTGAGAATTTAGGTGGTTAAAAGATCAACAAAACACTGTTAAATATACTGAAAACATAGTTAAATCAACTACAACACACAACATAATTTCCATCAACATGTTTATTTTTAATTCTCCCTTGCAGTGCAATTTGAATTAAAACATTACAAAAGAAGGAATGATATACAAACTTTCATCCACCATACTATGAGTTTTGAATATCAAATGGCTCATAAAATTTAATCTCTGACATTTTTCTAATACACCTTTCCTCACTTCGTAGTACTCTGAATGCATGAAGATGCTCATAAAAAATGTGAATGTGTAAAAGTTCACAAGTGCACTATCAAATGACAAACTGAACAAAATGTGCCTTTAAAAGTTCATCAAATGCGCCAAAGAAGCACTTTGCCTGGCATGGAAGGAGATGCTTATCCAAGGCGATGTAGAAGCTGTTGCTTTTCAGATGTCCAACAGCAAGGAGGAATGGATGCTGACACTGGTTGTTGCTGAGGTGCTTCTCCAAACTGCAGCATGACTAGAGCTGAAATGAAAACCAAACATTAGACATAAACAATGTGCAGTCACAGAGAAAACAACATTATAAAAGTGGTTGTTCAAACAATGACCCACAACACATTTGTAAAATGCCACTACCTTATGATAGATTACATGGCTTTCAGCTGCATCGCATGCACTTTTTGGAGACTTCAGTCCTCCTGGAAGTGGTGGAAGGGATTAAAAGAAGGGATGCCATTTCCTGGCCGTAGACTGAAGACAAAGATTCACATGAATTAATTAATGGGAATCTTCAAATGCAATACTTTTTCAGTTTAAGAACAGAGATAATTTTAAACATTCATCTACCTGTTGAGGAAGAGGGCTGTCTGGTGGCATCGCTCCATATTCCTGTGGACTGTTTTTATTACGCCAGGCAATGTATCCTGAGTTGCTTGCAGCATCATAAAAGTGTTCCTGAAACAGAATTTTATTCAATATCCTTTGTCATATTCAGGCTAAAATCTCAAAGAATCAAATTTCAATGTCATAGAAACAGCCTGTCAACATCGCACTGTCATGGCAAGTATGACATGAAAGTGCGATGCAAACAATGACTTACGGAGCCTTTCTTGGAATATGGATCTCTGAGGGAAGGGAACAGCATCACTATGCCAAGAGCATTCTGTTTTCTGATTGCTTTAGTAGGGAGTTGCCTAAGGGAAGATATCAAACTAGTTATCTTAATTTGCACAATGGCCATGCAGTTATTTGGTTTAAAAAAAAAAAAAAAAAAAACCCATGCGTATCAATCATGTGAGCCACCAGAGTGTTAATCATTTGTCTTCTTGTGGCATCTGTAAGGGTTTCTGTTTCTTGATACTCCTGTAGTACTGCTTCACCGCCAGACTTTAACTTTAACACATCTTTAACCATCTAATAAAAAATAAATAAAAACATGAACATGGTGATTCACAAATTTCCACAGACCCAGAAGGGGGAAAAAAACATGCTGCTCCAGAAATTAAATTCTGTCATGTTTACTCACCCTTATTTCGTTCCAAACCCATAAGACTTTTGTTCATCTTCAGAACACAAATGAAGATATTTTTTAATGAAATTTGACAGTTCTCTGACACTCCACTAACAGTCCACACAACTACCACTTTAAAGACCCAGAAAAGGTAGTGAATATGTCATTAAAATAAATCATGTGACTACAGTGGTTCCATCTCAATTTTTATGAAGCGATGTGAGTGCTTTGTTTGTGCAAAATATAACTCTCCAACCCATATTCACAAGAACACCTTGACATGTGTGTTGTGTTGCAAGAATGCTTTTGGAGATCAATAGTTTGTAAATAAAGTGTTAAATGATGGTAAAATTATTTTTTTGCGCAAACAAAAGCACTTGTGAACAAAAGTTTTACAGGTGTGGAATGACATAAGTGAGTAATTAATGACAGAATTTTCAATTATGGGTGAACAAACTCAGAGACTCATAAAATGGTTTGTTCTAACCTGTTTAGGAGACGGTACAGATGTCTCCTCAGTAATTTGTCTCTAGAAGGGACTACAGTCGATGCACTTGAGCTGTTGCTTGAGTCAGACGTCTCAGATATGGAAGACAAGGAGTCTGAAAATTCTAAAGAATCAGAAAGTATTAAAATAACAAATATTGTTTTGACCAACACAAGGATCAGAAATATGAAATTGCTATTTGTTTACTTTGATTGCTTGACAATACTTTCAAATTTAATAACTCAAACTTCTGTGAAAACAGTCAGCACCACACTGCCAGCCGTGCCCAAATTATTTAATCGCTTTGAGCTTTTACAAAGTTATATGTAGCTTCAGTAGCTAGCTAGCTAGCTAATCACGTCAACAAATAACACAGCAGTTTAGTCCTGATATTAAACTAGGCTTTGTAAAGAACATTCGTTTCATCATTCTAATTAAATCGTGGCCACGCTGTAACAAATAGGTGTGTAACTTATATGTATGTGCATGCGTATGCGTTTGTGTGTGTGTGTGTGTGTGTGTGTGTGTCAGTGCATATGTATATAAAAGGATATATCCGTGTTTATTTACATACATATGCATAGAGAGAGAGATGATAACGTTACCGCGGCCACAATTAAAGATGACAAGTTGTAACGTTAGCCACATTGTACTTCGTTCGCGTCCACATTTTAATATATTATTACATTTGTCTGCATGTTCTGTGCAGTGCTCCGTACCACGTAATATTACTCCGTACATGCTTATATTGAATTTGCATATCATAAATCATAAATGTTTGAGTAAGCATGATTTAATTTTACTTACCGTTCGAACCCATGCGAGGATAATGGCGGCGGTTTCTCCAGCGATGAACGGAAATGCGTGGGCGGAGTCTAATTACATCTCTTTGGAGTTGTTTTAACACTGATGATCAAACTCTGTCAAGTAACTCCAACACCGGACACCATTTTACTCCGAATGTGTTAAAATTGCTCTTTGGGTGTTGAAATCAACTCGGAAATGTTTAACACTGAAATTTCAACACTTTAATTTTTGCTGTGTAGACCATTGAATAGGCCAGTTCATATGTTCATGATGGAAACTTGTCAGCCATTAGTCAGAGGTTTATTCATCCTCACAGTCTGTGAGCAAGGGCTTAAAATTCACTTGGCAAACATTCCAGTCACTCTCTCCCATAGAAAAAAGAGAGAGATCTTTCTCTCTATATAAGTTTTCTCATACTTTCCCATTGTTTCATCACACCCTTGATCTTTCATTAACTTTAATGATGCAGACAAGATGAAGGAAATGAGTTTATTCTGGTTTGTATGCTGTCGGCATGCGTTAGCTCGGTGAAAGACAAACAGACTGGCTGCCATCTTCCAAAAATCATTTGGCAACTTCCCCCTTACAAGCTCAGAGAGTGATTTATTTTCAAGGATCCTTTAATAAAAATGACAAAACAAAACAGCCCAGCAAAGATGAATCAGCACACAGATGAAAGACTGAGAAGGTCAGAACTCATCAGAAAATCATTTAGTCTCATTTCATCATCGCTGGGGAGCAAATCACCAAACTCAGAGTGGATAATTTGTGCTAATATAATGTTTGCATCGTACAAAGCATTGTATGCTAAATACAATGCTTCTTCTCTGCGCACTCAACGGAGGCGGTCGCATTTTTCTTTCCCCGTCCTCGCCCTTAACTTCCCTGCCTGCCTGCCTCTCGTCTCGTCCTGTCTATTCTAATACTGAGAGACTCTCTCTGCACTGCTCTCCAAAACCGAAAAATTATGGATTTGATCAACTGGTCTCTCAACGCAATTGACACCATATTCTCGACGAGAAGCTTGGGTTCGGGGGAACCTGACTGCCCTGACGGAACGTTTGCAGCTGGCTACACGATGGACGCGTGGGACAGATGGCGTATTGTGTGTCTGGCGGCTCTTTCCGTGGAGGACATTGAAGATATCTACCTATTTGGAACCATGATAACAGGTCTTCTGCTGATTGGATTAGGCTTTGCCCTAGGTTATCGAAGAATTCAGAAAACGGGAACAGCTGTCCAAAGCCTCACAAGGCTGCCCGTCATGTTTGAAGCAGTGGGCAGAGCGATCAGCATTGAGACTGAGACTATTAACCGCAATATGGATTCCATCATGGAGTAGCTCACGGCTTTGCAAAGGAAAATTGATAGTATTGGAGATCAGAATGGACAAAGAGAGTAGCCGTGGAATTGGAATGCGGCTACTCGCCCCAAGACAAAACAAATCGCAATCTTATCTTTTTAGGCTCCCTTCTACCAGCACTGGCCTTGGCCAAGGCCGCTGTTGGAAAATCAACCCTGGGAAGAGCACTGCAGTGAGACGCTCTTGCGTTCCTCCCCCATTCTACTGACACCTGCTGATTACACATACATACATATATAAAGATATGCATTCACCTCCCCACCCCCGATCCATCGCCTCCGTCGCTTTGTACCGCCAGCCTGACAAGCGGGTCTGTGACCAGCGCTAAACTCGGCTGCAGGACCTGGATGGCTGCTTGCCAGAGCTGGATTACCTCCCCTGTTGCAAAGTCGTGTGTCTATGTTGTGATTATGTGCTTTTGTTGCTGAGGTGTTTTTCCTGTTCTCACACTGTACTCCCCAAGGAGCATAGTCTGGGGGTTATTTTTTTCTCCTCTCTCTCCTTATGTTATGCTGTATTTTTCTTCATTTCCCTGTCTTCCTGTCCTGTCTACCCCCTTGTCATATTGTATGTATGTATGTATGGACAGGTTGATGGCTAATTTCGCTGGTACTTGTGACTAGTGACAATAAAGGGCTACTACTACTACTAAATTGTGTCTGCAGGGCCTGGTTAGCATGGCAGCTGTTTTGTTGAAAAGCCTTTAATAAACTGTCGCTGAACTACTGTATGTTGAAAACGGGAGGAGATGCTTATCCAAGGCGATGTAGAAGCTGTTGCTTTTCAGACGTCCAACAGCAAGGAGGAATGGATGCTGACACTGGTTGTTGCTGAGGTGCTTCTCCAAACTGCAGCATGACTAGAGCTGAAATGAAAACCAAACATTAGACATAAACAATGTGCAGTCACAGAGAAAACAACATTATAAAAGTGGTTGTTCAAACAATGACCCACAACACATTTGTAAAATGCCACTACCTTATGATAGATTACATGGCTTTCAGCTGCATCGCATGCACTTTTTGGAGACTTCAGTCCTCCTGGAAGTGGTGGAAGGGATTAAAAGAAGGGATGCCATTTCCTGGCCGTAGACTGAAGACAAAGATTCACATGAATTAATTAATGGGAATCTTCAAATGCAATACTTTTATTATTTTAGTTACAACTTTCTATTCATCAAAGAATCCTGAAAACAAATGTATCACTGTTTCCACAAAAATATGAAGCAGTGCAACTGTTTTCGACATTGATGATATTAATAAATGTTTCTTGAGCAGCAAATCAGCATATTAGAATGATTTCTGAAGAACCATGTGATGCTGAAGTCTGTAGTAATGGTAGCTTTCAATTTTTTTTAAGAAGTATCCCCAAACTCAAACTATTAAGAACTGCCTTACCAATATCACTGTATATGTGTGTTTTTGTGTGTCTGTGCGTATATTTACAGACATTTACAGGAAACAGTGACACAGACACAGTGGTCCAACACAAACTCCCTCACTCAATCAGAACTCGATATATGCGTCTTCTGCCCCTTGAGGGAAGCCCCAAAGGAGGAATGGGTCTACGGCTAGAAGTCTATGGCTGCACATACAGTGAGTGATATCTTACATGAACTGAGATGAGAGATGAGATGAGATATTTTTCTATCCCATACCCCTAAACCTCACCATTACATATAACTTTATTAATTTAGCCCTTTCCATATTGTTTTTTTTTTTTTTTAAATAAAAGTAATTTACTATCCTTTCCACAATGCAGGTAAAACCTGGTGCACACACACCAGAAGAAGCATAAAAAGCATATCAAAAATGCCATTTTGTTGTCCATTAGTTTCTATTAGCATATTTTATACCATATTTAAGATCTGAAGAACTGAGCTGCATTCAGGCATTCAGTGCAGCTTCATTTTCGAATCAACAGGAAGTATCAGAGCACACAGATCTTGGAAGGTCAGAGAAAGTGCAGAGAGCAGAGAGTCTTCTCACATTCTCTTTGATCTCCTTTTGCTGTCCTCCTCAGAGTCTGACGTGGCTGACTTCGACGGCCGCAGTGCCTTACTCTACCGGTTCAACCAGAAGTCCACCAGCACAGTGAAAGACGTGATTTCCCTGAGATTCCGGAGCCATCAGGCAGAAGGGGTTCTGGTTCATGGAGAGGGACAGAGAGGAGATTTCCTCACTCTGGAGCTTCAGAGAGGAAGACTCATTTTGCATCTCAATTTGGGTGAGAGAAAGAGAAGGACGGGACACAATTCAGATTGACCTTCTATCATTTTATTCACACTCATGCACAAGTGTCTTGATGGATCAGAAACTGAAATTAGAGATTAAAGAAAAGGACCTGAGATGTAGTGAGTTTAGATGCGTGCCTGAATTATTTGCTTTTAAAGGGATAGTTCACCCAAAAATGAAAATTCTCTCATTACTTACTCACCCTCATGTCGTTCCAGATCCGTAAGACATTCGTTCATCTTCAGAACACAAATTAAGATATTTTTTATGAAATATGAGAGCTTTCTGTTGAACATCAATCTCTCTTATTTCCTTGTCTGTATATTCTGGCTCAAATAAGGCTGGGCAAAAAATTGCAAGTCATCCTCTCTGTCAAAATCTCCAGACATGTTTCCGAAGACTGTTTTATGTACAGCATGCATCTTCCTCTGCTTGTAAACAAGGTGCAGTGCATCCGGGTTCTAGTTCAGAACGTCAGCTCCTGCGTCAGCAGCTCCACACGCATGCATCGTGATACTCTCGTGAATGCACGTTGAAGACTGACACGGAAGAGAAGAGATTCTTGAATGAAGTCGTTGTTTTTGTTTTCTTTGCGCACAAAAAGTATTCTCATAGCTTCATAAAATAACAGTTGACTGATGTCACATGGACTATTTTAACAATGTCCTTACTGCCTTTCTGGGCTTTGAACATGTCAGTTGCGTTGATGTCTATGCAGAGTCAGAAAGCTCTCGGATTTCATCTAAAATATCTTAATATGTGTTTCGAAGATGAATGAAGGTCTTACGGGTTTGGAACGACATGAGGGTGAGTAATTAATGACAGAAAATACATTTTTGGGTGAACAAACACTTTAAGTTTCTAAGTCTATGTTCCTATTTTGTCTTTTGCTGTAACTGTACAGATGATGCCAAGCCTCAGTCTACTGGTCGCTCATCTTCTGTGATGTTAGGAAGTCTGCTGGACGACCACCACTGGCACTCTGTTCAAATTGAGCGCTTTAACAAACACGTCAACTTCACTGTGGATGGACACACGCAACACTTCCGCAGTCCTGGACAGGAGGACACACTGGAGATAGACTATGAGGTGAGAGCTGAGTGTAATGATTCTCAGCTCTCATAAATTACAGAAATTATTCTGTAATTTATGTTATTTATTCATACAATACTGAAAATATGATGACAGGCTATCCCTAATACACAATGGACACTGACACAGCTAAATATTTAAAAACAACTTCTTGTCATAATAGAACAAGACAATAAGAAGAAAAGAATAAGATCTATTACTGTGACATGCATAAAGATATCCCATTCCCTTGTTATCTGAAACCATGTTTCAAAATATTTTATTCAGTCACTCTCACTGCAAACTTATGAAAGCCTGAAACAAAGTACCATAGAGAACAAAGTCAGTGATTCCAGGCACAACCAAACAAACATACGCAGACCCTTTGAAACACACTACCATTCAAAAGTCTGGGTTTGTTAAGAGTTATTGTTATGTTTTTGGAGAAAGTGATGCTTAAAAATACAGTAATATTGAGAAACATTATTACAATTTAAAATGACCGTTTCTGTTTTAATATATTAAAAAATAATTTATTCCATTGATGGGAAAGCTGAATTTTCAGAATCATTACTCCAGTCCTCAGTGTCACATGATTCTTCAGAAATCATTCCAGTATTCTGATTCACTGCTTAAGAAACATTTCTTATTATTATAAATGCTGGAAACAGCTGTGCTAATTAATATTTTTGTGGAAGCCATAATGCATATTTTTAGGATTATTTGATTTATAGAAAGTTGAATGGAACAGCATTCATTTGAAATAGAAAATTGAATTTTGTAGCATTATATTTATACTGTTACTTTTGATTAGTTTAAAGCAGTATTATTTCTTCCAAAAAAGAATTGCTATCAGCCCAAGGGCTTAAGTGTTTGTTTGTTTTTTCTCATTTTCTTCCTCATTTATTTTTGGTTACCCATTTTTTTGTCCTTTTCACCTTAAGTTCTTCATTTCTTTAACCTCCACCCTATCTTCTATCCCTCCATTTTTTCTTTTGTGTGTATAGGTGAGTATTTCAAACATGAGAGCACACATCCCCTGTTTTTTGTATTTTTTTACTCATTCCCGCTTAAATTATTAATGGGTTCAATACTGAATGAAAATTGATACCATTTATTATAGATTAACCTTGTTACAAACAGCTGAAATATTTACCACTTCCCTCACTCTCTATTTTTTTTCTCTCTCTTGTTTTTTAAAGAGCTTCGAATCTTGACAAGGGCAGCAGAGTATATAATTTTCTCATGGAGATTGTGAGTGCCTGCTTGGTATGTTGTAGCATTACTATCAGGTTGCAGCACTCAAAATAACAAGCAAAAGTGCACCTACACCTCTATCAAAGCCCAACTAGGTATATGCGCTGAAAATACAGCAATCAACTTATTGATTTTTATTAAAACCTGGGTAAAATAGGCCCCACAAAATAGCCTTTGGAGCTGTTCTTGGCTATTCCTTTTTTTTATTATTATTATTCTTTGTTACTGATCTCTGGGATATGTGGTTGTTTTGTGTGTTTGTTTGTGTGTGTGTGTGTGTGTGTGTGTGTTTGTGTTTGTGTGTCCTTATTCAAGCTCAGTTTCGGAGGAATCCCTTTGCCTGGTAAGCCTGGGACGTTTCTCCATGAAAATTTCCAAGGCTGCATAGAAAACCTCAACTACAATGGTGTCAGTGTTATAGACATGGCAAAAAGACGGAAGCCACAGATATATACAGTGGTAAGTATGAACTTTTACAAGTGCTTTTGTAACTGTAAATATTGCTTTTCAACATGCCCATCAATTGTGAGAATCAAATGGCACCTAGTGAGTTTGAAGGCCATCAAATCTCACTCTCTGTCAAGGTTGTGAGTTGAAATCTCTCGTTCATTTCACAAAGTAATGTGAGACCACAAAAGCATTTTTGCCTTAAAAAGCATGAAGCATAAATTTCTTCACACAACAAGCCTTTATATCTAAAGCAATTTACAATAGCGTCACATGGCAAATTACAGTAGCTCTGTGTGTATCAGAAGTGTGTTTCTGCAGTTGTGTGAAGTTGTGTGCATCGCACCATAAAAGAGCTCTCTTTCCCTAATTAACAAGCTGTGACGTCTCTTCTCTTGTCCATTTCTCTCTCGCTCTATCCGGGTGGTCTAATACACTTATCACAGAAGGAAAAGAAGAGCAGTGCCACATTGTGATCTTCATTTTGTCTTTCCCTCCCTCCTGTCAGAGGCATTTTAAGATAAAGATCTTACAATCTTATTACACTACAGTACATGCATAGATTGAGACATTCCACGCGTCACTGACTAAATAATGTTCATGCAGTGCTATAACTATTTTTTATTTATACATTAAATTGTTGTAGTACAATATAATTTAGGGCTTTATGATATTATAATTATTAATTGTGATTAACAGGCTGTAGATTGTAGTTTACACTTTCAAAACAAACTAAGAACTTCCAACTTCACAAAGGTCCTCAAAACAATAGTTAAATTAAACACAGCGCTGCCACATTCATGCACACAATTTCCTTTAATGTTGTAAATAGGAAACCTTCATGAAAAATTTGATGATTTTACAAAATGAAGTTCCCTTGGGTCCTGAAACTCTTAAATTCAGTTTGATAAAATTTAAGGTCATAAAAAAGTACTAAATAACTTAAATGGTGCAACAAAAGTCTTAATTATAATTTTAAGAGGTCTTACATTTGGAGGAAATCCAAATATGGCCTAATGTGATTATTAAACTATTAATATATATATATATATATATATATATATATATATACACACGCACACACACACACATATATATAGGGCTGGGCGATAATTCGATAACGATAATTATCACGATATAATTTTCCTCGATAAAACGATATGAAGAGTTCGATAAATGTTCTATATAGTGTTTATGCACCAAAAGCGGAACGAAACAGCGCAACTCATTTGAATCGCGCCACACGGACAGTTTATCCGCTGGGATCAAAGTTCAAACTGCCGCGCAGCGCGAGCTCACTAGAGCAGATGCATTTGCTCGGTCACGCGAACATTAAGCAGAGATCCAGTGAGAAGCGCTTGAATTCAGCGAAGAACACAAATGACTCTGTGATAGTTTAAAGTTTAAAGCCGAACAGGAGAAACACTGTGTGCAACGAGACAGTCAGAAGGCTTTTCAATCTACACATCTCCATTATTTTCCATGGATTTACTGTAACGTTAGTAACACTCACTGCACCATGGTATTGTGGCAGAAATGTGGGATATTCACACTGAATTTTATTACAGGAGTAAAGGTATATACTTATAAGTATGTGTGGTTAAGCTATAGCATGTGTGCATTTATACTGAATGTTTTTTGGACTGTTTTTCATACAAATAGGCTACCTAAAAGCCATATAGTTATATTTTTACCATGGTATTGAGGTGCTATATGTGTGGTTTTAACTGTGTTTATCATGATTTAAATGTATGCTACTATGGGAGACCAATGCTTAATTAAAAAAGAAAAAAACTTGATCAGAATAAATTTATCCATATAAAACTGAGCTTGCTACAATTTTTACATATGTTACTGATTTTGATAATGAACAAAAATTTACCTCTGCATCCTAACTCAAGCTACTATCAAATGTGCATTTCTAAGAGACAAAAAAGTGATATTATTATTAATATTATCAGGCAATCTAAACCGGTTTCTTGATTTGAAACAATATCACTCATTAGAACATGCAGAAACTAAGAAATACATTTTTCTATTTAGATATTTATTTTGTTAAGGACAATTAATGATCTGGTTTCTACAACTTTCACTTTGGAGTAAAAATCTGGCTTTAAACTTGAAAGAAATAATTATCGATATCGACTGATATGAAAAAAAATATTGTGATAATTTTTTGGGCCATATCGCCCAGCCCTACATATATACAGGTGCTGGTCATATAATTAGAATATCATCAAAAAGTTGATTTATTTCACTAATTCCATTCAAAAAGTGAAACTTGTATAATGTATACATTCATTCCACACAGACTGATATATTTCAAGTGTTTATTTCTTTTAATTTTGATGATTATAAGTGACAACTAATGAAAACCCCAAATTCAGTATCTCAGAAAATTAGAATATTACTTAAGACCAATAGAAAGAAAGGATTTTTAGAAATCTTGGCCAACTGAAAAGTATGAACATGAAAAGTATGAGCATGTACAGCACTCAATACTTAGTTGGGGCTCCTTTTGCCTGAATTACTGCAGCAATGCGGCGTGGCATGGAGTCGATCAGTCTGTGGCACTGCTCAGGTGTTATGAGAGCCCAGGTTGCTCTGATAGTGGCCTTCAGCTCTTCTGCATTGTTGGGTCTGGCATATCGCATCTTCCTCTTCACAATACCCCATAGATTTTCTATGGGGTTAAGGTCAGGCGAGTTTGCTGGCCAATTAAGAACTGGGATACCATGGTCCTTAAACCAGGTACTGGTAGCTTTGGCACTGTGTGCAGGTGCCAAGTCCTGTTGGAAAATTAAATCTGCATCTCCATAAAGTTGGTCAGCAGCAGGAAGCATGAAGTGCTCTAAAACTTCCTGGTATACGGCTGTGTTGACCTTGGACCTCAGAAAACACAGTGGACCAACACCAGCAGATGACATGGCACCCCAAACCATCACTGACTGTGGAAACTTTACACTGGACCTCAAGCAACGTGGATTCTGTGCCTCTCCTCTCTTCCTCCAGACTCTGGGACCCTAATTTCCAAAGGAAATGCAAAATTTACTTTCATCAGAGAACATAACTTTGGACCACTCAGCAGCAGTCCAGTCGAGACGCTTCTGATGCTGTCTGTTGTTCAAGAGTGGCTTGACACAAGGAATGCGACAGCTGAAACCCATGTCTTGCATACGTCTGTGCGTAGTGGTTCTGGAAGCACTGACTCCAGCTGCAGTCCACTCTTTGTGAATCTCCCCCACATTTTTGAATGGGTTTTTGTTTCACAATCCTCTCCAGGGTGCGGTTATCCCTATTGCTTGTACACTTTTTTCTACCACATCTTTTCCTTCCCTTCGCCTCTCTATTAATGTGCTTGGACACCGCTGAACAGCCAGCCTCTTTTGCAATGACCTTTTGTGTCTTGCCCTCCTTGTGCAAGGTGTCAATGGTCGTCCTTTGGACAACTGTCAAGTCAGCAGTCTTCCCCATGATTGTGTAGCCTACAGAACTAGACTGAGAGACCATTTAAAGGCCTTTGCAGGTGTTTTGAGTTAATTAGCTGATTAGAGTGTGGCACCAGGTGTCTTCAATATTGAACCTTTTCACAATATTCTAATTTTCTGAGATACTGAATTTGGGGTTTTCATTAGTTGTCACTTATAATCATCAAAATTAAAAGAAATAAACACTTAAAATATATCAGTCTGTGTGGAATGAATGTATACATTATACAAGTTTCACTTTTTGAATGGAATTAGTGAAATAAATCAACTTTTTGATGATATTCTAATTATATGACCAGCACCTGTATATATTAGGGCTGTCAATCGATTAAAAAATTTAATTGCGATTAATCGCACATTTTTATTTGTTCTAAATGTACCTTAAATTAATACTTTTCAATTTTTTAATACTCTAATCAACATGGGCATGGACAAATATGGATGCTTTATGCAAATGTATGTTTATTATTATTGAAACCATAGTCAACATAAAGCATGAAGAGTAGACATGTTTCAAAGGTCATAGATGTTTTTCAAAGAACTTGTTCATGTCTATTAGACACATGAAAAAAAGAAATACCAGGTACCCATTACTTCAATTTCTTTGCACTGAGCAATTTACTGACACAAACCTGTTTATATTTTTGCACACAGGGCAGCTCTTCTTCTGAAAATGCAAAATGTACATGTATTATTTATTATTACATTTGTTTCCCTCTCTGTGCCCACATACTGTATTTTGATGCAGCTAAATTATCAATAAAACCGTTTTCATTGATATATTTTACTGTTTCTGTTGTCAGACAACAGAATGAATATGAAATAGTGACTGAAACGCGACCCATTAAGACATAACCAGCTCTCCCTTCCAAGATGTTACAAAAAATCATGATAATCGCACCGTCGTCTGATAAAATCAAATACACATAAGATAAAGACAATAGCTGTGCTGTGGTCTGCAATGTTGCTAAGTTGGCAACACTGTGCATCTCCATTTCTCCAACTACGGGTTGGGCCACGGGTCAAACAGAAAATCGCGCGTTAAAAAAATTTGTGCCGTTAAAATGAATTTGCGTTAACGCGTTATTAACAGCACTAATATATATATATATTTATATATATATATATATTAATATCAGCACAATAATCTGTTTATTGCCTTTCTTAAAATACAATACAATACAAATAATACAATACAAAATACAATATTGATCGACCTCCAATTTGCATGTGTTGATATATAACTACCTAAACCAACTTCAGTATATATGTATATATTGAATAAATCACAACTTGTGCCTGTTTAATTAAGTAAAGGAATCTTGAATCTGATTATTTATTTTGAGATTTTTGGGGGGTTTGTTCTGTATGGACATACAGTATTAATGTTATTTGTGCAGGTCTTAAAAAGTCTTAAATTTGATTTTAAAAAACAGTTTGTTTGGTCCAAGGCTTTAAACCCTTTACTGAAGAATTTTTTGGCATGTCTATGATAAATTTTCATAGAAAGCCTCCGGAAGAACACTTGCACTCTATCATGTGGTTTGCCATGGTTTTGCAATGAGATTTTTGTTCACTAGATTTCCACAAAACCTCTGACTGTTTGAGATCCCCCCCCCCCACCAAGGGTCTATAGACCCCAGTTTGAAAAATGCTGATCTATCGAGTGTTAAACTGTTTGCTAAGGTACAAGATAAATGCTTTTTATGTGTGCTTTTAACTATTCTACCAGCACACATCTATTGCTTCAGTAATTCACTGACTATTGCCCATGCCCATGTGCATTAATATTATTTAATCCTCCCTTTTCCCTTTCTTCCACTACCGTTTCAATTCTCCTATCCACATTCTCATACTTTTTTTTAATTATCTTCTTCCCATCTATCTTCCTTACTAAGGGCAATGTGACGTTCTCATGCTCTGAGTCTTCCTCAGTCGCTGTGACATTCCTCAGTTCCACGGGCAGCTTCCTGATGCTCCCTGCAGATTACAGTATGGAGAGTCTCTCTGTACGACTGCAGTTCCGCACTTGGAATCAGGAAGGGCTGCTGTTCTCAATCCCGCTCTCTCGTGTTCCGGACACCATTAACCTGCTTCTGCAGCTCGGCCAGGCTAGGCTGCGCCTCTTGCTCTCTGGAGGGCCACAAAACTCTGCTCAGGTTTTCAGCGGTAAATTGTATATAGGTCTTTATGATGTCCATGCTGTGGAATCCAGTCATAAAACTGGAATTTACTGTATAATGCGGAATGTCAAAGAATTTGGCTAAATTTGGATGAATAAAGTGAAGGTAGGGCTGTATAGTGAATCAAAACACAATATGGACTAGTGTAAAATGATTACTGAAATATGTAGTCTGCATGTTCTGCGTGTCTCAAACACGCTCATGATGATTTCAGTATCTGTTGTCTCACTATATGAGGACATGAAGACATGAACTTCATCTCCAGAGCTGCTCTGAGAGTCACTTCACCAGATTTACACCATTTAATTTGATAAAACTATTGTCAGATATAAGCAGAAGCTTAAAGGTCATGGCAATCTGTCAAAAAAGTTTGATTTAACTTGAAGAAATTGTGACAAATATATTACTGTTGCACAGAAAGTATATCATAAAATAATACTAGCAATAATAATAATAATAATAATAATAGTTGATTATTAATAAAACTGTATTTAAATATATCTATATATTTAAATGGGATTTGGGAAAAAATAAAACAGAATTCATTGTGGTATTTGTGTAAGAGCACTAATTAATTTGTGGATACATTTTTGAAATTGTATACTAAATAATTGTAGACTCACATGATTAAGTGATTTGTTCGCCCCAGCATTCATTCTGAGGACTACATTGTTATTATTCCACTGTTTCAGGTCAGAATTTGAGTGATGGACAGTGGCACTCCATAGCCGTCGAGGTCAAGGGTCAGAAGGTGTCTTTAACAGTCAACAACCAGAAGCCTGTCACAATGGAAATCAGTGGGCTAATTCAGAACATGCAAAGAACAGCCATCTTCATTGGAGGTATAACATCAGAAATTGAATTAGCTAGTTTATCCTGATCCTTAGAAAGGTTTGTTGGCTATATTCAAATGCAGAGATAGTAACTTATTTTGATCTGTTATCCACAAAGCTCAGTTCTGAACTAGCCTGATGGCTGCAGACAAAAAGTGGCTATTACCCAAAACATTTTCCTGAATGCAAGGGACAATTTTCTTCTACCTAATTAACTCTAACCTCCATCAACTGAACGTTCCTCATATTCCTGAATAAAATGCAGGCTTGGCAAGCTGAGTGCGTGCTTAGGGTCCTTTCATTTCACATGCATGAAGGTTTTTTTTTCTGTGTAGTTCATTCAGGCAGCTCAAACCACATTCAAGGTTCAAGGTTCTTGTTTATTTGTCACATACACAATCATACAGGGTATAATCAGTAGTGAAATGTAGGTCAGGACAGGTCCGCTCAATGGACAGTGTAAAAAATAAAAATAAAAGATGATACAACACAGGAGCATATATATAAATGTAGGTAGGAATAAGATAAGAAATAAAAGTAATAATAATAATAATAATAATAATAGTACAAACAAGAAATAAAATTAGGAGTAAAGGAGTAAAATGTGCAATGAACTAAAATGTGCAATACAGTCTACTGTGGGTTTAATAAATATTAATATAACCAGGGATGTGCAAGATGAATGTGCAAACAGGTTGTACCGGGTATGTACCGGTACACATAGCAGCAATGCGGAAGATGGAGAATGATGGGTGTTACAGTTAATTAAATTGAGTCCTGTAGATGTTATGAGACTGAGTTTAGGAGCCTGATGACCTGAGGGTAGAAGCTCCTTCTCAGTCTCTCAGTTTTTGCCATCACACTTCTGAAGCGCTTGCCCGATGGCAGTGTGATGAATAGACGGTTTCTGGGGTGATTTGAGTCCTTGATTATTTTTGCAGCTCTGCTTTTGCAGCGTTTGAGGTAGATGTCCTGCAGAGAGGGGAGGGCAGACCCAGAGATGCGCTCAGCTAGGCGCACGACTCTCTGCAGAGATTTGCAGTCATGATTTGTGGCGTTACTGTACCACACTGAAATACACTGAGTCAATACACTTTCTATGGCCCCTGAATAGAAAGTTTTCAGGATTGCTGGTGAGACCCTGAATTTCCTCAGCTGTCGCAGATGGTACAGTCTTTGCCTGGCTTTCTTGACCTGTGTTTGAATGTGTGCAGTCCAAGTCAGGTCCTCGGAGATGTTTACACCGAGGTACTTGAAGCTGCCCACCCTCTCCACAGGGGTCCCACTGATCATAAGAGGAGTGTAGGGCAGCAGGTGTTTCTTCCTGAAGTCTACAATCAGCTCTTTAGTTTTGCTCACGTTCAGAGAGAGACAGTTGTCCTGGCACCATGATGTTAGTCTCTCTACCTCACCCAAGTATGCGGTCTCATCATTGTTGGAAATGAGGCCCAGAACCACAGTATCATCAGCAAATTTGACAATAGAAGTGGAGCTGTGAGAGGACACACAGTCGTGTGTGTAGAGAGAGTAGAGCAGGGGACTCAGAACGCAGCCCTGCGGGGCTCCTACGTTCAGGGTGATGGAATTGGAGGTGAACTGGCCCATTTTCACCACTTGTGGTCTGCCGGTGAGGAAGTCTTGGATCCAGTCACAGAGTGAAGTGTTTAGGCCGAGGTCTGAGAGTTTGACAGCTAGCTTGGAGGGGACTATAGTGTTGAAAGCTGAGCTATAGTCAATGAATAACAGTCTGACATAGTTGCCATTTTTGCTGTCAATATGAGTGAGGGAGGAGTGCAGTACCTGAGAGATGGCATCATCAGTAGACCTATTTGGGCGATAGGCAAACTGAAGAGGGTCCAAGGTAGCAGGGATGGAGGAGCATATGTGTTTCTTTAAAAGTCTCTCAAAAACCTTCATGACTGTTGATGTGAGGGCAACTGGACGATAGTCATTCAGGCAAGAGGGTTTACTGTTCTTAGGCACAGGGATGATGACAGATTTCTTAAATGAGGTGGGAATCACAGAGGTAGCAAGGGACTCATTAAAGATGGAAGTAAACAAACCAGCAAGCTGATCGGCGCACGATCTCAGGACGAGTCCGGTAATCCCATCAGGTCCTGCGGCTTTTCTGATGTTTACTCTCCTTAATTCTCTCCGGACCTCGTCCTCCGACACAGTGATAACATGATCAACATCGCTGCTCTGTCTGCTGCTTCCTGACGCGCTGATCGGCACAGTCGCGCCTCCGTTGCGTTCGAAGCGGCCGTAGAAGGTGTTTAGCTCTTCGGCCAGCAATGGATCTGCTCTCTCCTCGGCGGAGGGGTTATTTCCAGAGGAACAGATGGTCTTCAGTCCCTGCCACATGCGTCGAGAGTCATTGAGCTGAAAGTGTGACTCAATTCTCTCTCTGTATCTGAGTTTAGCAGCTCTAACTGCCCGTCGGAGAGCATAACATGATGCTTTGTAATCGCTCATGTTTCCTGACAAAAGACCGGCGTTGTATGCGGCAGTGCGTTGGTTAACCGCAGCACGGATTGATCTGTCCACCCACGGTTTCTGATTTGAGAATGTCCTTATTGTTACCGTTTCAGTGGCTTGGTCGGTTAGCATGTAAACAAAGCTTAATGCTACATCCGTGAACTCGCTGACGTCAGCTGAACTCGCCCGGAACATGTCCCAGTCGACGTCATCAAGAGACGCCTGCAGCATAGCTTCAGAGTGGGAGGACCAGCGCGTCACTTCCCTCTTCCCCGGGGATTCCTGAACGATCCTTTGTTTATATTCCGGTGTGAGGAAAATGGCCGCGTGATCAGATTTACCGAAAGCCGGCTGGGTCCGAGCTTTATAGGCATTCTTGAACTGAGTGTAGCAATGGTCCAGTGTATTCGATCCTCTAGTTGGACAGGATACATGCTGATGGAAGTTCGGCATGACCTTCCTGAGGTTGGCTTTGTTAAAGTCCCCTGCGATGATAGAGGCAGCGTCAGGGTGTTTGTTGATGTAGCCGCTGATCTCCTCTTGGAGTTTGGACAAAGCCAAGCCGGTGTCTGCCTGAGGTGGAATGTAAACGGCAGTAGCGATGACCGCGGAGAACTCGCGGGGTAAATAGAATGGGCGGCAAATGATGGATAGATGTTCCAGATGAGGCGAACAGGAACGCGACAGAATGGAGATATTCCTGGGGTCGCACCATTTCTTGTTAATCATGAAACACACTCCACCACCCTTGATTTTGCCGGCCTCAGCTGTTCTGTCCATCCGTAAAACAGAAAAGTTATCAGATGGTGTTACAGCGGTGTCCAGGACCGAGGGCGTGAGCCATGTTTCAGACAAACAAAGGATGTTACAGTCCCTAATGTCCCGTTGGAAACTTATCCTGGCTCTAAGATCGTCCATCTTATTTTCCAAGGATTGGACATTTGCGAGCAGAATACTCGGTAGAGGAGGACTGTGAGCTTTTTTCCTCAGTCTGTCACGAATTCCCGCGCGACGTCCGCGGTGTTTCTTTCGCCTCCTGGGATTATTCGGGTGGCCTTTGTTAGCCTCGGCGTTCCGAAGAATCTCCAGTGGCCACGCTGGATCCGTGGATAAAGTGTCCAGAAGCAGGTTAGTGCAGCGGTGTCCAATGTCCAAAAGTGTTCTTTTGTCATAGATAAATAGTGCAGACGTTATACGTGTAAAAAGAGAAAGTAAAAGTACATAAAAGAGTATATAAAAACACAAATTGAGCGGAGCCATCCTTTAACGTCGACTGAACACAGCAGCGCCGGAAGCGGAGCTGAATGTCTTTGAATGTCTACAGTAACATTCAATTACTGTAGAGGATAAATGCAGTTTCTTTAAAGCTGTTATTGAAATCTTTGACTCAAACTTTCAATGTCTTAACTAAGACCTCTAAATCTCTCATTTTGCTTACTTCAGGGACAATGCAGTCCTGCTGAGATTTTATAAGCTGCTTTGCATGAATTTCTCAGAACAGAGATTTTTCTTTGTGCAACTTGGTATTAGTTGTGGATGTTGTTTTTGATTTGAAAGACAGTAAGTTGGGATTTTCCATTATTTTAGGCTGCCCTTTATTCCAGAGTGATTTCAACTGCAAAAACCCCAACAGAGGATATCAGGGCTGCCTTCGTCTCCTTTTCATAAACAACCATCAAGTCAACTTCTTACAGATTCAGCAGGAAAGCCTGAGCAACTTTAATCAGATTAGCTTTGATGTCTGCAACATACAAGACAGGTCAGTTTTCCCTATTGATTTTCTTGTGTTCACAAAGGTTTCTTACCTTTTTTTTTTTTATTCACTCTGCATGTCTTCCAATACTGTATGTAATGATCAAATATGTAATTTGGCTTATAACCAGGCCCATATGGAATTTGCAGAGTTTCTTTGACTTTTTAATTTTCATTTTGGAGGAAAATCTAGGAGTTCTTTGGAATGTGTATAGAATAGAAATGGGTTAAACAAAACTCAAAGCTCAAAAAAAGTGATACACTCTTATTCTTAGCTTGAAGTATAATAAAATCTGTCAAAATATGTAATAATCAAACTTGCAAAGAGCAGGGTATGTGTGTAACCCTGTGAATCATGACTCTGCCAATTCTCTGGATCCCATGAGGGCCGACTCATAACTGTTATAAAGTTTTTTATCTACATTTGTCAGGTGACAATTAAATATCTTAAATCACTTATACTCAGAAAAGAGTATGCTCAATAAGCTGTGTGATTTGAGTTTTTTTTTTTTCATGTCTGTAGCACAAACATGCATGATAAGCTATATACGGTAATAAAATGTTGGGATGAGTGTGAGAAATAATATTAGTTATTAAGCAATAGTTAGACATTCACCATTGTTTAAAAACAGAAATGATCACTGCAGTTGAACATGTTCATCCCAACAGGTGTTTGCCCAATCTGTGCGAACATGGTGGTCAATGCGTCCAGTCATGGGACCAATTTTACTGTGACTGTTCTGGAACAGGATACACAGGAGCCACCTGCCACAACTGTGAGTTATGCAAAGCCCCAAAACACTCCATGCCTGCATGATTACTCAGATGTCAGCTTGTTTTCACAGTTTTTTTTTTAAGTTTTTTTTTTTATAATAATTAAAATAATTAAAATTGAAAATAATATATTGTCAAAGTTTTATATATGCTAAAATTAATAATAAAAAAAAAATTGTGCCTAGCAATTGCCATCTACAGCTGCCAACATTGTGTAGGAGCAGTGATGGGCTAGTTACTCAAAGAATGTAATATATTACTCATTACTAGTTACTCCTTTCAAAAGTAATATTGTTACTTTACTTATTACTTTCTGGCAACAGTAATTAGTTACACTACTAGTTACATTACTTTTTCTTCACACCCCACAGAAGTTGTAACTGTGTATCTTAAAAAAATCTTCTAGAATGTTACTAACAGCATATTTCTGCCTCATCATTTGAGCAAAATCCACATTGGATCGCAGTCAGAAGTTATTACAAACACTCAATAGTGATTGATAGTGACATTCAAGTAGAAGTGTTGTATTAATCTCATTAATTGTCATGCGTAGCTTGAAGCTAATTGTAATTTCTCTGTTACCCATATACGATTATATTTCATTATGTATTTTATCAAATCACGTAAGTTTTTAAGTAACTGTTTAATTTTCCAAAAATATTTTTAATTATAGTAATATAATGTAGCACACGCTGATCAGAGGGATGTGGGTGGGATGTAATGCCAGAGTAAAGTAAAGCCACAACTTACACAACAGTGTTCAGATCATCCTTTTTTTCCTGACAAAATCAATATAATGCAACATTTCTATCTGCTGAATGTAAGCTTTTCCATATTCCAAGCTTGCCTGCTGCACTGGGGACATCACATGCATGTGCCAGTCGTGGCAATTATGAATATAAATCTAGGAATTATTTGATCATTGTATTTTAAATCAGCGGAGTTGAGGCATCAAAGGTAACTAAGTAACTAAGCTTTTTTATGTATGGTAACTGTAATATTGTTACTGAAATCTTATTAGTAATTAGTTACACTACTAGTTACTGCAAAAAGTAATATTAATTCAGTAACTAAGTTAAAGTAACTGGTAGGGATGTGCGGGTCTAGTCGACTAAACGGTACAGCTCCTACTAGTCGACACTGAAAACAATAGTCGATTACACGAGAGAGAATAAAACGATGATTTTATCATTCAAATTACCATCATTTTAACGTTACATTTAAAACATTTTAAAGAACAGTTAAAATAAAACTTTTGAAAAAGAATACATATCAAAATATTTAAATATATAAATATTTTTAAAAGCGTATCTGGGCGGAAACTACATTTTTACCTCACATGCGTTTTCTTCATGTCAGTTGCGGCGAGCTCAAAATGACCACGCGAAAGACCAGCAAGGTGTGGGATTATTTTGAATTAGAAGGAAATGGAAAGGTTTTGTGTAAACTGTGTAATGTCAAATTGGCTTACAATAACTTTACTGGAGCTATGCGTAATCATATTCAATACAGGCATGTATGCGTTAGCTTGGAGGCTAGCCAAAGCCAAATGTCAATCATGTCATACACTACAACCTGCCGCTGCGGTCCACGATCCTATCCGCGCCGTCTATTCCTCTAAAGGAAGACCCACTTCGGTGGTGGTGCGGGATTTCCAGGCTCTTTTCGAAACTGTCTGCTTGCTTGTAGTTATCTCTCTGCGTGCCTGTGACTTCAGTTCCTGCCGAGCGCTTTTTTTGCAGAATCGCCTCTAGTCCCGTCTTTCGCCAGAACACTTTAACATGTTAAATTCACTGAACAAATGCGCATGGTCTGAGTAAGTAAAACGAGCTTTGTTTTGTTTTTAGACAATATAGCCAACATGAAGTACACTTTTAAAAGCTGTTTTAATGCTATTCCTTGATAAACTTTCCTATTGTTTTTTTACTTTTGTTTTAATATGTGTTTTAATATGTTGGCTAACGTTATATGAAAATTAAGAATTCTGTCAGTCTATTGATTGATTTTCCATTTCTGCATTGCTCCAGCCGATCTGAATAAATAAGCTACGCACTGGTTTATGAAGAGTGCTCTTCCTTTTTTTCCTGTTTAACGACCGCCTAAAATTAATTGATGATAACGCGAGGCAAGCATACGGCATAATCATGACCTATTTTGAGCAGAATTCATTGAGGGATTTGACAGTGATTCAAAGATTAAGTATTTCAACTGTATGCTGTTATATAGACACAAGCACAGTTGTTGGGGTTTTTTTTTTTCATTTTTGGGGGGTTTCTAGCTTTTAGACTAGTCGACTAGTCGGATACAAAACTTCCGTTTAAACGACAGTCAAATTAGTCGTAGCGCACATCCCTAGTAACTAGTTACTGCCCAACACTGTGTAGGAGTAAGTACCCTACTAAATTTTACAGTCAGATCTTAAATTAACTTCAACTTCAATTAATTTGTTATTATGTTTCAGTAAAGTTGATGAGGTCCATCTTTCCCCATATTGTTTTTATTATTCATATAAACTGTATTTATTATTAAAAAAAAATGCTTATTGGATTAGTCCAGTGCTGCTTACTTTTTATCTTTAAATCATTAAGATTAATTAGAGTGTGCATAATGCATCACTTGACAGCTACAAGTCTATGTGTCATGTAACAATGATTTGAAACTGAGCACTTACCAATTTATCCATTTCATTTTGGCATCTGTGTCTATGAAAGTATTTAGAGTAATTATTTTTGGCAGATATATTTTTACGGTTCCTTGCTGTAATCAAATTTGTTGGATCAATATGTTCTAATCTGCTGCCACATGCACCGTTTTATCATACGCTCATGACTGTACATGTTCTCTGGAGGAGAGAGAGGCACGACAATGCCATCTGTTAGACTTATTGCTTTAAAAGAGCGAGAAATATAATTTTTACTTTTTACAAGTCCTGCTGTGTGATTCACCATCAGCAAAACAACACAAATTAAAGTGCAGCAAATTAGCTCACTCTACCGCACAGAGGACTTCTCTGTCATGATGAACGGGTACCAAGTAAACAATAATTACCTCTGTTTGCACAATGAACTGTTTGAAATGGTTATGCCATTGTTAGGAATATTAATTTAATATAAATGAAAGAAGACTTGTTTGCATGTCAACACTTTTTATGTGTGACTGATTTAACAGATATCTACTATTAATGGCATTCAACCAGAGTGCTCTGTCTGAAGGATATTGCTGAATAGCAAAAGTTGATGTGTAATTTATCTTATATGATTACACTTTAAACTTTAAGGCAAGAAAACAATGTTCTTCATCTTACTTTTGTGTTTACCTCTTCCTACAATCTCAGTATCCCTGTGCCAAGCATGCAGATGTGCCAAAATGCAAGTGTTCTGTAATTTAAGCACAACATGAAGACAGTAGCAGATTTATTTCCATCATTTCTATGATTCATCATTTTCAGCAATATATGAGCGATCCTGCGAGGCCTTCAGGAAAACAGGAAGCCAGTCGAGTGTGTTTACAATCGACCTTGATGGGAGCGGACCTCTAGAGCACACTCAAGTCAACTGCACCGTGGCAGGTGACTGGCCCAAATACGCATACTCAGCTTTGCACATTTCTAGATGTATTATACACTGATGTTCATCATCTTTCACATTATTGAATGATGAAGCTCAAAGCTCAGCACTTCTTATTTACAAACCTGATTCAGTGCATGGACAGGTGTGACCTCAGCATGTGTGGGGGACTGCCTGGAGAAATCACACATCTCATTAAGTGAGTTCAGCATCTCATGCGGCTGTCTAGTTCAGCAGGTTGGATCAGGGCTGGCCAACCTTCTTCTCAGGGAGTCTCCGGTGAGGCAGATTTTTTGCTCAGGCACCACACAAACATCCCTGATTCAGCTAGACTGGATCCAATGATGTAGATGATGAGTGTTACCAAGACATTTAGATGGCGTGATATTGCTGGTGTTTAGATGTTTTTGTGTGCTATCCCAAAACTGTGGGGGAATAATTTGTGTCTAGCATTGTTTATTTTCATTGATATATGATGGATTATTAGTTTTCCATCACTTAATCATAATTTAAGCAATGACTCCTGCCAAGATTGCTAGACACTGCACACTTCAAAGTCAAAAGTCAAAAGTCAAAGTCAGCTTTATTGTCAATTCTGCCACATGTACCGTACATACATACAGAGAATTGAAATTGCGTTACTCTCTTACTCCCTGGTGCATACAGATAACACTAAACACAAACAGTAGAACGCAAAATTACAGATAAGTACAAATCAATATATATATATATATATATATATATATATATATATATATATATATATATATATATATATATATATATATATATATATATACATACACATATATATACATATACATATATACATACATACATACATACACATACATACATACACACATACATACATATATACATACATATATATAAAAAACATTAAATAAAGAAAATAAAAATAATAATATAAAAAAAATGGATAAAGTGGCATAAGGCACATGGCAGATAGTGCAAATCTGATACTCAGATTTGAGATGGCAGATGGTGCAAATCAGTGAAATAAACAAACAAACAAACAGTGCAGAATATAAATGGTGTAGTGCAAAGAGCTTATCAAGACTATTTAAAGTGACAAGGAGCAGTCTTTTTTTTTCAGACTGTCAGAAGAGGTAGTTGAATGAATGAGGTCAGTCCACTTGAGTGGTTTGGAGGAGGTTAGTGAGAGATACAGGTTTTTGATTGATAATAACAAAGAGAACAGAAGGACTGCACAAGTTTAATGAATTTGACCCTATACAGTATGTGCTCTTTTTTGTAGTAACTTCACACTGTAATAAATAAATAAAAATCTGTCTGCTGTGGTAGTTTCATGTATTACAGAATTATTAGAATTTATTTCGGTAAGTTATATAATGTTAATATACCAAACTACTTGAACTACCAAAACCTTTTTAATAATAATAATACATTTTATTTATGGGCGCCTTACTTGACACTCAAGGACACATGCAAATAAAACATGCAAATAAAACACATAAACAGTTAACAAGCAACAATAAATTTCAAAGCCCACATTCAGTTCTTTACAACCATTAAGAAATACATAAAAATATCACCGGTATGCCTGCCTAAAAAGATGTTTACCTTAAAATGCACTAATATGAATATCATAAAAATCCAAGTGGCACAATAGTAAGCCACATGATGAATCGGAGTAAATTGTAATTGGCCTGTCCTTAAAACATGCCCAGTACTCATATATAGACATTCACAGGGTCATACACACATATGAGAGAAAAATAATAATAATAATAATAAAAAGAATGAAATAAACATTAACTAAAAAACATAAATATAACCTAAAAGACCCTAACATACACTACTGATAACATAAGAAGGAAGAAACAAAAACATTTAAATAAATTAGAATCATATGTGATGTGTCACACACACTTTTAGTGTGAATTATATGGCAATTCACAGTTTTTAATCAGAAAAACAATATATTTGACTAATTTACAAAAAAAAAATGTGTAAGGTAACTTAAAGTTAACCAATTAACCGTTTTTTTACTGTAGCATTTTACTTTATTTTTATACTTTATTTTTTTTTTTTTTTTTTTTTTTTTGGAATTGACATCTAGTGATGAGCTCTTTATAACCGGTTTTGATATGGCAAGATATAGCTCTTTATAACACCTTCCCAAGACATGTAGGGGCAAGCAGATGCATCCTCTATCACCGGGAACAATGCGTTTTCTCCTGTCAGGTTTCATCACCAATTTCACTGACCTTGGTTTTTGGCATCAGAAAATTACTCTCCGCTGCATCAGATGTTGAACTGATCTGTCTCTGAGATAAGACTGTAATACATTATATCATCATGGAGGGAAATTCAAGCCCCATTATGTCAGCAGCAGGGAGGAGCGCAGGTGAAGGAAGAAAAAAGTCAAGGAGCATGTCTGCCTGCAGAGACTGGCAGCGCATACTAGCTGCGACTGATAGCTTCATTTTTCTTAGTTTCATAGGCAGCAGGCTTTGGCTCTGAGGTTATTGGAGCTGCAAGCTGAGCAGAGAAAAGTAAGCACCGAGAAACTGTCATACACTGTGACCACCTGCTGCATGTTGGCGTGACTAAGATGGCTTTATTTTTCAAAGTTAGCTTTTATTGAGCTTTAGCCATTGCAAAGTTAGCTTTGTCACGGTGAATGCATTAAAAGATCCAAAGTCCCAATACAAATAGACCTTTTCTCTGAGGCGACGCCAACAAGCACTGGCAAGAAAATCATTTGAAACTGACCTCAATTACAGGAGCTATTAGCCATACTAATTCTACAAGACACTGCAAACCGGCACCTTTGGACATCAATGCAGCAATTTCAATTTGCATAGGGAAAGGTGCTAGCGTAGACTATACTCTCATCATTTCACACTCTCCTGAATGAGTTACCTTCTGTTCTATGCTTAATATTCATCAGGTATTTGCATATGACTCCACTCCGTTAATCTCTCATTTTCATTCACAAGCACATACTGTCGATTGAGTGCAGACATGAGAGGGTTGATACATGATCCGAGTCAATGGGGATTTCAGTCTTTTTGTGTGTGTGTTTGTGTGTTTCTTGCACAGAAGATAAAGTTTGGACCGTAGTGGGGCACGATCACATGAGGCCCATCGACATTCGAGGATCCACTCCACGCAGTCCTTTCGTTCTCATCTTCAACTACACCATCTCGCCGTACCATCTCCGCTCGCTCGTGACATCCTCGGAGCACTGCCAACAGGAAGTGAGATATCGTTGCAGGAAGTCTCGTCTTTTTGACACCTGGGGTTGGTCTTGCTTTATTACGCTAGTCTATCTTATTGTTTTTGTGTACTGTAGCACTAAAATGTTGTCTTTCTTATGAATTGTGTGATTTATGTTACCTCAGGAATTCTAATCCTCTAAATTCAGCTAATATGTTCCTCAGGAACAAAAAAGCACCTCACAGCTAAATGATTCACAACAGCAGGTTATTACCACAGATATTAAAGGGGCTCAAGTGTGACATGACGACGATGCATGGTGAATGATGATGTTCACTTAAAAAGCGGTTAGAATGTAATTCTTGTCATGCAGGGACTTTTATGGGACGTGATGAGAGCATTTGAATTGCAAAGGCATGCATAAAGCCTTAAAAAAGATTATACACTGGTATGCTAAATTATTCCATATGTTTATTCTCACACCGCTTTAATACTTTCGACTTTGCGGGGTTGATATGCTTAGGCTTTTAACTGAGTTGGAGTTAACTTAAAGGGGTGGTTGATTGTGATTTCACTTTTTTAACATTAGTTAGTGTGTAATGTTGCTGTTTGAGCATAAACAATATCTGCAGAGTTACGACGCTGAAAGTTCAATACAAACGGAGATATCGTCTTTTAAAATTCTGGCAGTTTAATGCCTACAAAAACGACAGGTAAGGGACTACAACGAGTTACTTCCCGGGTCTGTTACATCACAAACCCAGATAAACCCTGCCCCCAGGAACACGCAGCAAAGGGGGCGAGGCCATGCTGCGCTGCTTTAGAGAAGAGGAAGAGAAAACTAGGGGTGCACGTAAAAATCTATTCATATGAATCACGATTCTGTCTTCTAACGATTCTAATGGATTCTCAAGTTTCAAAATCATTAAAGCAGCAGTTCTTAATACTGTTACTCTGTCGCCCTGCTCTGCATCTCTCTCTCTCTCTCTCTCTCTCTCTCTCTCTCTCTCTCTCTCTCATTCAGATCTTCAAATAAGCTCCAACAAACTGTTCCAATTATAGACTTATTTTCACACAGCAATGAGAAGCATTATAAATGGGCACGCGTGCGGTTGCTGTGCTGTATTAAAGCTTTAATCAGGATAAAACCGTATATTAAAAGCTAACAGAAGCAGTAGCACTTACAAATAGTAGCGTATTTAAAAGTATGAGACAACAACCACCAAACATACCATTAAGAGCCGTGCTTGCACAGGTTCTGCACGATCCTCCTCACTAATATCCTCTGGGTCTCAATCGGGCTCAAATTGATAAGCATTATAGACAACGCCACTGTTTACAATTCAACCGTAGCGCATGGCTGAGGAGAGGGGCGGGACGTTCAGACGTTTAGCCAATCACAACACACTGAGCCAGCTAACCAATCTCAGCCCATCGAGGGAGGGGTTTCATAAACCAGGAAATAAATCGAGGCGTTTGTCAGAGAAGGGACAGAGAGGTGTGGAATAAAGGTAAATTATGTGAAAAATAATGCGTTTTAAAAAAAAATAAGCATGAACACATGCTAGACTGCACCCCATAAACACAATCAAGCCTAGAAAAAAAACCAATCAACCACCCCTTTAACACTCGCCTCGTACTTTGGGTTCATTTCGATTCAACGGAATGAGATCCAGTGAAGCCTTTGAGCAAAAGATCAACCTTTGATCAAACATCGCTCAAATGGTGAACCTCCAGCACTAGACATCTTGCATATCTGATTGCCATTGGCTAAGTTTTTGGCCATATCTCTGCACCGCTGTGATAGCAGATGTCTGGTCACGCACATTGTAGCAATACTATAACAGCTACTTGACTGACAGGAGTCTCATAGCCCATTACTGACCAGCAGGGGCAGGAGACCAGATGTCATCATGCATGACTAAATTACATTGGACTCCAAACAGTGTTGTCATTATTTGCATAATTATTTACTGCCAGATAAGTAAAAATATTCTTATCCTTGGGGCATTTTGTCCATTTTCAGATGGAACTCCTCTGTCATGGTGGCTGGATAGAGACGGAGTGAAAAGAACATATTGGGGAGGATTTCTGCCTGGGGTCCAGCAGTGCTCTTGTAGTTTGGATGGCAACTGCAGGGACATGAATTATTTCTGCAACTGTGATGCAGACCAAGACACCTGGTAAATCTTAATTTCACAGTGAATCACGGTTGCCAGTTCTGTGTAACAAAACGAGCCCAATGGCCAGTAAAAAATAGCCCAATGACCCAAATCCATATATCAAAAAATACATAATTTCCAGTCACTTTTATGTTATGCACTATGTAACAAACAGTTTGTTTTTTATAAAGGACCTCACAAAGGCTTCCTCTATAAGTACCCATCTCTCAGAAAACAACATCTAGTACAGTTTCCCCTACTTTGTAAGGTAATAGGATTGTTATTTTTCATGGAACGAAAGAAATCTGAGGTAGATTGCAGCGATTTAGTCGATTAATGCTGTATAGGAAGTGCACTTTAACACCCTTCATTAGTTTTTCTGTTAAAGTCTCCAAGACGCAGCAGAATAAGCAACAAGTGAGGCACACTCGCTCCTCGGAGGGCAATCTTCTACCTCAGAGAGAAATTAAAAAGACTTTCTCCTAGCCTTTCGCTCATTACCTCATCTCTTGCACATTCTCTCATTCTCTTTCTCCTCCTGCAGGGCAAATGATACTGGTGTGCTGTCTTACAAAGACCATTTACCCCTTAGTGAGATCGCCATTGGAGACACAAACCGGACAAACTCTCAGGCCGAGCTCCAAATTGGACCGCTGCGTTGCTATGGCAACCGTGGGTGTTTTGTTTACCAAATTTAAAAGGGGAATGGGGGGGTGATATGGCTCTCTACTGAATATATTTTCATATTTCAAAATGCAAAAGAGATGTACCTTTTTTATCGAATTCAGTGCACAATTTGTTTTTCAACACGCTGTGTGCTTTCTTGCCTGTCCCTCTGCTGCAGGATTTTTCTGGAACTCTGCATCTTTTTACCAGGAGTCCTCCTGTCTGCATTTTCCCACCCTGCAAGCTGAACTGAGTGTTGATATTTCACTCTTTTTCAAAACTAGTGCTCTCTCAGGAGTCTTCTTGGAGAATCTGGGTGTCAGAGACTTCATAAGGCTGGAACTGAGTTGTGAGTGCTTGTTTAAATATTACTTGCAAAAAAATACTGTTTTTCTCGTTCTTTTTTTCAAGAAAATATCTAAATTATAAATATAAATGTAACTGTAGCAAAATTGCATAAGAAAAATAACAGTTTTATATAGAAAAAATATTTATTTGTCATTTTTTAATTTCCCTCTTTAGCAAGAGAGAAACAAATTACATAATAGTTCATTTTAAGTATAATATATTGGGTGCGTCTGACCTGAAAATAAGGGTTTCAGCATGTTTGTTGTGAAGAAGTGTTCAGAGGCCCTTTTGTTTAAACCACACAGTGTGATTTTTTTTTCCCCCTTTCTTTCTCAGCTCCATATACAGTGAACTTCACTTTCGACCTAGGGGACGGACCAGTTATCCTTACCATTCAGTCACCTTTAGCCTTGAATGATCGTCAGTGGCATTATATTCGTGCTGAGCGAAATGTGAAAGAAGCTTCTCTACAGATTGACTCCCTGCCACCGAAGCTAAATGAAGCATCATCTGAGAGACCTTACCGCCTTCAGCTCAGCAGTCAACTCTTTGTGGGTGCGCAGACATGTAATCGAGCAAATGTCACTAATAATGAAAAAATAACACTAAGGTCCGGTTTCCTAGACAGGGCTTAGCCTAAACCAGGATTAGGCCATAGTTCAATTAGGACATTTAAGTAATTTTTATAAACATGCCTTAGAAAAAAGCATTAATGGTGTGCATCTTATGACAAAACAAAGGCACTGACATGTTTTAAGATCAGTCAGTGCAAGTTTCTTTCAGTTGAAACAGCTCAGATTTACATTTTAGTCTAGGACTAGGCTTAAGCCTTGTCTGTGAAACCGGGGGTAAGTGTACTTTAGCTTGAGCTAAGAATACCTCTGGGAATAGAGAAAATTGAGATAATTTAAATAGAAGGAATCTGTGATCATATTTATAAGTCAGGAACCATGGTGTTGATAGATGTTACAGGGTTGAATATCAGTGCAAAAATATTATTACAGTGCAAGCATTTCACTGGCAATTTTGCAACGACAAATAGATGTGTGCAAACTGTAAAATGTATGTAGAATCATGTGTGCAAATAAAAAGTAACTCCTTGCAGGTCCTTACATTTTTTTAATTCAGTTTAATCAAATTTAAAGTCATAAAAAGTCATACATTCCTTAAACTGTATAATAAATTAATTATTATAGAGGTCTTAAATTTGGGGATGGAAAAACAGGAATCGCATTACGGCCTATTGTGATTATTAAACTTTGAATTAATTAGTCTCTGAATTAATTAAATGAATGCAAGCACTGCACGTTTCAAAAACAAATGTGGCATGTTCTTGTGGGTGTTCTGTGGGCTTGCAGTTTCAAAGCAGCGGCAGTAAGTGAATACCACACATTTATACTCAGCTATTTATTATGATCAGCTGTTCATGAATTATGACAAAGTTTTAACTTTGGTGTTTTATATGTAATATGTAAGATGCTTTTAAGATGCATCTCCATCCTTCATCTGTCCAGATGCATTTAGTTCAACATTTAAAATAAAAATAATTACATAATTATTTAATAAATACAGTCTGAAGCCAAAATATTTAAAAACCTAGTGTACTTTTTGTATTCAAATAAATGATTTAGCTTGTAAATGTCTTCTTATATCTCTTAATTAAGGAAAAACTAATTATTTAATTTCATTGTGTCCATAAAGTTTTGTGGCAAGCCGTGGCACCACACCACACCACATTATTTGCAGTCAGTGTGTTTTATGACAAGAACATTGCTTTTCAGTAAACTTATCTCTGTTAAAAAACATGGTCAGGAAATGCTATGCTGTCACTCCCTTAAATACAGAAAAAGCAGATCATTTTTTGAGAGTATGATAATGATAATGCCATATTTTAATGATAATTTAATGCCATAAAAGCAGGTAAAATTGTAACCTATAAAACCTATTTAAAGTGGTGATGAATAGGAACATGTAATTTTTTTTTCATGACTTCAAAAGCCTTGGCTTTCTAATTTGCCTATGACAATTAATCATTGTACTCTCCCCATTAGGAGGAACCGCTGCTAGGCAGAGGGGCTTTCTGGGCTGCTTACGTGCCCTCACCATTAACGGGGTTACCCTTGACCTGTATGAACGTGCAAAGACCACCCCGGGGGTGAATTCCGGCTGTCCGGGTCACTGCACCAGCGACAGCGTCTGCCATAATGGAGGGAGATGTGTGGAAGAGAGGAGCAGTTACACCTGCGACTGCACACAGACAGCCTTCTATGGGCCACACTGCAGAACAGGTGAGGTTACAATGGCCTCCGGGCGAGCTCACATTCATTGGTCTTGCTGCATCAATCAAAAAGAGCTGAATGAAACACTCTGGACTTAAGCACGCCTCAGATGCTTGTAGCTCTCAAACACCGTAGTGTTGGCATTCCTGATGGCGGAAGTGTTTTTATTGGATTTACACTGTAAAATCACACAATTAGATCAAAGCCTACAGAGAGAAATCAAATCAGGACTCTATAGGAGTTGATTTAATATCTGTTTAATCCAAGGCTTGAGGTGAGCTGTTGGATGTGGCATGAGTCTCACAATAGGAGACGTTTGTACCAAAAATGTGTACAACAGGAATGAAAGTCAACCCACTATATACTCTATTGAAATTTCTCAATTTCATCTGTTTTAGACAACTTTTCATTTTCTATTAGATCAGGAGGGTGGGCCACCGGTGGATGACAACATGCCCTTGATGGCGTATTCTCCTTGAATTCCTTGAGGCTGGGCTGACAGGCCTTGGCAGAAAAGCTTTAACTGACAAATGGAATTTAATTGCAGCGGCCATTCATCTGCCTCATACCCATCCAACAGCCTGTCAGTCAGATTAGTGATGTAATGGCTTTGTTTCTTTACAATGGGATTTTGCGACGGGTCCGCTCAAGCCACGGCTGTTTACTGCTAACTAGAACAGATGACCAGAAAATGAGAAGAGACAGACAGAATCAGTAGGACACCTCTCCGCCACGGTCTCAGCTGTGGTTGGGGAGGAAACAATGCTAATGTTGTTGTTTTTTATAGCTCTAATAATAACAGATGAGACATAGAGTTCATTGCCTTTGCACGCAATCTGAATTTGCATAGAGATGATGATGATGTTCTCAGTGAAGTTCACCAGGGACTGCTTTGTCTCTCTGTGTCCATCACAGCTCTAGCAGCTTCCTTCGAAAGTGGATCTTCAGTCCTGTACACTCTCCAGGAGCCATTTTCCGGAATACTGAATGAGGAGGCCAGAAGATCACCGGCCAGTTTCCATGATGCTGAAGTTACCAAATCTCAAGAGAAAGTGTCGTTTGGGTTCTTGACGCATCATGTGCCAGCATTGATCCTGACAGCGCACACTGTGGTCCAGCACTATATGGCTGTTATGCTAACATCAAACGGTACCAAGTCATACATTACTCTAAACCTTGGGGAATAGTCATAATTTGCTCATCATGTTACAAACCTATATCAAGCTTCAAAAAGGACAATTTCATTCACTCATTAATTTTTCCTTTGTTTAGCTTAGTCATTGTCTTATTTCACTGAGTAGAAAAGAGCAGCCACAATACTACAGGTTAAAAGTCATGCCGGTTTGGAGGACATGAGAATGAGTTATGTGTGTGTGTGTGTGTGTGTGTGCGTGTGCATCTTTGGTGTGCGGTGGTGTTCTGAAATGAGGAGGCAAAGTTCTCAAAGTTTTTTTTATCAAATGTAAATTCATGGCCCAGTCACATTTTCTTGTTTAATTAAGCATTACTTTCACTATCAGAAAAAAAAACAATTCTGTTTTATATTTTTACATTAACAATGTAATCAATATTCTATTTATTAAAGCTAAGTATGAATCTCATCAAGTTGGTGTTTTTAAGCATTTTACATTTATTCCAAAATAACTCAAAGCAGTAACAATTTAAACAATATATTTTATTTGTTAACTTATTTTCGGCTTTTCTTTTTAAGTTAACTTTTAACTATTTTTAGTTTTTTAAAATTAAAAAATAAAATTTTACTTTAAATTTTACCAAGCTGGTTACTCACTAAAAACTCACACAGATCATGTTTTCAGGCCATTTTAAGTCTTATTTTGATGTAACAAAGTTGTTATATCTAACGCCGGTTTCACACTGCACGCATTAGCAGCGCAGAAGCGGTGCATATGCAGAGCAGGAGCAGCGCGTGCCCATTGTGCTTTCATACTGGCAGCGTTTGTCGCGCGCAGCTGAACCGTGGCTTGTACGGCAATACAGACGAGTCATATTCTGTCATATTTTCCAGCGTTCTCCTCCGAAGACTGTGTGCCATGTGCTTTGTGTCCCCCTCCTCTCTGTCCCACACACATATGTAAATAACATATATCGGTAGTTTACACGATAAACCTGAGCCAAATTTTCAAGATGTGTATACGAAAAAATTGCCGACAGCAGGGCCGTCCTTTGGGCGGTGCAACTGGTGCAGTCGCACCGGGCCCCGCGCCCCGCGGCGAACGGAATCCAAACCCCCCCACCCCCCACCCCCCGTAACGCGATCGCAAACGGACCGAGGGGGGCCCCACTCCATACCCTCGCACCGGGCCCCGCGTCAGCCAGGGACGGCCCTGGCCGACAGTGACATGTCTGACCCTTCTCACATTTTGTATGAGGAATATTCGTTTTTGCCATCTAACAGAAGGCTTAAATATGCTAGATTGAATTGGCTAAGTAACGTAAATCTTTTGTGTATCAGTCTGTAAAATTTATAAATCAGAATTGGGGGTTCAAATAGTCCTCTGGGCTCTGGAAAATAGAAAGGACTCACTATTCTAATGCACTGTAGCCGTGTGTTTATGTTGTTTTTTGTATTAAGGTGCGTCTATTGTACTGTTTAGTAATTATCGATGTGAATTGATGTGAGACACACGCTGTGAGATCCAAGACAAATTTTGGAAAGAACTCCAACAATAAAGTGTAATTGGATTGAATAATTGAATTGAAAAAGTAATATTAAAGCTAACAAATGCCTCTAGTTTTTTTTATTTAACAGACCTTGGAAGTTTGGGCAAAAACACGTGGAAGTGATGTGTTTTCATGCATTTTACTTTTTCATATGGTGATTGTGAAACACAAAACACATCACTTATATGATTTGATGATGAAATTTGTTATTTTTAATGTTAATCGGGTCAATTTTGATCAAGAACAATGCACTGTGACTTTAATTCAGCGTAAGAGGCACAGCAAGAATCGCGGCACTCACGCTCCTGCTCTGCTCCTGCTACACGCTGCCTCTACGTGCGGTGTGAATACTCTAATCTGTTAACATGGGCGCCGAAAAAAAAATACGCTCTGCTTACGCGTGCAGTGTGAAACCGGCGTAAGTGTGTGAGTTGTTTACTTTCTTTTTTAAATTCCATTTTCCCATTAACATCATTATTCCATTCAGACTGGTTTTGCAAATGCACACAAACACAAGAGGCGGGATTTATCGCATGAACCAATCACAGCCGAACATAACCAGTCATATCCAATCATATCGCGATGGAGGCATTGCCTCCTCTCATGTGACTTACCCCCATTCATTCTCAATTACCCCCCCACCCCCAGACTCATGGCATTTGATCAAAAATGCAATAAAGCCCATAATATTGTTACATGTTAATTTAAAAGAACTGTTTTCTATTTCAGTATATTTTAGTTATTCTTTTAGTTTTCAATGTCGCATGATTCTTCAGAAGTCCTTCTAATATGCTGATTTGATCAAACATTTCTTATAATTATCAACATGCTGCGTATTATTTTTTCCAGAATTTCTTGATTAATAGAACAGAATATATTTAAAATATATATATATCATTTGTAATTCTATAAATGTCTTTACTTTCACTCTTGATTAAAGTAATGGATCCCTGGCGAATAAAAGTTGTAATTAAAAAAAAAAAGTACTGAGTCCAAACTTCTAAACGGCAATGCAATATCTGTCATCCTTTGAGCTCTAAAAAATTAAATGATAGTGTGACGAGTGGGGCGGGGCCGAGAGCCGTGGGAACGGAGCGAGGCCGGTGGAGTTAATGATGATGAGCGACACCTGCACCAATGTAACAGTTCGTAGAACGGGAAGAAGGAGGCGGGAACCGGCGAACATTTAAAGAATTTAATAATACAAATAAACAAACACAAAAGTAAAGCGGCAGCCCCTCACGGATGACTGCCGCACACAAAACACAAATTAAAGTCCAGGCCTGGTCCTCTCTCGTCTTGCACTGGCGTCGCTCCTCCTTTTATCCTTCCGGAGCTCCTCCGTGGGACTCGAGACCGGTGAGTGGTGCAGGTGTCGCCCATTATCATTAACTCCACCGGCCTCGCTCTGCTCCCACGACTCTCGGCCCCGCCCCACTCACTACAGATAGCTATGCAAATTAGGTTTTTACAGAGCAGTAAAAATACATCAGAGTTGTTCCCTTAATCCTAAAAGAAGTCAAGGAAACAAGTTTATTTGTTGTTGGCTTTTTTCTTCAATTTCACACCGTGTATCTTTCTTGTTGGCATACACTGTTTCAACCTGGCACCTCAATATGCTTGAAAATCACACATATCCATTAAAGCGCATCATATGCACATATGCTCTATTTCTCTCTGTGTAACACCCACACCCTTTACCTAAAGAGCACAAGGCATCTAAATGGAAGGCTCTTCCAACCTGTGACTCATCACCATTTACAGCACTCTTTCACACCTCTGTTTTTTTCCTGTACATTTAAGGAAAGCCAGGAAGCAAGCAAATATTATAAAAATAATGAATTACAGAAATTGTTGTCAATTTAAATTGACAGAGAATAGTATCATTATTCAGCTCATGTCAGTTCAATGTTGATTCAATTCAGCTCAATAACAGAAGACAATGTAGTGTCATTGATCAGCTCAACTCAGTTCAAGTTTCATTCTCATCTGATAGAGTCAGTGCAGTCAAACCAATATTATTACTGAATGTTAATTGTGTTTTAAACCCCAAATGAGAAAAGGGAGGGCTAGTAGATGGCGTTAGTCATGTTACACCTACAAGGGGAGTAATAATTCACATGAGAACTCTTCAAGTGCAGAGGTGATTGCGAAGACTTGCTTGGTCCTGTTATCCCAAATGACTGTTAAACAAGTTCAAGTATTCATAAATCACAAATTGTTATTTGTTTTAGAGAGTCTGTTTTATTGTCTATTTTGGGAACTATTAGTTTGCAACAGAGCATGTGAGCGGAGCTGAGCGGTGAGAATTTCCGCTCCCCGCTCACCTACAATTTCATCCCGCTCCGGTGAAATACAGTGCAGAAACAATTAACATATAGACAGTACCATTACATACTTACAGACTTATACAGATGACAATGTGCAATACACACATACATATACTCCGTACACACAGTGTACTTTTAGACATACTTACAGTTATCAATACACATTATACACCGTATGTACACATTCTACATTATGTACACATATATTTAATGGGTAAATTTAAAACATTATTTAAATTTAAAACATTATTTCTCCTTGTCATGTTACAACTCTGCATTTATTGTATCGAACAAATACCTTATGACTTTAAGTTAATAGCTTTTACTCTGATTTCCCAGGCAGCCTGCAAATACGATACTTGTTGAACAAAGAAAAACAAACAGAAACGTTCAGCCCAGTGTCATCCAGTCTAGCAGACGGACTGTTCCACTGGGTCAAAATCAATCGAAAGGGACAGGAGCTTTTTGTCCAGGTGAGTCTTTGTCTCCATTGAAACAAGTTTTAACACAGTGGCCCGTATCTGATTTCTAAAGGGGTGTTACTTGACCTCCTATACTCGACTCTCTACAGGAATGAGAACGGATGACTTTTATGATTGTCTGATAACTTATCTGAAATTTTAAAGATCTTGTAACATATAAATTATATTTCTAATAGCATGTCATAGCGACCTGAGATGTTTTTTTTCCTGTGACCGATTCAAATCCATTACTGGTATCAATCTTCCCAAGTTATCTGCCATTATCTGTCCCCTTCCAGATTGACAACACAATAACCCAGCAGTACAGCCTGTCTCCTGGCTCTGCTCTCAGCCCGGCGAGGTCAGTGATTCTGGGGAGAATCCAAGGTGAGTTTCTGACAGGCTTTTGAAAATGACTCCATTTCTTCATGTTCCTTGTGTGCTGTTTCACACATTTCTATTTCACTGATATGGCATCAGGTGTTTGAATCCAGGCAGGTTAGGACAGGGTGGGTGGTTGTCTGGGTAGGGAGGCACACTTTTGACAGCGCCGTCACAGGTGAACTGCCAAGTCAAAGTCAAATGGAATGTCTCAGTGTTGCCTAGGAGACTGTTTCTTTTTACCTGATAGCCAATAAGGAGGGTCTGAAAGTGGCACGAACCCCAGTGCTTTGATAGAGGCGAGTGAACATTTAATACAAATTAGCAATAAAGCACTCACACAACTACAACAAGCTGCTTTTAGACTCATTAGTCAATACAGACGCAAAATAGAAAAGGAACCAGCACTGAATGTGCTGATTTGTTCTGTTTTAGAAAGGCTTTGTATAGACACTAAAAAGGGACTTGAGTAATATAATAATGAAGCTTGTTAAAAAAGGTTATTAAGCAGATTACAGATCACACACACTGTGAACACACACCCGGAGCAGTGGGTTACTTAGAGGTTACTTGTGATTCCGCAGGCGGCTCCTTTTAAAATTAAAGCTGTGGAGTGGTTACATAAACAGTTTTAACAGCTGACTTTGAATTCATTTAAAGGTGAAATGCATAATTACTCTCAAATTACTCTCCTCGTCTCCCATTAGTCAGACAAACAGCTAATTTCACTCCAAATTCATGCCATTTGTTGAGCCAAAGCCACTAACAGAGCTTGTTTTGGTTACTCTTTTCTCAGAAGAGTAAACATAGAAATGGTTTATTTCTACAGTAGATTTTTAAAATTTATTTTTTAAAGAAATTAATACTTTTATTCAGCAAGATTGCATTAAATTGATCAACAGTGACAGTAAATACTTTTTCTTTTTTTTAAATCATCAAATCTTAAAAAAAATCAATTTCTCATGTGACACAGAAAACTTGAGTAATGGATGTTTAAAATTTAGCTTTGCCATCATAGAAATGCATTGTATTTTAACATGTAAATATTACAGTTCAGTTGCTCAATTCTTTTTCCTGTTCCAGGTATTGACATTACTGATAAGGAACTGGTTCAGGCTGGATTGAGAGGGTTTATTGGCTGCTTGTCCTCCGTGCAGTTTAATCAGGCTACCCCTCTGAAGGCAGCCCTGCAAAACAGCCAAAGCCCATTAGTTACTGTTATCGGCCGCCTGGAAGCATCAAGTTGTGGGACGATATCCAGCTCAAACACTTTGAGCGATACACACACACGGTCAGGTAAATCATCCTTTTTAATAGTTTCCACACTGCAGTGAGTCTCAAAAATAACAATGTTTTTCAGCCAGCTGAAAAGAATAACAAAAGCCAGTTCATTGTCTTCCTCTCGCTCTCGTTCTCTGCTTGCAGATGACTCAGCAAAAACAGACCGAGGCAAAGATCCACTGAAAAAGGCTGATCAAAGTGACTTGGCACTAATCGGAGGTATAGATCCCCATGATACTGTGCTCTGGGAAAAACTTTTCAAAATAATACTCAGATCTGACAAGTAATAAACCATCCTTAGAAATTAAATTGTACAGCCTCATTCATCTTTAGTTATATCAGAAGTTTTATTTCATGCTGTTCTCATTTGTTCCACTGCAGCACTGCATTGTAGAGCGATCAAGATACATTTATGAAGCCGCACCATTGCATTCAAAGTAGTGAACCAGTGTAATTTATTAATATTTAGCATGTTTTCATTATTCTTCATTTGTCTAATGAACAGGAGTAGTGGCTGCAGTGGTGTTCATCACCCTCTGTGCGTTGGCCTTCATCATCCGTTTCCTGTATCATCACCGACGGACTCCAGCGCCCCCCGTAATCACCGGAAAGATGCACCGACCCAGCATGGAGCATCCTCCGTACGGGGCTGCACTGGACCTGCACAAACCCAACCACGACAGCAAAGAATACTATATCTGACCTCACTATCTCGCGCCTGGCTTTTAATCGAACAGCCTGTCGCCGGTGTACATGCTAACAACCCCACCGCACTGTATTATCTACACTCCAAGCTGAGCAGCCAATCAGAGGCCAACAATGACCTAACAGAGACATTTTGTTTGTTTGCTTACTTTCTACGAAGAGAGTCAAGCTTACGTGAAAGTAAGCATGCGCCGGCCTCCTGGATGATGACATCTGTATATTGTTACTTTACAGGCATAATAATAGGTTATACATGCACAGCACACACACTTTCCAAGCAAACAGCACAGCAGGAGGACTGAAGCATCACTCCGAATTGTCTTTATCCAGTGTGCCTACTCAAACCTGTCTGTCTCGGAGCCTGCATATAGAGTGGGCTTAAGCTAATAGACTGAAACCCCAGCGGAGAGGGTTCTGAGAGAATGGTGTTGTGGCAGAGCGTCAGACCTTCCCAGATGTTGTTTTTAAAGGATCGATCATCGCTCAACATGTCCAAAAAAACTAAAGATTAAAGACGTCCGCATCCGACAACCCCGCATTTGATGTCGAAACTATTGACTGGTGCAAGGAGCCGCTAAAGGCTGGGATTAACCACCAAAGGGCTATAAGAATATATCAGCGGTGGCTGAGGGATGGAATATGAGTCATTTATGTGTATCCCAATTCCCATGGGCCGGGCAGATTGAGGCAGTTTAATTCTCTTTCCCACCGCAATCGAGCTGGTCTCGCAACTGAGCGTACCCAGCGTGCCCCAGGAACAAAAAACAATACACACACACAAAAAAAAAACAAAAAAACACTTGCTTTCTATTGAGAATTAATTCTATGGCTGTTTTTTTTTTATATATACATGACTACTGTAATGAATGGTGTACATACATTTCATAATTATATTTAATAAACGGAGCTTTCTAGGAGCTTATGAGTGCAGATGACCTATTGAAATGGTTTTGGTATATTTATGCAGAAATGAAAGTGTGTATGGCAATGTATGGAATAATGTGCTTAGGCTCAACGGTAGGGATTGTTTCTACTTGATTGTTTCGGGCCAAAATTTTCACTAGCTCCAACACATAAAATTATAAACTTCACATTTTTATCCATTTAAATTGAGAATTTTATATTGTATTTTTAATTTGTATAATTACAGGTTTGCAAAGCACAAAGATGCATGTATGCTACCATTCAAAAGTTTGGTGTCCGTAAGAATTTTAAAAATAATTTTCAAAGAAGTCTCTTTCATCAATCAAAAATGCAATACAAACAATATTGTGAAATGTTATTACAATTTACAATGTTAATTTTAAATAATTAAATTTAAATTAATTTGAAAAGTAATTTACTCCTGTGATGCAAAGCAGTGTCACATGAGCCTTCAGAAATAATTCTAATATGCTGATTTGATGCTCAAGAAACATTTCTTCTTATTATCAATGTTGAAAACAGTTGTTGCTTAAAGGCACAATATGTAAGATTTGTTTATTCAAATATCCAAAAACCACTAGAACAGTGTTAAATATTTTGCTGACTTGTGTACTTACATTATCCCAAATGTTTCGAAGAATGTTTAAATCCAGAGAAATAAGCCATTTTTACTAGTGAAACGGACCGTGTCCATAGTGTCCTTGCGTCGCCTGCCAATGACGTCACACACCCTCGATCTCCGGTTTTAAATGAATGAATGAAGCATTTATATAGCGCTTTATTGTGTATTGTTGTATTGTTGTGTCATATGAGGGGGTCTCTCTTCAACCACCACCAGTGTGCAGCATCCACTTGGATGATGCGACGGCAGCCACAGTACAACGGCGCCAGTCCGCTCACCACACACCAGCTACAGGTGGAGAGGAGAGAGTCATAGAGCCAATCAAGTGGATGGGGATTATTAGGAGGCCATGATTGACAAGGGCCAGTGGAGGGAATTTGGCCAGGACACCGGGGTTACACCCCTACAATAAAATAAAATAAAATTATAATAAAAGCTCCACTGCTTTCACGCTGTGTGTCACGCTCGTCAAAATCTTTGCGCTAGTTCAGCGGCCTCGTTTCGTTTCGACGGCTTTCTGCCTCACTCTGCTTCATACTACGATGTTAATAATGCCTCGTTTCCACTGAGCGGTACAGTACAATACAGTTCAGTACAGTACGATTCGGTACGGGTAACCCTGATCAGGCTTGCGTTTCCACTGCCAACAGTACCCTTTACTTGATAGGCGTGGTGTATGCCGGAAAGTAGCGATCGACAATAAAGCGCGACAATAAGCACAACTCTTCCTCTTTTATGTCAGTTTTAATGAACAATAATAGCCATTATAAAAGTATAAGTACAAGGTATAAGAGGCTTATATAAGAGGAAATAAAGACAAAAGCAAACAATTCACAGTCAAGCATTTGCTACAAAGTCAGCGCTGTAAGTTACTACAGTAAAGTTCAAAATAAATATAAAGTTAAACTTTGTGCTCAGTCAAAACGATATGACCAGGAACAAATAATGGATTCATGAGACCACGAATGCCTGTTAAATTTACCCAAAACAAATTGATTCTCGTTTAATCACTACAGAGACATCAGAGCCAGCGGCAAATGTCGGAAGGACTAGCCGAGCGTAAGGCTGCTCTAGGCGGATACATGAGCACTGAGCGCCCGGTGATCGCCTGGAGCTTCGAAATCGGCATATTTCTTTATAAATAAACCATAGATTTGAGTTTTAAACAACTACATTCTTGCCTGAAAAACTCTTAAAACTACATTTCATGACACAATAACAGTAATATTTAGAAAATTACATGGGTTTTTGGGCAATGACGTTTCACAAGTCCACAAGAACACATATTGAGAAACGGCTATTGTCTGTGTGAAAATATAAAAGTATAAAATGCACTGTTATATATTTTTTTGTGTGTTTGCGCACTCTGATGTAATGAGCAGAACACAGCAGAGCGGAACGAGTGAAGGAGAAGTTTTATCCCCTTGTATCACGTAAAAGTGACGATTCTAGTCAACCAAGCAACATTCTGCAGTGAGTTTAGCTCCACCCTTTTGGTACCCTTTGCTGTGCTAGGTACCCCAACGAAAGGGTACCAAAAAAGTGGTACAGTACGGTTCGCTATTTTGATATCATTCACAACTTCTGACAATGGAAACGGACATAATTGCGTACTGTACCGTACTGTACCGAACCGTACCGCTCAGTGGAAACGAGCCATAGATCTTTAATACATTAGCTCATCCATGAACATGATTTCTGCCCGAGTCCCGTCGGATTGCATCGACTGTAGGGATGAAGACAACGGCTGTTTCTCAATTTCAAGAACACAAAGAATGGACTTGCGTTCTCGTGGAGACCGGTCTTGCCAAGCTTCCTTGGAAGAATGAACTCGGAAGGACACGAGGACACAGAACGCACCCTTATGAGAATTGAGATGTACTGCGTTCTTGCTTAACTGACCGCATAGTCTCAGCTTAAGCAGCGGCCAATGAACAATAAATATAGCATAACATTACAAACAAATGTCATAACTTATTAAAACTTTTCATACTATTATAGATATTACTTTCATATAATTGTAAATTGTTTTATTTTACAGCGTCATATGTTTAACTGTTAAGATTCATTTTAATATGCCAATAAAAATGCAGACTTTCTCCTCTTATAACTTTATTAAAATTAAGCAAAACAAAATGATAAATGTTTACTTTCAACTTCAAGATCCGTCAAGTATTTGCTAGAGCGAGTTTAAAGCTTACAGGCTTCCCGTACACTGGCTGCCCACAGCTTCTTCTGTAATTTCTAACGGCTCGATTCTCTCAAGTCTGCACTGGATGCATCCTCGATATCAAGACCACATCCGGGCACTTTCATGCGTCCTCTGTACTTGCGTTCTTGAGAATTGGAACTGAACTTCGACGGTTAATGATGACGTAGAACGAGAACACGATGGCCGTTTCTCAAACGGAAGGCTGCATCCTCTGTAGGTCACATTTGTAGGCTGCATACGTCATCAAGCTTGGTTTATTTCAGTTAACTGAGCATTACATTTGCGAGTCAAAAGCATATTACAACAATTTACACTTAACTAAGAATAATGGTCAAATTTATAACTGTTAATATTCTAAAATAAGGTCTTCTTTATGACATATGCAGCCTACAAATGTGACCTACGGAGGATGCAGCCTTCCATTTGAGAAACGGCCAAGGACGCAAGATCGCTAAAGAACGCATATTGAGAAACAGCCAACAACTCCCATGATTCCACACTCAGTCACGGCGTCATCAAACTACGCCTTTGTTTCTTTGTTTATTTTGAATGCGTACCCTCTAGCGGCAAAAATTACATACTGTGCCTTTAATATTTTGTATGGGATCAGGATACATTTGAAATATTGCTTAAATTGCTTAATAAATATGTCCATGTTCAAAAAATGTTACAGATATAGCACTAACAAATACGTAGCATGTGACACTTCTGTCAACTGTCACAAAAATCTCTCACCAGACTATCCTTACTGTTGAGCCCTAGTGGATTGCCATACTACTCTTATTATTTCTGCAGGGCATATAGTATGATTCTGTGCATAGTGTGCTATTTTTCTGTTTCCATGTAATACAACCTTGCAAAATGTGCAGTATACAACATAGCACATTGCGGCTGGGTACTCTATTCTACAATGTAGTCTGTTTGACCTTCTATTTCCTGTGTGTCAAATGAACTCCTAGTAATATAAGCCAAGATGGAGAAGAAAAAAGAGAGAGCGAATCGATTGCGAGCCCTTAGGATACAGTGGTAATGAAACAACTTCTCTTGGCCATCTGCTGTAACAGGTAGGCTGTAGACAAAGCCAAACAACACCTCTCGAGGCGGGATGCACCTGATTTTCTGACAATCACAATGATTGCACCTTCAAAACAAGCCCTCTGTTATATTCACATGCAGCTTCACAACATGTGAATGCACTTGACTGAAGTTAGACTACCAGTCAAAGTGTGGACAGGATTCCTCGTGATCTTAAAAACTTTGAATTTGCTGGCTTGCAGTATGTTTTGCTTTGTAGACCTATATTGTTGTTCCAGCTGTGACGTCGCAGAAATAGAAGCTGCTATTAAATTGAAATTTTGCGTGTTGCTGTTACGGCAGGTTAGGGCAAAAACTCTGATTAACATGGAAAAGATAGCCTATCTTTCATCGCGTGTCGTGGTGTCGCGTTTAGTTAGGACTCTGTGTAATATTCTGATTTGCTGCTGAAGAAACATTTCTTATTATCAATGTTGAAAACCGTTGAGCTGCAGTGCTTATATTTTGGGCTATCCTTTAAGGTTATCGACACTAACCTAACCCGTTTATAAAAAATGCACGGAGCAATGCAATGTTTTAAACATTGATAATAATAATAATAATAGGAACCATTATTATTAAAATATCACCTTTTTACTGTTTTTTCATCAAATAAATACAGCCTTGGTGAGCATAAGAGACTTTGTCTAAAAACATTTAAAAATCTTAATTGCTAACTTTTGACGGAGTAGTGTAAAATATAAGTTGTGATTGTTTAACATGTGTGGCCAGTACATAATTTAACATTTGTATGATTTCATGTTTTTTTTTTGTTGTTTTTTTTACATTAAAATTTAGAAAACTGTATTACAAAAAAAGATAAGACTACAAATGCGCAAGAGACAGGCTACACAGGCTAATGTCTCACATGACTAACTTGTTCTGCTATTTTCTCTGAGCCAGATAAAAGGAAAACAGAGTGTGTGGAGAAAAAAAAACTATCAAGATTGAATTATCGATGAGCCCAAATTCAATTCGCCCCAATATGAGTGGATATCTGGAGAAAAGTCTAAACCTGAAAATGCAGCATGTAGAAAAATGCAGCCGCGCTAACCTGAGAGTGGGTTTTCAGATGTGTTTTTAATCAACACCTCAAGCCTTAAAGCAAGAAGAAAGGAAAAAAAAGATAGTGAAAGGGAGATAAACATAAATAAATTGCTCTTTCTTCTCTGCATGGATATTTGGCTTGAAGAGAAGCTGAAAGATAGACAGAATACCTACACCTAAATTAATTTCTATGAGAGTTAAACTATAATAGTACAATTGTGTCATATTCATTTTTAATGCATTCACAGATGCATTGTGCCAAAAGTACATTTGCTATTATAGGTGAGGTGGATGAAAGCTTTAGGCGGCGCAATATAAGTCCCAGTCTGTTGATTGAATATGTTTGAACCACCCAATTACTATAAAATACAATTATAGTTCACATTGATTTTAATTGGATGCACAGTGGACAGTCGAACGCCAGGAGCGGAGACTAAATCACTGCTGGTGACTAAATCTCTTTTATTTAATGCCTTTATTAAACCCATCACCCTCCGCACTTAACAAAAGCAAAACAATTTTGATACCGTCGATCAGCCTCTGGGGAGTCCAGGGAAGCCAATTAACCTTGGCTGCCATTTACTTTGGGATGAGATCTGAGGGAACTCTAACCCAGTGTGTCATCTGTTATCTGCTACGTGATCTCATGGGGAAAAACCTCGTAATTAATTTTTCTGGAACTGGCAGCATTTTTAAAAAGTCAGCTGGACCAGTGGACTTGGGGGTGGCTGGTATGAGTTCTGGCCAGAGGTCGTGAAGCACAGGAACTTTAAGCGTACTTGTGTGTTTTTAACAAGATTAATTGGTGGAGTTGGCAGCTTCATCTGCATTGGCTTGAACGAGTGGTCCAAGTGAAGCTTTAATGGCATTGCAAGATAATATCACTCACATAAGCGATGAAAAAAAGTCTAGTGCAAACTCCAGAAATTGGATAATGCCTATATATATATCTGCAAAGAGAAAACTGAGGGGAAAATAGCTTGAAAATGTTCCAGAGATATTTATTTAGCTTTATTTATTTATTTATTCATTTTTTATATATATGTATATAATATAACTATACTTTACAAATATTTGTCTATTTAGTTGACCACCCGCTGATTTTGCACGATTTGAAGCTGAATTAAGTCAAGTCAAGTCAAGTCTGCTTTATTGTCAATTCTTCCACATGTACAGCACATACATACAGAGAATTGAAATTGCGTTACTCTCAGACCCTTGGTGCATACAGTTAACATTAAACACTGACAGTAGACGTTCAAATACAGATAAATACAGTTTAAACATATGTACATACAAACTATACAGATATACAATGAGGACATTGTAGAAAAAGAAAAAAAAAGAGATAGATAAAGTGGCATAAGGCACATGGCAGATAGAGTGCAAACCAGTTAAATAAAACAAAACTGTGCAGATATATGTGTAGTGCAAAAAAGAACAGTCTTTTATCAGACTGTCAGAAGAGGTAGTTTGCAGTCAGTGCTGGATGAGGTAGTAATCAGTCCAATGCTGCACAAAGTGACTGGTGCGGGTCACAGTTTGTAAGTGGGGGGGGGGGGGGGGTGGAAGGTCCTGGGGATGTGGGGAGCTGGGGAGGGGGGTCTTCGTGTCAGAGTTCAGTGTTGCGAGGGGTAAAAGAGAGGAGGGGGGGCAAGGACGGGAGGGAGTTCATCTTCCTGACAGCCTGATGTATGAAGCTGTCCTTCAGTCTGCTGGTCCTTGCCTGGAGACTCCGCAGTCTCCTCCCTGATGGCAGCAGACTGAAGAAGCTGTGTGTCGGGTGGGTGGGATCACTTGCAATGCGGAGGGCTTTGCGGGTGAGACGGGTGCTGTAAATGTCCAGGAGGGAGGGGAGAGAGACACCAACGATCTTCTCAGCTGCTCTCACTATGCGTTGAAGTGACTTGCGGTAGGATGCGTTGCAAGCGCCATACCACACAGTGATGCAGCTAGTCAAGATGCTCTCGATGGTGCCTCTGTAGAAGGTGCACATGATGGAGGCCGGGGCTCTGGCTCTTCTGAGTTTGCGGAGGAAGTAGAGACGCTGCTGTGCTTTCTTGGCCAGTGTCGCAGTGTTGTTAGTCCAGGAGAGATCCTCTGTGATGTGTACACCCAGGAACTTGGTGCTGCTCACTCTCTCCACAGTCGCACCATTGATGGTCAGAGGAGCATGCTGAGTGTGCACTCTCCTGAAGTCAACAACAATCTCCTTCATCTTCTCCACATTCAGAGAGAGATTGTTGTCCCTGCACCACCCGGCCAGGCGGCTCACCTCGCTCCTGTAGTTTGTCTCATCTCTGTTGCTAATGAGACCCACCACAGTCGTGTCATCCGCAAACTTAATGAAAAGGTTAGAGTTGTGTGACGTGTGCAGTCGTGGGTCAGCAGAGTGAAGAGGAGGGGGCTCAGCACACATCCTTGGGGGGCCCCTGTGTTCAGTGTGATGGTACTGGATGTGTTAATGCCGACCCGTACTGCCTGAGGTCTCCCGGTCAGGAAGTCCAACAGCCAGTTGCACAGAGAGGTGTTGAGCCCCAGCTGGACCAATTTGTGAGTGAGCTGTTGAGGGATGATTGTGTTGAACGCTGAACTGAAGTCTATGAACAGCATCCTGACATATGAGTCTTTTTTGTCCAGATGTGTGAGGGCTGGGTGGAGGGCAGTGGCGATGGCATCATCGGTCGAGCGGTTGGACCTATATGCAAACTGGAAGGGGTCCAGGGAGGGGGGAGGACAGACTTGATGTGTTGCATGACTAGCCGTTCAAAGCACTTCATGAGAATAGGAGTAAGTGCTACTGGACGGTAGTCATTGAAGCAGGATGGAGATGACTTCTTCGGGACTGGAATGATGGTGGTAGCTTTGAAGCATGTGGGGACAACAGCCTGACTTAGTGAGATGTTGAAAATGTCTATGAAGACATCAGTGAGTTCCACTGCACAGTCTCTCAGTACACGCCCAGTAAGAATACTAATTGAGGTAGTTGACAGATACAGAAATTATATAGTTTAAAATGTTTGTTGTCAGTAAGTATTCATTCATTCATACATACTGATTGAGGTAGTAGACAGGACACAGAAATGTAATTATTAATTTATAAATACAAATAGAATATATAGTTCAAATTTTGAATTGTAAATGTATTTATTTATTTATTTATTTTCCAAACTTTTGGGGTCACTAAGATTATTTATTTGTTTATTTAGTTAGTTAGTTAGTTAGTTTTATTTTTTTTAAATGCCAAATATTTTTATTAAGCATGGACGCATTAAATCAAAAGTGAGTTTACAATATTTCTTTAGCAGCAAATCAGTATTTTTAAATGATTTCTGAAGGATCATGTGACACTGAACACTGGAGTACTGATGCTAATATTTCAGCTAATATATCTGTGATTGCATCACAGGAATAAATTACATTTTTAAATATCTTAAAATAGATAATAGAAAATAGAAAATTTTCACATTCCGTTATGATGCAGCATTGGTGGGCACAAGAAATTTCGAACAGTATATATTTTATTATTTTTATTTATTTATTGCAAAATTTGTGTTGGACTAATCACTTGCGTTACTGTGTCTCCATTAATTAATTGAATGTGTGTCAACAAATCACTTTCCCGTGGTACCAGTCACATGTGCAGTTGTCTGAACACATGACACTAAAATCTCAAATTGCAGCAATATTACCTGAGCCTCCGCACACTTCAATTTGCAAACTTGGCAGGGTATGGGAAATGAGGCTCCACTGTAGCGCAGAGGGGTACAGTCACACCTGTTCACACACACACAGAGACTTTACATCTGGCGGCCATCGCTTTTCTCTGCCAGCTACAAGAGTCATTGATTACTCAAGCAGGATAATTGTGTAAATTTACTGCAAAATTGCCTCTGCCCATGCAGTTGAATTACAGGAGCTTGGATTTTTTTATTTTTTTTATGTTGTTGCTGACAAGCTATAGGCTTGGTGCTCAGCACGTCTCTGAAATGGCTGGATGTGCCGGGCAACATCTTTTCCCATCAGGCATTCCCACTGATCGGCCCCGCAGGCGTACACAGATGAACCCATCCGCGATGTGTTTTCTCCCGCCTCTGCTGCGCTGGGAAGCATATTTATCATACACGTTTGTTAGAGCTTAGAGTTTAAGGTGTAAATATTCATGATCTACAGTATCAGACTGTTGCCTGAGAGCAATGCACCATCAGGGAGGTCAAATGGATTCTGCTGTATGTGGAGTTTGCGGTTTATTTGTGCCAAGCAGCATTGTGAGAAATGTTCTGGGTTCAAGTTAAGCTCAATCAGCAACATTTGTTGCACATTTTCCATTAAAACCAAAAATAACTTCTACTCATCCTTTAGTTTTTTGTTTGTTTGTTTTTTTAAAGGCGAATGTCATGATTAAAATAAGGTGCTTAAAGTGCAGCATCTGGAAAGTTGCAATGCCAACATATGAATCCGATTTCTGATAAAGCTCTTACATTAAAGGAATATTTAACCCAAGAATGAGAATTTGCTGAAAATGTGCTCCCTCGGGCCATCTAAGATGTAGACGAGTTTGTTTTCTTATTTGGAATTTTTTTGAGAAATTTAGCATTACATCACTTTGTAATGCCTTTGTGGAGGAAAGAACACACACACACACACACTAAGTGCAACCACAAAATTCCTCAGGCTTAAAGAAACTTTCTTCTCTATCTGCAAGTCATAAAATTGACAGAGGAAGAGCACTTCACCCAACTGGCTGGCCAATTTCCTGCCATGCCTTTGGGTTATCATCGTAAGGAAACCTCTAAAAATAGGAGAGCTTTGAGGTAAACATCTGGCAATGGTCAAAACGACAAACTTTATGGATCCTCTGATCGTTAACGCATAATTCAATTATTTTTATCAACAAGAAAAGATGTTTTACGACAGACGTCCAAGCTAAGAAAGACCAGATCTCCACAAACAGGACATTCTTATGACCTGGACAGTGACTTTCCAGACCTCCCGTTTCTCCCACATTCCACAGCTTGTTTCTGTTTATTGACTTTGCTAAAAGGACTCAAAGACTTTTATAAAGTGTTCCAAAAGACAATTAATACCTGTTTCTGTTATCAAAAGCAATATATACAATATATTTTACAAATATATCAATATGTATTTTATGTAATTTATAAGCTTGCTGTGTCATTGTAATCAATGGTATGTTTTTATAATCTTTTGAGGTATAATTTTCTTCTGTAAAGTGAGTACTACACTTATAGGATCATATACATGATGTGTTGTTTCTAATCTTTAAATAGAACCCTTTTTGAGTTAGTTTTAGCATGAAAGCTATTAATGTATGTCAAATACCTTATATTTGGTTTCATATTAACGGTCAGGACAAATGCAAGAATTTGGTGTGCATGGGAAGATAATATTGAGTATAATAATGTGTGATTAGAACGTGTTAAAAGATATTTTCTTCATGTGACAACGTAAATAGGCAGATAATGTATGCACCGGAAGAAGCCTTGTGTAGACGGAGCTCCGCCCTTCAAGACCTATTTCATTGGAAGAGCATCTAGTGGGAGGGACCAAAATTCTCCGGTCTAAAACTGACTCCCAGCAGCTCTCTCTCTCGCTCTCTCTCTGTTTGGAAATCGCGCGCTTCTTTGAAACTGGGGCTACTCCAAAAGCTCCCTGCCTGTAACATCTGGCCGAGTTTTGAACATTGAACATGTTGAACATCTCGTCAAATCTCTGAAGAAAGTCTGAAGCTACGCGAAAGGAACTTCAACATCTAAAGCCATAAGAAATCGAAACAGACTTCTTTCAAGTATCAAACGGCGCCGAGCAACCAACCAAGCAACAACAGAATGGCATCCCCAAGAGTGACGTCACGCAACGACACGCGGGGTTTCCTCGAGGCACACGGATCATTTCAACTTAAAAGCAAGTATCCAAACAAAACCTTTATTCTGCTGAATCGTGGGGTATCTATCTCTAAAGTAAAATTAAGAGAGTTCTCCATTTGATGATCGACACGAGTAAAATCGTGTAGAAATAGATCAGTGCTAGATTGTAATCATTCTCAATTAAATTCATTGCCTGTGCGTGTGTGTATGTATGTATTTTGTTTTATGTTATTTAGCTTAGTTCATGTATTGTAGTAAGATAGCAAATAAACTCTTGTTTGATTTATAGAGAAGTGTTCTGTGTTCTGTGTGTAATATTCAAATCAAACTTTGCTCAGATCACGTTACCTAAGCTAATAACTGTCATACGGTTATTTAAATAATTCTGTATTATCGTGGCCACGAGAATAAACAGAATTTATCAGATATACTGAAATTTAGCAACTCGCTGGACGATTGGTAAATAAGTTATAAGTTGGACGTTTTGATTAATACCAATTGATCATATCAATATCAAATCGTAAGATTCCCTAAAGCTAAAATAAAGCTTAAACAAAAGAGCTAAATTAAACAATGTAAAAGGATTAAAATTCTTTACAACTTGTTCACCAATGGATCCTCTGCAGTGAATGGGTGCCGTCAGAGCAAGTGATGTTATGCAACCAAACATTTCTAGTGAGTGTGGAACTACACAATGGCTTGGAGAAATTTTGGCTACAACTCTGCTTCAACTCAGTGACGTGAACTTTTCAGGTTGTCCCTTAACATATCTTTTGTGCTAAAATCAGGACTATAACTTGGCCTGTCCAAACATTACATTTCCTCTGCTTTAACCACTCAGTGTTAGACTTGTGTTTAGGATTGCAGGTTCTACTTTCTGTTGAGCTTCAGTTCACAGAATTAACCTTGACATTCTTCTGTAGAATTTTTTACTTTAAAGCAGAATTTATTTTGACTAAAGTATGATGAACTTCTGCTAACCTACACTACCGTTCAAAAGTTTAGAGTCACAAAGATATTTCTTGTTTTCTTCTTCTTTTTAAAAATAAATAAATAAATTGTCTTCAACAAGGACACATTACATTTATCAAAAGTGACAGTAAAGACATTACAGTTTTTTACGATTGCTTAAGCACAATTTTAAAATCAAGGCTCATTTTGTCAAAACACTACACACAATTAACACATCCACACACACAAATAACAGAACACCTCAGTTCTTTTGCAAAATGAAACACTTGATTCAAAACATTACAATAATATAACAAAACCCAATTTTGACACCGTGGAACACACAAGGTTCATACAATATAATTCTGTTTGATTCATTTACACACTGCTGTTCTCAATCTTAAACACTTGTAAAATTGCAAATTTACTAATGATATAGTCTGGGTTTGATTTTTTCAGAGATATTGCACTGAGTAAAGTACATGAACATATTGACCAAACAGTAAACACAAGACCAGTACTGCATATGAAAATATTTCTCTCCACATTGTAAAAACCATTAAATTCATCCATGCATATTCAAAGGATGCATTTTGCACTTAAAATCAGAATATATTCTAATTACAATATAGTACATAAGCTTTTGTGGAGACAAAATAAAAAAAAAAACCTTCTCAAAATCAAAAATCATCTCTTCGTATAGCTGGATAAAGCCACTTCATCCTCATTACAGGCAATGTCCTCCCTCACAAAACAGCGAGGGAAGAATCTTCTCGAATGGTGACTCCATCCTTACACAGACTCTGCATCTATTACAGTAGGTCACAGGCCTCCTCCATAGCTTCAATGGGGGGTATAGCATAGGGTCGGAGGTCATAAACCTTCCACTGCCATGCAGAAGGGAAAGAGGAAAGGAAGGGAGAGTGTTGTGGGAGGTACAGGAATAATGGAAACAGATAGCTAGTCTGTCCAATAATTGTTGTAAGGAGCTATTTTGGCATGAGGACCCCATTCTGCATGATTGCAGCATATATTGTGATGTTACCACCATGTTGACCCGGGACATTCAAAATAGCTCTGTGGCCAAAGATGTTTCTTCTTATTCCTCTTCCTCTTACTGCAACACTGCCTTTCATTTTTGTTGAATACAAAAATTCACCTGTTGCCTTTTTATAGTGCTTACACCTGATTGTTGAGTTTACAGTTAAGCACCCAAGTGTCTGCACACATGACGGCCGTGTTTGATCAATTGTTTTATAGGGGTGGTATTTTTGAAAGCAGTACCTTAAAATGGCAAAGAAGTGACATTATGTTAGATTTCTGTGTCTAATATTGAGAAGTGTGTTTAGTGTTTTGCAATACAATGTGTGTAATGTTTTGCAAAAAGTGTGAGGCTGAGATTTTGTTTATTGTTGTGCATATTTGGGCTGAGGTTGTGCTCCTTGAGTGTAAGGTTTCACTAACTGTGTGTTATTTTTTATTTTAGTGTGTAAACAATCATAAAAAAACTGTAATAATGTCACAAAAGGTTTGTCAACTTTCTCAAAAATGCTGAAAAAATATCAGTTTCCACAAAAATATTAAGCAGCACAACTGTTTTCAATACTGATAATAATAAAAAAATGTTTTTAAGTACCAAATTAGCACTAAAATGATTTCTGAAGGATTATGTGACACTGAAGACTAGAGTAATCCTCAGCTTCAGTAAAATTCAGCTTTGCCATAGCAGATTACATTTTATTTTTTTTATTTTTTAAATTGCAAATTACATTTATTTTATTTATTGAAACACCTTACTCAACATTTACCTCTTTAAATGAACTGATAACCTAGAAATGAGAGAATTATGTTTTATCTTCTACTGCTTCAAAACAACAATGTAGTTTCAAACTCTCCTCATGCTTGTGTGTGTGTGTGTGTGTGTGTGTGTGTGTGTGTGTGTGTGTGTGTGCGTGCGTGCGTGTGTGCGTGTGTGCGTGTGTGTGTTGAAGGACTGGATGTAATTTACACAAGGTTAGTGAATGATTATATCACTCACTACATGTTAACGTGCAATATTTAAGTCTTGTGGCTTTATTAAGAGTATTTTAATTTTAATATACAATACATAGCAAAATGAGAGTTGATCAATAGATTTTAGGCTTGATTTCAAATAGGTTTATAATGTATTGTAGCATGTGCTACTAGAGTGTTTATCACTCACTAAAAACCTGAGAGGGTGACAAGATTCCATGTTGTACTACACTTAAAAGGCACAAGCAGCAAATATACACGTTCATAAAGACATGAATGTCCAAAACATCAGGAGAGTATGTGCTTTTAGCATAAACGTCAGACAGATCAATAGCTTGATTTAAATTAAATTTCCTGCTTCAATGAAAGAGAAGAAGTGCTTCCTTTGGTTAGATGGTTTCCTCAAAAAATAGGCAAGGCAAGTGCATTTTTCTGACCTGTCACATGCTGCTCATGCCAGTAAAGAAGAGATCAGTGAACAGGATGAGGCTCAGTGCTCTTAGAGGTGGAAAAATGAGTACTTCAAAGTCCATTGAACAAAGCCATCAGTGAGGGGTCTAATAGTGCTTTCGCACAAAGCAGCATTTCCAGACGCTCTTCAGCTGGAAGTGTTCCCAGAATGCATTGCCAGCCTCATGCTCTGTTTAAAAAAGTCCCAGTAATAGAACATGTATTGACTGCCATGACAATTACACTGACCAAAATTATAAATGCAACACTTTTGTTTTTGCCCAATTTTTCATGAGCTGAACTCAAAGATCTAAGACTTTTTCTATGTTCACAAAAGGCCTATTTCTCTCAAATATTGTTCACAAATCTGTCTAAATCTGTGTTAGTGAGCACTTCTCCTTTGCCGAGATAATCCATCCACCTCACAGGTGTGGCATATCAAGATGCTGATTAGACAGCATGATTATTGCACAGGTGTGCCTTAGACTGGCCACAATAAAAGGCCACTCTAAAATGGTGGCCACTCCATGTGTGGCACTGTTTATTATAGATGGAGGCGCTTTATTGCACTTCTTTTGGACTGTTCAATGAAAACACCCGCCCACTGTCATTATAAAGCTTGAAAAAGCCAGGACATTTTTAATATAACTCAGATTGGATTTGTCTGAAAGAAGAAAGGCATATAGACCGAGGATGCCTTGAGGGTGAGTAAATCATGGGTTAATTGTTATTTTTGGGTGAACTCACCCTTTAAAGGGGTCAAATGATGCGATTTCAAGTTTCCCTTTCTCTTTGGAGTGTTACAAGCTGTTCGTGCATATATAATATCTGTAAAGTTGCAAAGACTAAAGTCACAAACCCAAAGAGATATTCTTTAAGTCTAAAAGTTAAGACTCATCCATGCCTTCCTAAAATGCCTCATTTAAACATGCCCCCACAAATCTATGTCACTGTGTTGCGCAAAGAAAGAAGGCTTAACTTTCTCGCTGTAGTATTGTTGCCGCCGCTCCCTATATGCAGAGTACGCAAATTATTCTTCTTTTTTCACTTTAAATTTTCCTCTCTAAAAATCCTACTGTGTCATACCATTTAGCTTTTTCACAGTATAGAATGGCCATTTTAATGCCATCTAAATGAATTTGCAAACCATGCTTCTGAATTTGAGTGAAAAAAGCACCTCTCAAGCAATTAGTTTTGCAATTGCTTGAGCACCTCTCAAGCAATTAGGTGCCTCCCAGAGGGGGCACCATCCCAGTTGCTCAAAAGAAAAAAAAAAAAAGAAAAACGTGAGGCGCCATTCCCGCATCTGCGCCCGTGACCACTCGCGGCTGAATGCAAATGATCATAATTGATGGACAAAGAAAAAAAAAACCCCAGAAGACCCTATTGCATGCTAAAAAATGCATGTTAAAACTAAGCCAACAACAGCCTTTAAAATGACTTAAAATGCATTATATAAAAGCAATGAGGTAACCCTGCTGAAAAAAACAATAGAACCATCACAGAAAATTCTAATACCATCACAAATGAATCATAAATACCATTACAAACATTACAAACCATCAATTTTTAATCATTAAAACCATTAAAAAATTGTTTCCTGTAGTGTGTTTTGGGACATATTCCATTAGGATTTATTGGTTTTAACAAGCAAGAAGGTGACCAATTACCAGTAGAGACCAACAGGGTCCATTACAGTTTCCAGTAAAACCAATACAAGTCCCATTATAACCAGTAAAACCATTACACGGTTTGTGATGGCGTCTATTGTTTTTTTTTTTCAACATTGCATGTTATAAATGCCTGTAAAGGGCGACAAAGGCCTGGTAATTGCTGCTGTTACACTTACAGGACGATTAAGATCACTTAATCTTTCATTTCTGGCCACCTTTTTGCTATAGATGACGCAGCCTTGATAATTTCTTCAACAAAAAACATGTGGGACAACCCTTACAAAAATTAACCATGGCATTATCGTAGTAAAACTGCTTAATTTTCTTTTGTGTGATTTCTGAATGCTTGAGACCATAAAGTCAATCAGACAACAGTATTAATAAAATAATAGCTAGCCATAGGTAACTGTCTAGAGCTACATCTGTAATTTGTAAATAATACAATTTAATTACAATTTATTTAATTATTTTCTTTTATATTTTTTTAAAGTTCCATTTTGACCCCTAGTAGGAGTTTTTTGTTTGTTTTTTTTACTTCCATAATATTTGAGGTAGGGGGCACAACAATACAATCCTGCTTAGGGCACCCATTTGGCCAACAGCGGCCCTGATTACACCAAATACACCAAATAATATTATTTTTAGCATCGTTTTATGACCCCTTTCAATTGTGTTCCGAAGATTAATGAAGGTCTTGCGGGTTTAGAACGACATGAGGGTGAATAATTATTGACAGAATTTTCATGTTTGGGTGAACTATCCCTTTAATATTATAACTCATTAGAATGTGGAAGGTTTTTTAGTCAGAGAGGATTGACACATGAAGTAAAAAGCTTTTGATGTAGCCTAGTGGAACACAAACTTCTGCATATATTAATACTTGCTATGCCACAAAAATAAGTGCTACTTAGATTTTCATCACTCTGTTCCCTTGATCAAAGAGTCATGAAAATATAATGATTGGGGTGCAGAGAGGGATCCAGGGACTCATATTAGAGACATTTATACATTTACATTTATTCATTAAGCAGACGCTTTTATATGTGACGAGAACAGACAGTTCCTTCAGGGAAAAAAAGGTATATGCATGGCCGTGGGCTTTTTTTTTCATCTGCACTGTTAGAGCTATGGACATGAATGATACCTCACATTGCGTGGAGAGGTGTGCTCTGAATAAAAAAAAAATGTTTTTTACTTGCATAAGAACAATAAAAGGAGTGAAAAATTGCATAGACTTACATTAAAAGAAGGAGCTGGGAAAGTAAAAATTACTACTCAAAGTTAATACTTGTTGGAATTGCTCAAAATCAGCCACTTAAGCTTTGATGGGGTCCCCGCATCTCTGTAAACTGCTGATTGGGAGTCTCTAAGGCTTGTATTTGACATAATGGGTTTCTGGGAATTTAGGCCATTTCAAAAGCGTGGTTATGCCTCTGGGGAAATAAAATCAATACACAATTAAAGTATTTCAGGAAATGGAAACTCCATTAAAGTGTACTTTGAACCTGAAACTGCAGAACTGATATTTTTAAATGACCAGTAACATAGTTTTCGCAGACTGTTTTATGTATATGTCAGACCTCTTGTTCTGGTTAACACCATCACCAGTTTAGTTACTGTAATAAATCTGTTTAATTCTATTGTATTAAGAGAAAACATTATTTATTTTATTTTATATATTTTATTAGCATTTGTTTGCTTGCTTGCTTGTTTGATAGTCTCAGGCAGAGCTGGGTAGTATCTGATAACATGAAATCTGGATTCCAAAAATCAAGTACTTGTAATTAAAGCATATTATATATTAAAATGCTCATAACCAGATTACAGTTACGTTTTTATGAATTACATGATTACATATTATTCACACAATGGCATTAAATCATTCATAATTTGAGTCTCCCTAATTATTCTTCTTTTATCACTTTAAATTTTCCTCTCTAAAAATCCTACTGTCATACCATTTAGCTTTTTCACAATATAGAATGGCCATTTTAATGCCATCTAAATGAATTTGCAAACCATGCTTCTGAATTTGAGTGAAAAAAGCACCTCTCAAGCAATTAGACCGTGTATGAAACAAATAATTATGCAAGTTTCTAAACACCGGTGTATAGCTGTGAAACTGTCTTTATCATTGATTCTGGAAATCTGAAATATTTCAAACCTGCTGGGTGTGTAATGTCATATTTATTAATGTTTTTTCAATGCAAGTATTCCCAAATGTTTTTGTCAGCCAAAACCTTTGACATGAAATACTTACTTGAAAAATCTATAAGGAAGCTACATTTCAGTAATGTAACAACTCATTTGCACATTATATTAACCTTTTTATTACCAACACCCAGTTTGGGAAACACTGGTGTAATGTAATGTTTAATACATTTTATCAAAAAAATTGAATATTTTCTTTCTCTTTCCTTTTTTTTTTTTAAACGGTATAGTACGTTTAATGGTAATTGTAAACCAAGTTAGATAAAAAAAAAAAAAAGTAATCTAAAACGTAGTCAGAACACATTATCTGAAATGAGTAACATACTATGTTACCAACTACAGTTTTCATCATGTAATCTGTAATCAGTAATGGACTACAATTTGTAAGTAATTTACCCAGATCTGGTCCCAGCAGGTGACTTTAAAGTCATTTAATTATATTGTACAAAGACAAAATGTAGAGTTTGTTTGTTTGCTTGTTGTTTTGGAGCTTGACAGTCCTAGGCATCATTTACTTTTACATATGAAAATGTTTAGGCATAATATTCTTGAAAAAATATGTTCCAAGGAAGACAGAAAGTCATACAAGATTTAAACAATATGAGAGCAAGAAAATAATTATAGAATTTTCATTTGTGTTGAACCGCTTTACTTTTTTATTGAAGATAATATTCTTTTTTTTTACACATTATTGTACCTTTAAATTTGCAATAGAAACAGATGATTATAAGAGCTATTTAATGAACATCCAGTCATTTACTGCCAATTCAGTTTAAGTACTTTTTTTATTCTATGTGCTTTATGTGAGTGTGTACGTGTGTAGCATGAAGACAAACTACCCACACTCCACTAGCTGAAATGGCACACCACATAATCAGCCCAAAACCTCTCATCATGACACCATTAAAGCTTCAATCGACATTTTCAAATAACCCTCAACCTTTTCCATCAAACACACACTCTGTAGACTATTATGCTACTGCAGCAGATGCTTTTCGTACAAATGAGCATTAACTAATTTCAGATAAATTCTTTCAAAAGCAAAGGAGCAATGGCTATGGAGCAAGACCGGTGCTTCGTTTAATCTTCAGTTCATAGGTTTTACCAATTTGGGAATGGACATGAAACATTTGTATGATCAGCCCGAATCTATAGCCATTACACAACTTCCACATCAGGTAATGTGCAAATTTATGAGAAGAATCATAGCAAAACATGCTTAACCTTTAGAAAGAGCAAACAGAATTTGTATTTACATTTTAAGTTTTTATAAACACTCACCAAAGCAACTTTGGTAAGAAAAAATTAGTAATTAAATCACATTATTACTGGCAGTTCCCTGGACAGATAGGCCTAGCTGAGTTCAGTTCACATAATTAAGCAAAGACACAAATGCCAAGAAGAGCCACATGTAAATTCAAGGGTCTTTTAATTATATTACTTCCAAACAGAGTAACTGAAAGTAGCAGCGGAACTAACCTAACTCTATTTTAGTTTAGTGTAGTTTCTATAGTTTTCAAGCTTTCCCAACACTGTGACCAAAGTAAATCAGCCCAAAAGAGTCTTTAAATAATCAATAACAAGAAGCAAAGTCATTTGTAGTGCACTAAAGTGTGTTCAAAAAAAATAATTAGACGTGTTGATTATAAGAGAGAGAGAGCGAGAGAGAGAGAAAAAAAAGGAATTAAGTAGCTGTGTTAGTTTAGGCCAAGAGTTAAAATACTTTTGAAGAGACATTTGCTTTAGTAAAAAAGCACATCTATTAAAATATCCAGCTAATTAGCAGGAAATTATGTGACAGCCCAAAGGCAATATGGGGATTTGTTCAGAGCTGGTAAAACTATAGTGTGGTAAGTTTTCAGACTTCGCTCTAATGAGGATATTTGCAAATGTCCTTCTTATGAATTTTTAGTCTTGTTTACAACCTTACAAGTTAAGAATTATGGGAATTTTCTTTTCAAGAAATGTATAGTAAAGTGTTCCTTGTTTTACCCATTGGCTAAATGTAAAATAACCCAAAAAAATAACCCAAAAAATAACCCAACCTTAACCCAGCCGCTGGGTAACTAAGGGACAGAACGCGTGCTGGGTTGTTTTGACCCAAGTGCTGGGTTGAGCCATTTGACCCAGAATGCTGGGTTGTTTATTTGACCCAACCAGTGGGTCAGGTTAACTCTGTTGCTGGGTTAAACATTACCTAAACATTGGGTTATTTGTTGTCTCATTGCCTTGCTACCTTAATATTTACAGATATTACCAATAATAATAAATAACAATCACAAAGGAATGTAAAATTATAATTTTTTTTAATACAATTACACTACACAAAAAATGCAACTGTAAATATCAATTTAATGAGTTTTCACATTTCTTTTTAAACATTACATTTTTTAAACATTACATTAACATTACATCCAACCCCTACAGACACAAATAAAACAACGGTTTTTGTAGATCAGGCTCTTTAAAACACAAAACTTTGTAAACTAGGTACTGTAGATTCCTATTCTTTGTCAACATTGCAGCATCATAAAATGCTGCAAAATGTCTCCAAAATGCTTCAAGAAACCTCCCTGCAAAGCTTCCTGAGAAACTCTGCTCAAGTGCACTGAGGGCAAAAGCTGCTTTAAATGCAAAGGATGCTCACACCAAATGTTGATTTAATTTACTTCATAGAAGGAAATCAATTTATGACATTATTTTTGACATTTGCATTTTTTCACAAGTGTCTAAAACTTTTAACAGCACTGTAGCTTTGCAGGTAGGTTTCTTAAAGCATCTTGGAGACGTTGCCACAGTTCTTCTGGATTTAGTCTGTCTCAGTTTCTTCATGTCATTCCAGACAGACTGGATGATGATCAGATCAGATCTCAGTGTGGAGCACTGGCTGTTGTTAGACATTCACTGGATTATTACAATTACACTCTAAAAAACGCTGGGTTATTTTTTCAACCCAAATGCTGGGTTGAGACCGCTGGGTAAGGACGTTGGGTTGTTTTAACCCAATTTTGGGTTGAAAATTAATTTTCATCATAACCCAGCGGCGCTGGGTTGGGAACGCGGACCAGAAGGAGAGCACGCACGTCACGTCAACATCGGACGGACACCAGTGCGAGAAGCCGCCATTTTCTCAGCCTGAAAGAAGCGAGTGAAAGACGTTATGGTAAGTAAAGATTAAAAATGTAAAGTCATCATTCATTGTTTGTGTCCGGGAGTATTTTGAGGTTTCATGGAAGGCGGAAATAGTCCGAAAAGAGCTTATATTGAAAAGTACACGGACGCGGTTTTCGCCTCAGAAACGGAGGCCTTAACGGCCTCTTTTACTGAACGGAAGAGATGCTTTTAATATAACAGTTAACGTCCGTGAGTGTCTTATGTCATATTTACATAAGATTTTACAATATCTGCACTTTTTGAGGCGTTAATAGACGGTTATTATGTTAATTCGTTATCTTATTTTTTCGCGGTTAAACTCAATGTAGTTTCCTAAAGGAAACGGCGTTATGTAATAAAGACTAGCATAATTATTTTGAGGCTGATGAAGTGATGATTGTTAAAAGTAATGTTTTGTATGTAATATTTCAGACTTGTTGAGCTTGTCTTCATTGTGCCCGCGCCGGGAGTTAACGACACAGAAGCCTGCGTGTGTGAGGAGGCGATTTCCTCAGCTTCAGAAGAGAGGGAAAGACGGTTTTAAGGCAAGTAAACTTCATAATTCCATGTTATCATTTTATTTTTGTACTAAGACTAAAAGAATGTTTGTTTTTGTAGATGTTGAAAGCCAGAGACATAGGAGAGTATCATTCTTTTGAGATTGACGCAAATTATTTTTAGAAAATAAATGTTTCTGTTGTCTCCTGTCTGTTTACTTCACATTTTGATGCAACAACAGTATGATTACGTGTTCATATTTTATGTAAACCATTGATGTCTGTGTTTTTTTTTTATTGCAGAACACAAACCAACTTTGGAGTTGTCTGATTTGGAGTCATCATTCTTGGTCTTCCTTTCTTAAAGGAATAGTTCACACAAAAAGTAATTTACTTGCCCTCATGTCATTCTAAACCTGTAAGACTTTTGTCTGTCTTTAGAACACAAATTAATATATTTTGAATTTTCTCTCATAATTTTTTGTTAATCCATTGAAAGTCTAGATAATCGGTATTTTCAAGGATAAAATAAAGAGTTATTGCATTAGTAATCCATGCCAATATTTATATATGAATAAATCTTAAATTATATGATTGCGAACATGTCTGTTCAGAAGAAAATATTGGTCTCCCAGACTTGCAATGGAGGACAAAAATTAAGAGAATATAAAATATATGTATGTGTTCCAAAAATTAGCAGAGTTTGCAACAACATGTGGGAAAGTAAATTATGACCATTTTTCATTTTTTGGTGAACTAACCCTTTAAAGAGCAGCCCTCCACGTACATGGAAATTTGTGAGGTATGTGAATATCATGACTTTTAATGTTTCAGTAAAGTAGTAGCTTTCTGAAAGCAGTATATTTATTTAAACAATATTACATGCCCTCACACTAGTGCTGCCATTATAGCATTCTAGAGCGCTGTGGTAGACAGACATTAAACAACCATACAAAGTGGTTGAAATTATAAAACAGACTACCTATCCTTACTGATGTGGATGCACCTCTATCTGAAAATGGGTAGTTTAATTAAATGTTTTCTTTTTTCAAATGTTTTTCTCTTTTTAGGCCACTGATGAAGGACAGGCGGTGACTGGGATGAATGCTGGTCAAAGAGGAGAATGACATCTCCCCCAAACAGATGCAACCGTAGTTTTAAAGGAGGACGCTGCCCTGGATGTTGTAAAAGATGTGAAAGTGACGTGACATACGGCCAAGAATGGTGACTCATACTCGGAATTTGTGCTCTGCATTTATCCCATCCTAAGTGCACACACACAGCAGTGAACACACCCCCGGAGCAGTGGGCAGCCATTTATGCTGCGGCGCCCGGGGAGCAGTTGGGGGTTCGGTGCCTTGCTCAAGAGCACCTCAGTCGTGGTATTGAGGGTGGAGAGAGCGCTGTATATTCACTCCCCCCACCTACAATTTCTGCTGGCAACCTTTGGGTTACGAGTCGGACTCTCTAACCATTAGGCCACGACTTCCCCCATGTCACATGCTTTTGCTGATGGGGCTTCTTCATGACTACATCAATTATGCTAAGGAGATCATGAAAATTGACAGTAATGCATGATCTGTATTCATGGACTATGAAACAAACTGTAAGTGTATAATTTGTAAAAAACAAATGTTAAATGCTTGTTCTGTGTTGTTTAGTAGAAATGGAGTTTACACTCTCATTCATACACATGCTCACATTCTTTCACACACACATATGCTTCTGTTAAGTGTTAATGTTTTGGTTTATTTGTGTACTCTCATGCCAGAATAGTTTGTAAAGAACTTACTATTAACTAATTGTACAATTATTGTATAATAGTGTTTCTGTATATTTACCAAAAAAAGTCAAATTTGATCTTAGTTATATTCAAATGTTCAATGCTTCATTTATAAACTCTAGCTGTTAATGCCATATATTTCTGCATTTCTTCTTACATGCATGTTACTTTTTGACTGTTTTGTTGTTTTTAATAAATATTTATCTTTTGATACTCATTCTTTGTGTGTAAAAGTGATTTTTAAAATAAACCAGATTTGTAGGTTTAATGACCAGCTCGATTTGAGTTCATTTTAGCCTAGCAATGTAGTAATTTTAAACCATAAAAAAGCAACCCAGCATGCTGGGTTAAACATAATAACCCAACTTGTTGGGTTAAAATAACCCAGCGCTGTGTTCGTCCCTTTTTGACCCAGCGCTGGGTTGCCAAAATAACCCAAATTGGGTTGTTTTTAACCCAGCAGTTTTTAGAGTGTAATGGCAAAATGAATGTTTGGACATGTAAACTGATATTTCCTACTGACACACTACAGCAAAAGATAAAAATAACTGACTTAAAACCATTTTTTAACTGATGAAAATACTAGTGGCCTAAAACTTTTGCACAGTACTGTGTATAGAGTAGAAAAAGTAAAACAAAAAAACAACTTACAGGTTGTACGTCAAATGAATGACTTCCAGGATTATGTGGTTGTGGGTCTGAAGACCTTTCCTCCGTTCTTGAATATTGATTGGGGAAGCAGAGTGGGCAGGACTTTGAAAGCACTCTCCCTTTTAGCATCTAAACCATAAGAAACTACACATTGTAACACTTTTCCTGTGAAAATGTCTTCATTCCTTTAAATAGCTTGGATCGGATTGGATTGGATTTAAATAGATTGGATCAGAAAAACAAATGACACAGGCAGACCAAGTGACAATGGCATGGCTGAAGTGTGACTTAGTCAGCCTACATTAATGACTTCCTGAGACAAACATGTAATTTATTAGGAATATGTAGATGTTAGTGACGTTCTGGCAGAGGTGCTGCTGCTGTCTACACTCACAGAAAACAATGTGCTCAAATTTTAAAGATGTGGGGCAGCTCCTGTAATATCGCCTTGACTATCGACAAAGACATCAGCTCTCAGCGATATCTCTGACTATTGTCAATACTCTATAATATCGTCTATCTGCACAACCCCACTAACAATTTAACCATTTCAAATTTCTGTAAACGAAACCATAAAATCAAAATTATTTCTTACCATGCCAAGTTTTCCTAGAAGCCTGGGGAACTCCTTCAAGATTTCTGAGAGGCTTGTAGACCCATTGCTGCAAATCCACCATTTTTTTTTTTTTTTTTTGGGAGGCAAAACAGATTCTGTAAAATAAGGATGAAAAACTGGGTTAAAAGCTAGCAAAGCCATGCAGTATGCCAGCCTGGAAATCCAGTGATCTGCCTATTATTCATCAATCTCAAATACAAATTATGATTTCTAACAGTAACATATAAAGAACAATTTACATGGCCTCTCTAGCTTACTGTTAACCTGGATAAACCTCTTGTGTTCTGATTAAAGCAACACAGCATTCACTAAAATAGAGGAAGAGTAAAAGGACCTCAAACACCATGAGACTGAGATTAAGTCTAACTTTACATACTGTAGCCAAGACAACATTACATTTAAGTAACAATATTTAAGAATAATATTATATCTGTAATATCGTGCGGTTAAGGGTAATGCAGCTAACGTTACCTGAGGAAAAAAGAGCGCGAAAATGGAAGTTATTGTTGGATGCGGCATCACAGTTGCCAAGTCCGCTTATTATACGCGACTTTGGGCTTCTTTTTTTTGTAAAGTTGCGGGAAAAAAATCCCTGGTCGTGGGTTGCGGTTTTTTGGGCTTATTTAAAAAAAAAATATGGTTGCTTTTTAGGGAAATCTGACAAGCGACTTAATTTCTTTATTTATGTTCGCCGTATTCTCCAATGCATTGATTGACACTGTCTGCTCGCAGTTAATAGCCAACCAGTGCAATAATATAAGTGCTGTAGCATAATTTGTCATATGTTCCGCTCCTCACTGAAGAAAAATCACATTCAAAAAGAAGACGCGTGACGCTGTAATCCAAGCGATGATAGAAGTAGACGTAGAGGAGAGGGGTGACTTTCTTTTAGTCTAATTTTTAAAATGTTTTTGTAATGTATTAATTATCATGAGCTATAATAAAAAACAAGTAGTAATACTGAGTAAATACATTTGGTTCGAATAGCCTGGTATGGCAAGATGTCTTAAAATGTATTTCTTTTTTTTAAACATTTAAACTTAGACCACATTATTAGATTACCGTTTGACTTCATGAATACACATAAATGACAGCTTAATGATCTTTAAAGATTCTTTTTTATAATCTTTTTAATAATATTATATAATATTTCCTTTTTTAATATAATATATATTATAATTGAATATAATATTTTATATATTTTTCTATAATATTTATGTGGCATTTTGTTTTTTTTACGTCATTTATTTGATAGTTATGTATACATTATTTTATTTTAAATGGAAGAAAACCCTGTTTTTGACCTCAAAATAAAGCACGTTCCCTCTGTACATGGCTGTGGGGACGAGCAGTTTTGTGGTGCTTGGAATTCTTTATAATTAATTAAAAACAAATATTGCCACATTGATGGCTCAAGAAGGTATAATTGTTCAAATAACACATCGTTTCATTTTAAAATATAAAAACAACTGTAACCAAGTGTTTTTAAAGTGTAATATTTCTGTAAAGGCAAGGGACAGAAAAAATGACATTTCCATAGAATGACCCATATATATTTTAGGCAATACATATGTGGCTCATTTATTGGTAATAAATAATTGATAATAAATCATCAAAAAAAAAACATTGGGCTTGTTTTGGGCTTGTTTTTGAAGCTGCGGTTGCTTATTTGTCTCGCGAGAGTTGGCAACTGTGTTCGGCATGTCGCAGACATTTACTTGGAAAAAAAAGACCTTAAAATATAAATTTTAGTATGAAATTATCTAATTCTTAGAAAACATTACAAAGCCATACAGAAACGTTACACAGACAGTAAATTAACTGAACTTACCCCTGTATTTCTGACCTAACTATAGTTCATACATTTTCCATGAGGCTTTAAAATAAGTATATAAAACTTTGCACGCGTGCGCACACACACACATAAATATATAACTTTTATAACGATAAAGAGATTGTTGAGGCTTTTTTTGTCAACAAAAAAATGTAGGCGGCTACTTGATTCACAGAATAAGCTAACGTTTACCCGCACAGCGACAGATCAAATATCACATTAACCGTGAAATCATGTGTGCTCTTACCACAGCTTATTAAAAATAGAGGTAAATAATCACATCATCATATTAATTTACCTTATAATCCTGCTTGCTGCGAGTTGCTTGACCGTCTGACGATGAGACGAGTGAAGAATCCAGAAAATTCGATGAAGAGGAAAAATAAACAAAATAACCCAACCCAGGTGTTCAGTTGTGAAAGAACCCCTTGCAGTCCATTTGACCCAGCATGAACAACCCAACTGTGTGTTTACAGTACCTCAAACAACCCAGAATTATGACCCAGCACATTTAACCCAACAATGTGTTTACAGAAATAACCCAGCACTTTTAAGAGTGTAGCTCTTAAATATAGTTTAACTTAACAATCAGTTCATAATATATTACTGCTAGTACAAATTCTACCCTCACTGACCTAAAGAGCCCAAGGGGCACGTAACACACACACATTTGTGACCCTGGACCACAAAACCAGTCTTAAGTCGCTGGGGTATATTTGTAGCAATAGCCAAAAATACATTGTATGGGTCAAAATTATTGATTTTTCTTTTATGCCAAAAATCATTAGGACATTAAGTGAAGATCATGTTCCATGAAAATATTTTGTAAATTTCCTACTGTAAATATATCAAAACTTAATTTTTGATTAGTAACATGCATTGCTAAGAACTTAATTTGGAAAATTTTAAAGGTGATTTTCTCAATATTTAGATTTTTTTGCACCCTCAGATTCCAGATTTTCAAATAGTTGTATCTCTGCCAGATATTGTCCTATCATAACAAACTATACATCAATGGAACGCTTATTTATTCAGCTTTCAGATGATGTATAAATCTTATGACTGGTTTTGTGGTCCAGGGTCACATTTGTTTTTCTGTCATGGTGGGGACTTTTTATTAAACGGACAGTTTAACAATTTACTCACTCTCAGGCCATTCAAGATGTAGATGAGTTTGTTTCTTCATCAGAATAGATCACTTGCTCACCTCTTGGATCCTCTGCAGTGAATGGGTGCCGTCAGAATGACAGTTCAAACAGTTGATAAAAACATCAGAATAATCCAAAAGCAATCCACACAACAGTCCATCAGTTAATGTCTGGTGAAGTGAAAAGCTGCACTCTAAAAAATGCTGGCTTAAATACAACCCAGTGCTGGGTAAATATTGGACAGAACACATCCTGGGTTGTTTTCAACCAACAGTTGGGTTAAATGTTTAACCCAACCGCTGGGTCTAAACAACCCAATCGCTGGGTTCGTCCATATTTTACCCATATTTTACCATTTTTTTAGAGTGTGTGCGTCTGTAAAAGTTCATTATTGTGATGTTTTTATCAGCTGTTTCATTCTGATGACACCCATTCACTGCAGATGGCTTTTATTTTTTAGAAACCATTTTCCTCATGGGGTCTGTTGGCTTGTCCCCTCAATGTAGATAATTTCAGGTTTTACTATTCTTTGGGGGACATTCTTTCCCCAAAATGTAGGCAAAACCACACGCTCTTGCACATTATTTTGGCAGTGCTCTCTGCAAAATTAATTTAAAATGATCAAAGCTACCAAACACACACACAAAAAAAGCCAAATTTCCTAGTTTGGTTTAAATATAGCTCTTTGTTACACAGCATTTGGTTGAGGAAAATGTGTTCTGTTGGGACCAGGCCAGAGGGGAAAGAGATCTAATTTGGTATTCTCGTCGATTCCCCTGTATATTTGTCTGGAACAATCAGGTGATTACGGCAGCGGAGTTGGATAGCAAATCAATGGCATGCCTTTCCCTGTTGTTTCTCTCACCATCTCATCAGGAAGGCCAGATTCAGTTCAGACACAGAGCACAGGTCAGCCTTAATCGGATCGCTTGAAAATGTCAGCAGAGGGCAGAATCCTTAAAACTGCATGAGCACATTAAAGGAATAGCTCACCCAAAAATGACAATCATGTAATGTTCTCATCCATTGTATTATTTTCATAAAAAAGGGTATCTATTATACCAGTATCTGTTAGAAATGTGCAAGCATTCATCTGTTTGTGTATGTGAAGAACAGAGGCTCAAGTCAAGAACAGTTTTAAAGGGATAGTTCATCCAAAAAAGGAAATTCTGTCATGATTTACTCAACCTCAAGCTGTTCCAAACCTGTAGGAATTTCTTTCAGCTATTGAACACAAAAGACGATATTTTGAAGAATGTTGGTGACCAAACTGTTGACTGTATCCATTAAATTTCATAGTATGGAGAAGAAAGAAAAAAGAAAAAAAATACATATATATATATATATATATATATATATACAGTATATGACAGCTACCAATGGCTAATGATGACAGAATTTAAATTTTTAGGTGAACTATCCCTTTATTGTTTGATGTCAATGGCAAGACACCAAGAGAACCAATGACGTTTGATCTATATTTGAACTATACTGATACACTCTAAAAAATGCTGGGTTGAAAACAACCCAACTTGGGTTATTTGGCAACCCAGCGCTGGGTAAATATTGGACAGAACACATGCTGGGTTATTTTGACCCAGCTGGTTGAGTTAAAAATTTTTACCCACCATGCTGGGTTGTTTAATATATTGTTTAAAAATTATTATATTGCTGGCTTAAAATGGGCTGGAAATTAAAAATCACACACATAATTAATTACTATAGGCAACAGCAATAATCAAAATATGAACATTTATTATTAAGCAAGAACACCCATGGACAAAATACAAGAAAAATTGAATTTATTGTGTGAATACAGCAGTTTACAATATTACATACATTTAAACTCGTTTAACAAGCATTTTAGAAATAAAAAAGACATATAGAAGTAGCATTTCAAGTGTATTCAACCGTTCTCTGTAATCGTTTTTTACCGAAATAGTGCTAATTCTCGTGCCGGTGTGTCGCCGAAATCTGAGACGGTGAAGGGCTGCTGTTCGCGGGGGAACTGCGAACTTAGACCGCGGCCTCGCGTTTCACTCATAGCTGAGAGATGGCGCCAAAACCTGCCCAAAAACAAACAGTACTGAGATTAGAGAACATATTTTAACATCAAATTAAATTACACTCAGTATTTTAATGAATACAGTCCATTTATGTTATGCAAGGCAAAGCCGTTTCCAGCGCAAAACGACCGCAGCTGACTGACATCTCGCCCTTATGTTGCATTGAGTAAAATAATATAATTTACACCACATTAAAGACTTTATATTCTTTTACTTTTATTTCCCCGAAAGAGTGCACCAAATCGGCGGCGGCGCTGAGAACCGCTCTCTCCTGTGGACTTAAAAAGCCCGTGCTTACACCAGCTGCATTGTTGAGAAGTTTCACCGGAGACAAGCTCAACCCAGCGGTTAGGTAGAAAAAAATAACCCAGCGTTAAAATAACCCAATAAAATGACCTAACAAGCTGAACCCAGCGTTTGGGTTAAAAAAATAACCCAACACCTGGGTAAAAATATTAAAAAATAACCCAATAAAATGACCCAACGGGCTGAACCCAGCATTTGGATTAAAAAAATAACCCACTATTTTTTAGAGTGTATCTGTTTATAGAATCATGATATTTATCTTTTACTCTCTGCCCATTTTCAATAAACGCATTCTGCTGCTCAATCTGCTGCCTCTCCTGAATCTTTAATATCACGACAGTTGAGAATGTGAGTTTGCTGTCTGTAACGAATGTCATGTACTAAAAACACAGTTTGCGCAAAATAATGGTAAGCAATATCTTTTTGTCTGCAAAAAAGTGCAAAAACAATGATACAACCCAACAAGTGTTATTTGATTCACTACCAAATGACTCCAATGAGTTGATTCGTTTTTGTGAATCAAAAATATACATAACCACCAGTGTAGACCGATTCCCTAAAATAAATAACTTATTTTTGTTGAATTAAAAACATATAGTGCCACCACTGCAGCCTAAAGGCTGGGACACACCAAGCCGACTTCAAAGAACTAAGGGCGACAAAAGCCGACGGTGTTGTCGCCTCGCATCGGCAGCATCGGACCAAAAAGCTGCGCTCGAACACACCGCACAAACTAACACGTGCGTTCTGCGCATGCGTGAGAGGAATTAACTGTCTATATCAGCAGCTATCAATAGTATATATTCTAAATTCAAAAGGAGAAACCAAAACAAAGATATACAAGATAAACGCAGATATACGAAACATAAACAAAGCAGCGCTTGCTTACCATTTTGAATATCAGTAACATTGATAACTTTAATCATTGTAAGCTGCTCATGTTGTTATGAAAATATTCGCGTATTAGAATGATTGGGAAAGATCAAGTAACATTTAAACAGCCTTCTGTCTGTACCGCCTTCATTTACGTGCTGGTTTTCATCACTTTCGCTGTAATTCTCGGGCACTGACTCGTTTGCTAAACTGAACATCCAATCAGAGTTCTCCCTTTCGCCTTTCGCCAACGGCCCCGACGCCGATTCAACATGTAGAATCGGGCAAACCGTGAGTCCGACGAGAGCCGACAAGTGGAACACACCAAACAAACTAGCCCGACCATCGCTGGGATCATCGCAGACTGAGACCATCCAAAAAAAAAAAGTGAAAGATACGCGGAAGATTGTTTATTTGAAATCTGGCACGCTCTCGTGACGGCGCGTGACGCACCTGTCATCTGATGGGGGCGTAACTTAGTGATCGGCTTTTTGGACATATAATCTTTTTTTTTTTTTTTTTTTTACAAAATTTTTCAAATATGTGTGTGTGTGTGTTTCTGTTTTGTGGGGAATGTGGCTGTATCTGCATGATTACCATCTGTATGAACGCACATCAGCGTGTGATTACCGACTGTGTCAGCTATCAATGTGAATGCAGTCATATGATCGACCATTATTGACTATATGGCCCATCTGTATGATTACGCACGTATGATCATGTGTGGCAATATCAGTGTAACCTATGTCTGGCAATCAGAGTATGTACTACATACAAAGCTATTTTTTTCTCTTTCTTTATTTTTATTACTCAAATTATTCTCATTGTATTTTTCTAGTGCTCAAATAAATCACTTCAGAATCAGAATCAGAATTAGCTTTATTCGCCAAGTGTGTGCAAACACACGAGGAATTTGTTGTGGTTTTTAAGAAGCTCTTGGTACATGCATGCATACATACATACATATAAACATACATATCTGACATGAGAACAGAACATTTAAATAAGCCTTAATAATAATAATAATAATGTGTCTGAATCTGGAACAGAAGATTTATGTACAGATTTGTGCCTTATTTACTCTATATATACAGCTGTATAGAAAATTATGCATACATATTTACATAGTACTAGAGAGAGTAAATAATTAGAGATGGGGGATGAATTACAGAACACAGGTAATAATTCCTGTGTTAGTTGTTTAGGCTGGAGATGGCATAGGGGAAAAAAAATGTTTTTATGCCTAGATGTTCTAGTGCACAGAGATCTGTAGCGTCTGCCTGAAGGGAGAAGCGCAAACAGGTTGTGTCCAGGGTGAGAGGGGTCTGTGATGATGTTACCTGCCCGTTTCTTCACTCTGGAGTAGTATAAATCCTGAAGACTGGGCAGGTGCACACCAATGATCCTTTCTGCTGTCTTAACAGTCTGCTGCAGTCTTCTTATATCTGATTTGCTGGCTGACCCAAACCATACAGTTATAGAAAAGCACAGAACCGACTCAATAACAGCAGAGTAAAACTGTGTCATGTGCGCCTGTGGCAGGTTGAACTTTTTCAGTTGACGAAGAAAGTACATTCTCTGCTGGGCCTTTTTCACGATGGAGTCGATGTGAGTGTCCCACTTCAGGTCCTGAGAGATGGTGGTTCCCAGGAACCTGTATGACTCCACTGCATTCACAGAGTTGTTCATGATAGTGAGTGGGGGGAGAGCTGGGGGGTTTCTCCTGAAGTCCACGATCATCTCCACAGTTTTAAGCGTGTTGAGCTCCAGGTTGTTTAGACTGCACCAGACAGCCAGCTCCTTAACCTCCTGTCTGTAAGCAGACTCGTCACCGTCCTGGATGAGGCCGATGAGTGTGGTATCGTCTGCAAACTTCAGGAGTTTGACAGAGGGGTCTTTAGAGGTGTAGAGGGAGAAGAGCAGTGGGGAGAGAACACAACCCTGAGGAGCTCCAGTGCTGATGGTGCAGGTGTTTGATGAGAATTTTCCCATCCTCACTAGCTGCTGCCTGTCTGTCAGGAAGCTGGTGATCCACTGACAGATGGAGGTGGGGACGGAGAGCTGTGTCAGTTTATTCTGAAGGGTGTCCGGGATGATGGTTTTGAAAGCGGAGCTGAAGTCCACAAACAGGATCCTTGCATAAGTCCCTGGTTTGTCTAGATGTTGGAGGATGTAGTGCAATCCCATGTTGACTGCATCATCCACAGACCTGTTTGCTCGGTAAGCAAACTGCAGGGGGTCCAGCAAGGGTCCAGTAATGTCCTTCAGGTGAGCCAACACAAGCCTCTCAAATGACTTCTTCACCACAGACGTTAAAGCAACAGTCATTAAGTCCTGTGATTTTTGGTTTCTTGGGTACAGGGATGATGGTGGAGCGTTTGAAGCAGGAGGGGACTTCACACAGCTCCAGTGATCTATTGAAGATCAATGTGAAGATGGATGATAGCTGAACAGCACAGGCTTTGAGGCAGGCTGGAGAGACACCGTCTGGGCCTTTGGCTTTCCTTATCTTCTGTCTCCTGAAGACTTTGCTTACATCTTCTTCACAGATCTTGTTTACAGGCTGAGAAACAGTGGGGGGGGGAGGGTGTTGATGGCTGTGTTGTGGGGTGGTCAGAGTGGGTGTGGGGTGTCAGACCAGGCTTTTGTTTTTGAAACCTACAGTAAAAATTGTTCAGGTCTTCAGTCAGTTGTTGATTGGCCTCAGTGCTGGGGGGAGGGGTCTTGTAGCTGGTAACGGCTTTCAGGCCTTTCCACACTGATGTAGAGTCGTTACTTGAAAGCTGTTTTTTTTAGCTTTCCAGTGTAGTTCTTCTTTGCCACTCTTATCTCCCTATTCAGTGTGTATTAGGCCTGTTTGTACAAGGCTTTTCCCCCACTCCTGTAGGCGTCCTCTTTGGCCAGGCGAAGCTGTTTGAGTTTTGTACTGAACCAAGGTTTGTCATTGTTAAATGTTAAATAAGTCCTGGTGGGTACACACATGTCCTCACAGAAACTAATGTAGGATGTCACGGTGTCAGTGAGTTCATCCAAATCAGTAGCTGCAGCCTCAAAAACACTCCAATCAGTAAGTTCGAAGCAGGCTTATAGATCCTGCTCTGCTTCAACAGTCCATCTCTTTACAGTTCTTAAGATAGGCTTAGAAGATTTAAGTTTCTGCCTATAGGCTGGTAGAAGATGAACCAAACAGTGATCAGAGAGTCCCAGCGCTGCACGGGGGACAGAGTGGTATGCATCCTTTAAAACAGTGTAACAATGGTCCAATGAGAGTATGTACTACACACAAAGCTATTTTTTTCTCTTTCTTTCTTTTTATTACTCAAATTATTCTCATTGTATTTTTCTAGTGCTCAAATAAATCACTTATATGATGTCTAAGATTTTGTCTATTATTTTATAATTGAAAAACTATGCAGTGGTATGTATAATGACTAAAATAGTTTGTAGAACTCTTCAATACATTTGTTAATTATTTGTCCTCAAACAGGGCTCGGGGGGACTAGAAAAATCTCAGAAAAATGGTTGCAGGAATCTAATTTTTCATGGTATCTTCTTCAGATTTGAAATATAAATTCATGAGACATGTGACTCTCAACCCATTACTTTTCTGGATTGCTCCAGGACTGATTTCATGTATTTTTATATGAAATAAAAAAAATTCAGTGTGGTACATTTTTTTTCAAGGCACTTCAGTCTCTATAACTTTTTATCTTTTTGAGCATTATTAACTCTGGATGATGGATAGTAAAGCCCAATGTGTCTTCTTTCCAAAGACACCAAAAATTGTGTGTGTAACACACTGAAGTCAGGAACTGTTACAATTTTAAGTTAGGTTGGTCATTTTAAGCTGTGTGTCCCAAAATGGGGGGTGCTGGTTAACAGGTTAAACACTGCCATGTGTAATTCACAGTATTAGCAGATAATTTCTTTCATAAGCAACATGGGCAGCAGGCTTTAACTGAATTATAAACCTAAATGAATTGAAATGGAGAATCGAGTTGATAGCTTCTGAATCAAATCTGTTATAGCCATGTAGAAAAGTTCTTGTGCATGTATATGTATGGGCTATGAATTTTTCATTAAAATATTTTTTTTTTTGTAAATTGTGTCTTATGTCTAGTAGATGTGTTTGAATGGACTTTGATTTAAAAAAAAAAACTGAAAGTCCGTATGCTCGTCTTTATTTTTCACTTCACAGCTCTAACCTAACGCCGGCTAATATACCAAGACATTACGTAAATGGCAGACTAGAGATGTTTAATAACTTCATCTAAATACAGCGAGGCAGGGAGTCTTCAATCAGGAGGCCGGCGATGACATTTAAACAGACACCTGAGCAAATTAAACCCAGAGAAGGTTAAGCTCTGTTAACACCATCGCAATGTCAAAAAATCCTGCATAACGTTACTTTCCCATGCCTCTTTTATTTGAGGTGGGATTCAGTGTGATGGCTCACAAAGCCAGGAGAGCTCTCAAACTGTGCTCAAACTGTCTGAAACAAATTATCTGCTTTTAGCTTACTAGGATTTGTAGACAGAGTACAGCGAGAGAAATGGGATACTGTCAGTGTGACCCCTTGGGGAGGGTTGTGAATTTGGTGCTCCGTCGTCCCTTTATGTTCCTCAGAAGGCCTAGATGCAATGAAGACTTTACTTTTATAGGCGTTTTTGACAAGGTAATGGTGCAGCAAAGTTATCCCATTCTAGATGGAGCAAAGTTATAGGTAGATGTGTTTCGGTTCTTAGGTGGAGCAGTCCTGTCAGATCTTTAAGCAACCCGTTCACATGTGAAATTTATAACGCTGGGTTATCATTTTTAACCTCAGGTTATCTTGTTCCATGTACATTTTAGGCATTTGCAGATGTTTTACAGTGACTTCAAGCTATTTTTCCAGTATGTGCATTCCCTGAAACAGAACCTTAGTTGAGCAATAGGAATGTTTCACACTGTTCTTACAGTACTGGATGGTTATTAATCCCTGGGTTGGTCAGGTTTTGAGATTAAATACTGCACATTTGAAAACCATGAGTTAACATTCTTATTTGCATTTTTAATTGACATGTATAACTTTAATTGGACAAATACAGAATACAAGAACACAATCTGTATAACTCCATCTGTGTAAATGTTGCCACATAAATCCACTGTGGTTGTCTAGTGAAACAAAGACAAAATTAAAGAAAATGAAGAGTTGTATGACACTTTATTTATTGCAGAGGAGCATGTTTTATTTATTTATTTATTTATTGCAAATAAGTATTAGCATTCCACTTATATTTATTTACTTATTGCAGAAGAGCATGCTAATTGTTGAATATTTGATTGATTGATTGATTGATTGATATTTCCCTCAGATGTTAAAAACTAAACAGCACATTAAAAGTTTTTGCATGCTTGGTTGTTTTTGTCACATACGTTCCTGTAGTTCAAATAGTAGCACATCGGCATCAGTCTGATTAACAAAGAATGCATGAACTGATAAAATGTATACTCTGAATGCAGAGTGTACATTGCTTTGGTTAAAAGCATCTTTCAAATGCATAAATGTAAAATTTAAACATTCATGCTCTGCACACTGTATACATTGAAAAGGGCTTTATAACCCATTAATTAAATGTTACCATCCTTCTCGCAAAAGCCTTGTAATTGTGAAATGTTTCATAACCCTCTCTGGCTTAAAATCTGGAGTTAAAAAAAGATGTTAAGATTCACTAGAATAACCTAAATGAATTGAGACATCCTTCACTAGAATCAGCTGAGACATTAATTTTTACCTCCATGCTCAGACATTTCCATTTCCATGAGATTTCAATGCAGTGTTTTTTTAAATGACAAACAACTAGTTGATCTTTACCTCCCAGATGACGTCCTGGTATAAGAAACTGCTTGTTGAAAATTGGGAATAAAAATAAAAATATGTTTAGGCAATATAATCTCCTTTGTGTCCACAAGACAGATGCTTTAGCATTGTTACTAGGAACTTCCTCAGACCAAATTTGCCCAAAACTGAGCAAAACTTGCTGTCACACTGATGAATGATGCAATGAAACATTGACATCTCAAACTCACAACATCTCACAAGTTCATTACATGCTGTAGATTTAATGCCATTCTTAACTAAGATATCCGTGAAAGCATTTTCTTTCTGCTGTGTTCCTAAATCGTAAGAAAATGAGCCCAAAAAATCAATAGGTAAAGTAATTTCACTTTAGTGACTTCCAATCAAACACCAACCCAAACAAAAACACTCAAGCACACTTTTTTTTCCCCGATGCACAAGCCATGATATCACTTGTCTCCTGAATAAAACATGTGTCCCATTTAGATTCACTTGGCTTCATCTTGGGGAGAGAGAGAGAGAGATCTGGCCTGATGGGACGTAGAAAAGAACCAACGTCTAGAAATAGTGTTGGCACAAAGAATCGACTTATTCACGGATAATTATGTCAGTTATAAAACTCTGAAATCCTGCTTCCTCTTTACCTCAATAGCTTGCGATGAAGGTGTCTGGTTGCATTCGAAAATCTCCACTTGAGAAAGTAAACCAGAAACCAGCAGCTCAGAGCACCTGCCATGATGGTACTCCTCTCAATATGCTAATTAAGGAGACAAAAAGTAGAAGATTTGACAAGTGCAAGATGTCGAGAACACTTCTCAGTCACATATGCTGGAGCATATATAGAAGAGACGCAATTAATGCGAGCCCACACATCCTGGCTGCACTTCCCCAGACGTTTCCCTCTCTAAACTTTAGTGAAGAGAAAAGCAACTTTGATATCGGCCATGTTTATATCGGATGAGTGGGCTACCATAATTTTCCTCGCCGGATCAATAATATTGATCAAAAAAATTAACTGGGCTATGTTTGGACAACCAGAAACTCAATAAGCACGGCTGCACCTGCGTTTCCGCACACAGATCCCCGGCTCTCCGCTTGTCGCTTTCCTTTATCCACCCGGAAGGTTTTCTGTGTGTGACACATATTGACGTTTTCCATGCATACTGTCACCATGATAGATTTTCAGTCCTTTGCCATAACTCCCCGTAGTCCTGAGCCTCACTGTTTCCATCAGTCCGTCTCTCTTTTCAGCCTTCTTTCTTTCTCCTACACACAAATTGATCCAACACGTGCAGGAGTACCAAGCGTCTATGCTAGTCAATCAATGCGTCCTATCGTTGAATAACAAAGTCTAGCAAGTACGACTATTCCCACTCAGCATGAATAATTAAAGACGGCTCCTCTCATGGACACAGGCTCTATATTTTCTTTTCTTATACTTCATTCGCACTAGAATCGGCCTCTGGGCACAGCATGATTTTTACACACCGAGATCAACAAACCAAATGCACTGCCGGCTCTACAACAAATATCTGGTTTGATGTAAATACTTAATTAGCAGACACTATACACTTCTGGCTTCCAGCTAGCCATATTACAGCCTATATTTCAAAAATGTAGTTAAGATTTTTTTTTGATGGTGCTTTCATAAAGGCGCAACATAATCAATGAACAGGGAGAGTAAAGTCTGTGGCCCAGTGCGTCTGGATAAAAATTAAAGATGTTTATTAAAAGGCTGCTCAGTGGAAAGAAACAGTGCTGTGCAATAATGTAAGGATGTAACCACATATTCAGGATTGATGGGGACCAAATGTAATTATATATTTTATTATACTATAATATATAATAAAACATATTACATAGTATGTGTGTGTGTTGTGTGACGGACCTCATCCTAAAATTTAAAAGGCATCTATAGTTTCTTGGATAAAGACCCAATAAATATTATTTGAAAAAAAAAAAGTTTCTATTAAGTTATTGCATTCTTTTCATTTTCATTTTAATCAGATGTTTTCTTTTACATATTTATTCAAATCAAATTATTTATTTATCTGTTTATTTTTATGAATAATTACATTTTTAGGGTAAAATAGGGACAAAGTATATACTTTTACATTGTAAAAATTGTAGCATATTTAGATATACGTTTAGCATGTGCAGGATGATGATGCATCATATAAGAAATAAATAGAACAATTTTAATTCAGTTGTTAGAACAAAATGTCAAATATTAAAAGAGGGGTAAGAAGCCCCCTAGCAGGGGCGGACTTACCCATTAGGCAAAGGTAGGCGACTGCCTTGTGCCCCCAAAAGCCAAGGGCCCCCTAAAATGCTTTTCATATACGAGATGCGCATTAAGCGCGGACACGCGGACGGTTTCTGTTTACGCTGTTTATTACCACGACAACCGTCTGCATGTCCGAGTTGAACCTGCTTCTTGTGTATCCTGCTTGTAGCAAATTAAAATATTATGCATCTGACACTGACTGCCGCACGAGTGCGAGGTCTCTCTTTCCCAGCGCGCGCGCACCTCTCTCTCTCTCTCTCTCTGCGTCTGCTCTGTTGAGCGGCTGAAAGGAGCTGCGCTTTCAGTTAAACACAGATATGTTGCTTCTCTAATTTTACATGCAAGTATAGCCGAAATCACAGCACAGCTATTGTCTTTATCTTATGTGTATTTGATTTTATCAGACGACGGCACGATTATAAATCAGGATTTTTGTGCAGATTAATATCTTGGAAGGGAGAGCTGGTTATGTAGTCTTAATGGATCGCGTTTTAGTCACTATTTCATATTCATCCCATTGTCTGACAACAGAAACAGAAAAATATACCAATGAAAACAGTTTTATTGAGAATTTAGCTGCATCAAATACAGTATGTGGCACAGAGAGACAAACAAATGTAATAATAAATAATTAATATACATTTTGCATGTTCAGAAGAAGAGCTGCCCTGTGTGCAAAAATGTAAACAGGTTTGTGTCAGTAAATTGCTCAGTGCAAGAAAGAGAAGTAATAGGAACCTGGTATTTCTATGTTCTTTTTTTTCATGAGTCTAATAGACATGAACAAGTTCTTTGAAAAACATCTATGACCTATGAAACATGTCTACTCTTCATGCTCTATGTATGTTAACTATGGTTTCACTAATAATATGCATATATTGCATAAAGCATCCATATTTGTCCATGCCCATGTTGATTAGAGTATTAAAAACTTGAAAAGTATTAATTTAAGGTACATTTAGAACTAAAATTTAATTTTAACTGATAAAGTACAGACTATAGAATGAATGTGCATTTTCAATAATCCAGTCTGCAGTTTTTGTTCAGACCAATGCAAAAATCCACCCACATAAACCCGTTTTAAATAATATAATAATGTATACTTCTGACTCATCCCTTTTTCTTAAGAAAATAAATGGTTTAAAGGTTCAATTGTGAGGTTTATCATTTTATAATTTATTTAGTTTTTTGTTAAAACTTGTATCTCAATGGTAAAACAATTGCTATTTTGTGGTCTACAACATGAAAGAATAAAAGTATCTGTTAAATCTGCTTAAAAAACCTGCTCTAAATCCAGCACTTTTAGAAAACTACAGACCGGTATCCCTTCTTCCATTCATTGCAAAGTCACTTGAGCGAGTTGTGTTCAACCAACTCTCTCTGTTTCTTGCACAGAACAACATTCTGGACAACAACCAGTCTGGCTTCAGAAGTGGACACTCAACTGAGACTGCCCTACTCTCAGTTACAGAGGCCCTGAGACTGGCAAGAGCAGCTTCCAAATCCTCTGTACTCATCTTGCTGGATCTGTCTGCTGCCTTTGACACAGTTAACCACCAGATCCTCATGTCCATCCTCAGAAAGATGGGCATCTCAGGAACCGCCCTCCTGTGGTTCGAGTCTTACCTCTCAGATAGGTCCTTCAGGGTGTCTTGGAGGGGTGAGGTTTCAAAGTCACAACTTCTTGCTACTGGAGTTCCTCAAGGCTCAGTGCTTGGACCACTTCTCTTCTCCATCTACATGTCGTCATTAGGATTGGTTATTCAGAAGCATGGCTTTTCCTACCACTGCTATGCTGATGACACTCAACTCTACTTTTCATTCCAACCAGATGATCCGACGGTAACTGATCGCATTGCAGCCTGTCTGAGTGACATTTCTAGCTGTATGATGGACCATCACCTTCAGCTCAATCTTGCTAAGACAGAACTGCTCGTGTTCTCTGCCAACCCATCACTTCACCACAACTTCTCTATACAGCTGGGTTCATCAACCATAACTCCTTCCAGGACTGCCAGGAACCTTGGAGTTGTGATCGATGATCAGTTAAGCTTCACAGACCATATTGCTACAACGGCCCGATCCTGCAGATTTGCCTTATACAACATTAGGAAGATTAGGCCCTTCCTGCAAGAGCAAGCTGCACAACTCCTTGTCCAAGCTCTTGTTCTCTCCAGACTGGACTATTGTAATGCTCTCTTGGCGGGCCTTCCCGCATGTACTATCAAGCCTCTGCAACTGATCCAGAATGCAGCAGCCAGAGTGGTCTTTAATGAGCCAAAAAAAGCTCACGTTACCCCTCTCTTCATCAAGTTACACTGGCTACCAATAGCCGCTCGCATCAAATTCAAGGTACTGATGTTTGCCTACAAGACCACAACTGCCACTGCACCAATATACCTAAACTCGCTGGTTCAAACTTATGTGCCCTCCAGAAGCTTGCGTTCTGCAAGTGAACGACGTCTTGTGGTGCCATCCCAAAGAGGTACCAAATCACTCTCACGGACCTTTTCCTGGACTGTGCCCAGCTGGTGGAATGACCTCCCGATCTCAATTCGAACAGCTGAGTCTTTAGCCATTTTCAAAAAACATCTAAAGACACATCTTTTTCGCCAGCACCTGACTAACTAATACTAACTTACCTATTCTATTAAAAAAAAAAAAACAAAACAAAAAAAAAAAAAAATCCTAGCTACGTGTACTGTGCTAGACTAACTGAGACTTGTCATGACACTTGTATACTGTTGCTCTCGATGGTCTGATTGCTTCTATTGTTCTCCTCATTTGTACGTCGCTTTGGATAAAAGCGTCTGCTAAATGATTAAATGTAAATGTAAATGAATAAATAAATGTAAATTAAAGAATCCCATTATAACATGCAAAATGTAGAAACATTGGACACAACTATGGGGCACCATCAGGCACGTGCAGAAGGGGGGGCTTTGGGGGCTCAAGCCCCTGTCCTTTTTCAAAATTATTCAAAAGTGCCCCTCTCAGACAAATAGCAATGATATTGTGGTCAATAAAACGAAATGCATTTGATTTATAATTAACATGACAATGTGTACAAAACAGTAACTAATGGCTCAAAAGTCGGAAAATGCCTGTTTATTACATATCTGTCAATCTGAGGCTGCGTTGCTATGGGTTGCGTGCGTTTTGCTCATGGTTTTGCTTGACTGACTGATATTCCACAGTCTGTTCGTGAATAGATCGAACGGAAAAATAAACCAAACAATATTTTAAACTTTTTTTTAATCAATAATCAAAGCTAGTGTGTCGATTTAATAAAAAATTCATATATTATATATTTTAGAATATGACATAATTCTTCAATGCCCGTTTGTCATATATAATACACCAACCAATCATGATCTAGCACAAGTTCAAATTTCATTGGACAATAATGTGGAGCATTTTCCGTTCTTATTCATAAATCGGTTGGAAGTGACATGGGACAGACGAGCTTGTTTGTGGAGCGATCTGGATCTGCGGTTTGTCATTTTATAAATCATAAATTACATCGCTGAGAAAATGGATGCTGAATGACTACAAAAGCACTGCACAAATTTAGCGCCAAAAGTCGCAATAACGGTAATCAGTATTCAATTCACTTATATTTATGATACACACCCATGAAACTATCATAGTCAATGAAGCCCAAATGCCACCTACAGGCCTATTATGTGAAGTGTAGGCTGGCGAAATGGTGACTTGAAAGGACTTTATTATATTACCATTTTTGATAATTATGCAGCATTGTGTCTTATCAAGCCTGCATGTATCTGATCATAAATACAGAAAAAAACTGTAATATTGGGAAATATTATTACAATTTAAAAGAATGTTTTTCTATTTTAATATAGCCTACTTTAAAATATAATTTATTTCTGTGAACAAAGCTGAATTTTCAGCATCATTACTCAGTCTTCGGTGCATGATCCTTCAGAAATCATTCTATGCTGATTTATTATCAATGTTGGAAACAGTTGTGCTGCTTATTTTTATTTTATTTTATTTTAAGGTTGTTGTTTTTTTGAATCTGTAATAGATACTTTTTGGTTCATTGATAAATAAAAAGTAAAAAAAAAATCTAACAATATCAATCTTTACTATCACTGTTTCTATCAATTTAACAAATCCTTGTTGAATAAAAACTAATTTCTTTCAACAAAATAAATACTGACCTCAAGCTTTTGAACGGTAGTGTATATAGTTACAAAAGTTATACATTAAATAAATGCTGTTCTTTTTTAACTTTTTATTCATCAAAGAATCCTGAAAAAAAGTATCACAGGTTTCCAACATTGATAATAAATCAGCATTGCATAAAATGCATTTTAAAGTATATAAAAATTTTGATCAAATAAATGCAGTCTTGATGACCATAAGTGACTTCTTGCAAGAATATAAAATAGTAATGTATCCAAACTTTTGACCTATATATATATATAATTTATTTATTTTTTTACATTGCCCCTATTTTACATTTGAGCCCCTGCCCCTGAGGAACTCTCTGCACGTCCCTGAGCACCATTGTGCAGCAGCAAGCATCACAACAAAAAATAAACTTCAAGGTTGATCTAGGTAAATTTGTGCAAATGTATAGGGCCCCGTTCCTATATTTGCCTGGGGCCCCCAATTCACTAAATCCGCCCCTACCCCCTAGATAACTTTTATAGACTGTATGCCTTAAAGGACTTTATGACAGTAGCCTATAGGTAGCCTATATATAGGCCTAGCTATGTTATTTTGAGGGTAAGGTAAAACTATTCTATGACTTTTATACATCCATATTTAATTGCCCAGATTTGAATTGAAGATATGTGATTAGCAACACTGTGAATGCAAATCTATCTATCTATCTATCTATCTATCTATCTATCTATCTATCTATCTATCTATCTCTCTGTCTATCTCTCTGTCTGTCTGTAACAAACAACACTGAAATCTAAATAGAAATACTGAGGAGAACATTGTCTGCGGAGGTTACAGCCCTGCCGTGACGACATGTATTGTTGAAGACTATCTCTGAGGAAACTAACTAGCCAAATCCACCCTCTTCAATTGCTCTCTTTGAGAACTTTGTGAATGAGTCTCATTGTTCTTTTGTCATTTCCTTCTCTCGTTTCATTTGAAAAGACTCCACAGAGGAAGAGCTGCTCGCAGGGAAATGACGAATTGCTGAAGCCCTCGAGAGCACAGAAATTAGCGCGGCTGAATGTAAATTACTGCCATTGTAAATGATGACAGAGGCGAGGCGACACCCAGATAATATTTTTCTGCTTTTGCTGTTGAGCTACAATAATGGAATCAGAGGTACTGTTTCATTTGTACTTAGAAGCGCAGCTGTAGAGGTAGACAGCGAGTCTGTTCAGCGGTTCAGTGATACTGGGTTGTTTATTCAGTTCAATCCACCTCAGAGCACTTATCATGCGTTGCATCTCTTTTCAAAATCTTCTGAATGAAACAATTCAACCATGAACTTCAACTCAGTGTAATTCTAAAGGAAAACTGGAGAAGGAAGAGAAAGTTTTGAAGAGGTTACAGTAGGATTGAGGGAATCTTCCAAACGAAATGCAGCTTTCTCTGAAGACTTCAGCTATAAGATTCTGGTAAGTGTAGCAGCGCCACCTGGTGACGGATTTCCAAAGAAGCGTCCCCTCAAACTAACAACCAAACCGATAAGACTTTCTTTCTTATATTAACACAAATGATATCGGCCTGTACTTAACACTGTATTGGTCCCTTATGTTATGCAGTTCAGATAACTTAGAATACTGCATGTGAGTATATAGACAATTTTTATGGTACTTTATGATGTTTGCCCGAATGACAGTTGTACAATTGTCATTCGGGCAAACATCATAAAGTACCATAAAAATAGTCTATATACTCACATGCATTTGAATATTGTGCCTTTGAATTTTATTGGAGTGGAAGTTGGGTCATCAATATAGACTGTTGACTGCAAATACATGTAGGTTGAAGGGTGTTATCTATAAGTTAGTTTTGCACATTTTTAAGAGTACACATTTATAGATTACCTTAATAGACATGGACTTAATAGACATGGACAAAGAAAATGTGAAGACATCAGAAATAGTGCATACTTTATTAATATAATTTGATATTTCATACAGAACATAGTGAGATTTATTATTTAAAAGCTGCCAACAAGCATATTAATACATATTTTGCCAAAATGCATCATTCAATGAATGCAGATCTTGATGAATTCATAAAGTAGTTTTGCAATGGCTTTAAAAATTACTGTTAATTAAAATGAAATGCCTGACTGAAATAATAATAATAAAAAATCTTTCTAACCCCCCCCCCCCCAAAAAAAAAACAACAACAACTAGCAAATAGCTAAATGCATAAACAAACACAAAATATAATGATGTGAATTAATGTAAGATGAAATGTAGTGAAGTTAAAAGTTTCCTTTTTAAAATGTCTTTTATACTTAAAAATAGATTCTGAAATCAAAGACAGTTAAGTCATGTTTAAGTTCAGTCAATTGTTACGAAAATCATAAGTAATTACTGTCAATGTAGATAACAATACAGAAGGCACAAGTTCATTATATTTGGAGAGTATAAAAGGCATTTTTTCTCCAGAAAAAATAAGGCAGGCATGTCATAAAACTAAACTTTAAAAATTAAATGAAAAAGACAAGGATGTTATGACGCAAGACAGTCAACACAGTTCATAAACCTCTTATGTGGTCTAATTTATTGCATATTTCGAGAACATAGCGAGGGCTTTAATAAAGCAAGATAATTTAAGATGGGCAGGAGATTACACAGCCTCAGCATTTTCAGTTGAGCAAAAAGTTTGGTTTAGAGCTTGTCGTGTTGCTCCAGGCTCATTACATCATGCATTAGCTTCTGATCCCCTGTCTGACAGAAAAATATGAGGCTTGAGCATACATTAATATCAAATACATCTCTCAGATCAATACATCAAAGCTGGGCCCACGGTCAGGACACAGAAAGGGGTTCAGCTTTGAGAAAAAGCTCTGTGGCATTGCATATGAAGCAACAGAAGTCACAAACGTGCTGAATAATCACTCTGAACAGTGTGAATATAACTAGTATTATCTTTATAAACATGCAAGTACATATATATATCTCAATAAACAAAATAAAAGTATTTGTTTGGTTTTGGTTGCAAAGTGTTAAGACACAAGAACATCTGTTGGCACGAGACCAAAGAAAATCTGCTGGCTACTATCTGCCAAGGAAAAACAAAGTTTAAGCATGTAAGACACACTTCTACAACTAAGCCAAGATAATTTGCGGTCCAGATTTAGTTTGGTCTCTGTTCGTACTTTAAGCACCATAGATTTAACAATTGACCATCCTTTGACTCCCCCTGTGGGCAAGATGATCTACTTGCGGCCCACGGTCTCCGCCAGCTTCTTAAGTCTCTTCTTCAGCTCCAGAGGAAACTTCTCGTAACATTTCTTACACACCGGCTTCATGTCAAATTCCACAAACTTGTTCCTAAAACACAATTTTTTTCTTTTAGAAGTGTGATTTTTAACACATTCAGGCCAGAAACATAATCTCCATGTATGCGTCCCATTCCAACTAAAACTATCAAAAATTATTTTTGATAATAAAATAAAGCCGAAATAAAATAAAGATTGTTGAAAATGTTAAAAAAATAAAATAAATCATAAATACATTGCACTGGAAGCTAACTGTATAAATTTAAGTTGAAGTACTAAAATTACTAAAATAAATATAAAATACAGCTAAATATAAATATTAAAAAGAATAAAATTGACAAAAGCACAAAATAAAATTACTCAAACTAAAATGATCATTGAAAATATTAAAAGCCAGTTTAAAATATTAAATACTATAATAAAAATCTATAATCAATCATACAATAAAATATTTTATTAATATTTTAATAAACATTTTGAAGGCAATGTCATGCATTAATTAGGTCTATGAGTTACCAAAAAAATGGGGGGGGGGCATCAATAAAATATAAAAAATATGATCATGCTGAACTGACAAATGAATACTGGAAAATAGAGATGCATCTATATTACAATTTGTGCTGATACTGTAACAATAACCAGATTATTATTTTGATGTTATGGCCGATAACTGGCTGATTTTAATTTTAAATGTAATTTTCACATTTTATTAACTACATTGAAAATTGAAGTTAAGCATCACAACAATCTAATAAATTATATTAATTTTAAACAGTATTATTAAATTACTAGTGTTTTCTAAGAGTAAGGCTCAATCCCATTTTTACCCCTTGTCTCGATTCTCTTTTGGTTGATTCATTGCTCCTGGATGTGTGAGCAGCACGATCTCCGATATGTATATGTGTGTGTGCGTGCGTGCGTGCGTGTGTGTGTGTGTGTCAATAAGCAGGGCATTAATATAGAACGGTAAGGCTCTAATGCACACCAGCACACCAGTATAGGTGTGTATTGTAGAAGCTAGACGGCGTACAACGGTATAGTTGACGTGTAACGGTACAGTAGTGGTGTACCATTTCTTAGGGGAATATTTGTTTTACCCCATCCCTTGCCAGTCTGTTTCAAGGGAGAAGGGGCAGGGGTAGCCGTAGGGGTAGAGGTAGGTGAAGGTGTATAAAATAGAATTGGGATTGGGCCTAAGTGGGCATTAGATGATGGTAAATGTACATTTACCCTCTAAAATGGGGGGAAAAGTTGATGGTAAAAAACAGGGAACATAAGTATGCATAATTAAATATCCAATAATGATTAATGATAAAAATACAGGAAAAAGTTGCTGAAAAATTCAAGAAAAAAAAATGCTAAGGCTGACGACACTAACCAATGATAATGAACGAGTGAAGCAGATGAGCATGAAGAAGGAAAAGGAGAGAAAAGGGTTACAGACAGACGGCGATGACTTTCTTTCGGCGTTCGCGAGAGTCACGTTCACGTTTCGCCAAACGGCGCTTCAACTCTTCCGGCAGGCGTTCGTAACACTGTTTACACACCGGCTTCAGGTCCACCTCCACAAACCTGTCCCTGCAGGGCCACCGTCAGGGACAATGAGGGAGGAAAGAGGAGAAACAAGCGAAAAGGAGGGGAAATTGGATGGAAGAGGAATGGGTTTGAAGTGGGAAAGAGAAAGAGAATGCGGTAGCATTTTGAGAGCGAAGGAGAATCGAATGGGACAGAAGTAGAGAATAAAAGAGTTAGCTGGAGAGAAAGGTTAGTAATGATCCAAATAAGTACATCACAGCACCCGAGAGAAACAATTTAAAGGCACTTCTGCACAAATTTAAACACAGCTACCGAACAATCGCTAAGAGAAAAAGGAAAGAGGACAGATTGTGATATAGGATGAGTACGTGTGTGTAAAATCACTTACTTGAGGGTGAGCTTGGTGTTACAGGTCGAGCACGAGAAGCAATTCACACACCAAGCCTTATTCAGAGCCGACACCACTGAAAGAAAACACAAAAACAACTCAAAACAGCAGCACCCCTAGCCATAACAACTGCATGTCAAAGCTTTATTTTTTTGTAATTATTATATATTGAAGCTTTAAAGGTTGGGAACTAAATGTCAATATCATGTTCAAGTAAAGAGCAATTACCATCTCCTTCGATCACACGGTTGCAATGATAACAAACATCTCCAAAGAGCTGCACAACAGACAGAACAGATGCTTTAGTCTCACATTAAAAAAAGTTTAATTATCCACAACACAGCCTTTTCAGATCAAAAGGGGCTTTGAAAGAAGAGCCAGGTATGTGTTACCTGGTTGTAGTGAGTCTCGCAGTAAGCAAGTCCTTTTCTCTCGTAATGACGGTGTCCCAGGAAAGGCTTCTCACACTTGGCACAGACAAAATGCTGTAGAGACACAAACACACAAGCTGTGAGCATGCCCTTCAAATATAAAACTACCATTTGAAAGTTTTGATTGATTTTGAAGTCTCTTATGCTCACTAAAGGTGCATTTATTTGAGTACAGTGAGACAGCAGGATTGTAAAATATTATTACAATTTGAAATAAGTGTTTTCCACTGTAATATTTTAGAATGTAATTTACTCCTGTGATGGCAAAGCTGAATTTTTTGCATCATTACGCCAGTCTTTAGGGTCACATTATCCTTCAGAAATCATTCTAATGTGCTGATTTGCTCAAGAAATGCTTCTTATAACCATCAATGGTGAAAACAGTTGACTGTTTAATATTTTTTTGTGAAAACAGACTTTTTTCAGGATGCTTTGAACAAAGATCAAAAGAACAGCATTCGTTTGAAAAAATTATAAATGCCTTTACGGTCACCTTTGATCAGTTTAGTACATCCTTATTGAATAAAAAAGTTAATTTCTTTAAAAGCCATATCATCCAGCCATATCGTCCAGTCAACACAGAAAAAAAGACTGGTATTATATTGTTTTTTTTGTAATTTTGTAATAATTAAAAAATACTTAATTATATGTAGGACTGTCACAATATCAACATTTCAGAAGTCAAAAGCATTTTAGTAGCACAGCAAAAAATAAGCTTTCCATTTTTTTTTACAACACACTTAACCTGTTAACATGCACCAGGATGCCAGCGCACTGAACGATCTTTGTTTGCACATTCAAATAAATGTGATATACTGAAATATATATACTGATATATTGAAATATATTCAAATAAACAATTAAATATCAATAAAATATTTAACTAAATATGACAACAGCATGAAAGCTTTATTTTTCACTGTTAAAGTGTTTTCATTTTTCAAACAATTATTTAGGTATGCAGTCAGTAATAAAGAACAAATTACAAGTAATAGAACAAATCAAACAAACACAAAGAACTACGTGCTTGAAGTTTAGTACTTGATTACTGAAGTATTCAAGTAAACATCCAGAAAGTGTAATATAACTAATAAAATAAATTACCTGGCATAGTTTTCACTGCATGATTATTATATAATACACATTAATACTGATCTGATGCAGTTTGACTGCAGAGAGCTTAATTGAAGTACTAAAGTTATCCAGGTGAGAGCAGTTTCTCCTGTATTATTGTTTGATTACTATTACAAACATAATAGACTGTGGCAGGTCTATTGTACTGCAAGGCCTCATAAACAGAAGCGATATCCCATGTCCAGATCTGCTTATATACACTTAATACATAGCGGATTGTGTTCACATTGATTCCTTGCCAAGGTGGCCATTCTGACCAATAAACATGCAGTTTTTTTTTCATCGCCTAACATCCTTAATTAAATATATTTTCATAAAAATTATGGTGCACTAGAACTGTCACTATGTTGAACATAATTTAAAAAATCTAAATAAAATACACAGACCTCAACATGCCACTGTTTGCCCATGGCGTTGACCACACGGCCCTCGATAGGACGCCTGCAGGCTCCACAGATCGGCACGCCCATCTTATCATGGCAGGGGAGGCAATAGAGTTCCCCTTTCAGCTCACGAGCGTCAGCTGTCAGCTCCTTACTGTAATACACACAACCTCAAATTCATATCATTTACAGTAAATGTACACAGCAGATGGAATAATTTAGTGTCGTACTGACCCACAGTTACTGCAGTTGAAGTGGTCGGGATGGTAGGGGTCGTTTTTGAAAATGAGGGGCTGTTCCTCGATGATGGCATGACACTTCTGACAGATGTACTTCCCGAGGCCCCGAGCTTTCTCGCGGTTATGGCATGGACGGCAGAGATGGCTGGAAAAAGCAGATATGCACATCAGCCAATCAGAATGCTTGAATTGGTTCCATATCCAACCATCTCAAAAGGATGATTCTGGTTGGTAGGACTAAAAACCCGTGTTTAAGAATCAGAATTGCTTAAGATAATTCATTAATGAAAGCTGATCATAGACCAATTGAACGTATGCAGCCTGTCAGTCGCACGTTCACAGTCACCCCTCATTGGCTGTAAACTCACCGGCCGGCGTTCTTGACAAATCCAACATCGGCGAGCACGGCTTGGCAGATATCACAGCAGAAACAGTCAGGGTGCCAGCTGTTATTCATGGCCTTAATCACACGCCCAATTATAAACTCTCCTGTGGGAATATGAGGGACACAATTTACAATTAGCATAGTCAAGAACATCACCTGTTCATATGTTTGTGCGTGTGCGTCTCTTACCACACTGGTGACAACAGGGAGCAAACAACATCTGGAAATCATGCTCACAGTATTTCCTTCCCTCAAACTATGGACAGAAGGGAGAAAAATCAAACATAACATCAGCTCCAATGGGAATACATCTCAAAGTCAATCAATTGCAGACAAAACATACTGTAACTTCCAGAACTTTGAAGAAATGTCTAGACTTTTATAAAAAAAAAAAAAAAATAATTATATATATATATATATATATATATATATATATATATATATATATATATATATATATATTTAACAAATTTAAAACAAAAATCCACATTCGAATGCAAAAACGTTGCATTAGAATTTTAGGTGTCAATCAGGCTGCCTTATCAGTGGTGCACAAGATGCGATGACAATGGGAGTGTTGTTGCATTTTAATGCTTTTTTTAGCCTATCCAGTTGAACCCACTGGATGCAGCGCTGCTCATTCAAAATATTGCGGAAAAAGAGAACATCAATGCGGAGAAGATGTTTACGTCAAAACTGAAACAAAGCCGTTCACACAGAAAGCATATTAATCGCATTTTCTACAGGGACGTCTATCACTGTTGCACTCGTGTCTCGCACAAGAGTCTTACATGTTTAGAAAACCATGTAAAATTAATGTAAGTTCAACTTTTAAAAAACATTTCTCGTGACTTTATGGACTTTTTCTGCATCCCACTGCATCTCATGTTTTTAAATGAAAAAGTGCTCTTTGTGATTGGTTTTCAGTCCTTTGTATTAAACTACATTCATACCTGATGCTTTTTGTTTCTAATTGTTTAAGCTATGTAATTTATTATATAAGGTTTATAAACATTATGCACTTTTTTCAAAGATAGTTGTGTTATTTTTATTGCTCTGTAGAAATGTGCATTAGTAATATTTTGCTGGATGCGCCCTCGTGTGGCCTCAGGGGAGAAGCCAAAAGCTTTTTTCCCCCTAACAGAAATTATGCCTTTTAAATTCAAATAAAATTTGAATATTGATATTTTATTACAAAATTCAAATTTAGTTTTCAGCAAATTTGACAGCCTTAATATTTATATTGTACAGTACATTTATAAATGTATATTATATTTCAGGTTTTTGCTACAAAAAACATTAGGCTACACAACAAATCTAAGTGGGCCTCAGGGTCTTCCTATAATTTACTAAAAAAGAAAAAAGGTAATATATGATATTACTCTTTAAACCAATAGGCTTCAAGATTAAATGCTACATGACAGTTTTAATGCAAGTACCTCATAAAAGAGCCCTTCAGGAAACTGCTGGAAACACTGTGCGCAGACGAAGCACTGTTCGTGATACAGCTCGCCGTTGCTGTTGACGATCTTCTCCGCTGGGGCAAATCCGCTTTTACACCGTTCACACGAGGCATTTGCCAGGGCATTGGCCATGTTGCTGTTAGAAACAGATCAATGTCAGGAGAAATGAACAGCAGTGACCATTAGCCTATAGATCTAACACAGCATTACGAGTCGGCTTCCTTCAGTAAGAATTAATTTTTTAAATAAATATTTACTTTTATTCAAGAATGCAATAAAATATCTGAATTCATAGTAAAAAAGGTTGTTCTTTCGAACTTTCTATTCATCAATGAATCATGAGAAAGAAAAAAATGTTTCTACAAATTTATTAAGCTGCACAACTGTTTTAAATACTGATAATGTTTTTTTGAGCAGCAAATCAGCATATTAGAATGATTTCTGAAGAATCATATGAGGCTGAAGACTGGAGTAATTATGCTGGAAATTCAGCTTTGCATCACAGGAATAAATTGTTTTAAAATAGATTCAAATAGTAAACAGTTTTTGTTTTTATTGTAACAATACTTGAAAATATTAGTAATTTTACTGTATTTTTTAATCAAATAAATGCAGCCTTGGTGAGTAAAGAGACTTCTTCCAAAAAACATTTAAAAATCTTACCAACCCAGCATTTGAGCGGAAGTATATACAGTGGGGGAAAAAAAATTCTGATCCCCTGCTGATTTTGTACGTTTGCCCACTGACAAAGAAATTATCAGTCTATGATTTTAATGGTATGTTTATTTGAACAGTGAGAGACAGAATAACAACAGAAAAATCCATTTCAAAAAAGTTATAAACTGATTTGCATTTTAATGAGTCAAATAAGTATTTGACCCCTTCGCAAAACATGACTTAGTACTTGGTGGCAAAACCCTTGTTGGCAATCACAGAGGTCAGACGTTTCTTGTAGTTGGCCACCAGGTTTGCACACATCTCAGGAGGGATTTTGTCTCACTCCTCTTTGCAGATTCTCTCCAAGTCATTAAGGTTTCGAGGCTGACGTTTGGCAACTCAAACCTTCAGCTCCCTCCACAGATTTTCTATGTGATTAAGGTCTGGAGACTGGCTAGGCCACTCCAGGACCTTAATGTGCTTCTTCTTGAGCCACTCCTTTGTCGCCTTGGCCGTGTGTTTTGGGTCATTGTCATGCTGGGAAACCCATCCACAACCCATTTTCAATGCCCTGGCCCTGACGGTACATGGCCCCGCCATCGTCCCCTTGATGCGGTGCAGTTGTCCTGTCCCCTTAGCAGAAAAACACTCCCAAAGCATAATGTTTCCACCTCCATGTTTGATGGTGGGGATGGTGTTCTTGGGGGTCATAGGCAGCATTCCTCCTCCTCCAAACACGGCGAGTTGAGTTGATGCCAAAGAGCTGGATTTTGGTCTCATCTAACCACAACACTTTCACCCAGTTCTCCTCTGAATCATTGGCAAACTTCAGACGGGCCTGTACATGTGCTTTCTTGAGCAGGGGGACCTTGCGGGCGCTTCAGGATTTCAGTCCTTCACGGCGTAGTGTGTTACCAATTGTTTACTTGGTGACTATGGTCCCAGCTGCCTTGAGATCACTGACAAGATCCTCCCGTGTAGTTCTGGGCTGATTCCTCACCGTTCTCATGATCATTGAAACTCCACGAGGTGAGATCTTGCATGGAGCCCCAGACCGAGGGAGATTGACAGTTATTTTGTGTTTCTTCCATTTGCGAATAATCGCACCAACTGTTGTCACCTTATCACCAAGCTGCTTGGCGATGGTCTTGTAGCCCATTCCAGCCTTGTGTAGGTCTACAATCTTGTCCCTGACATCCTTGGACAGCTCTTTGGTCTTGGCCATGGTGGAGAGTTTGGAATCTGATTGATTGCTTCTGTGGACAGGTTGTCTTTTATACAGGTATTATATCCCTTTAAGAGAGTGCTCCTAATCTCAGCTCCTTACCTGTATAAAAGACACCTGGGAGCCAGAAATCTTGCTGATTGATAGGGGATGAAATACTTATTTGACTCATTAAAATGCAAATCAATTTATAACTTTTATGAAATGCATTTTTCGGGATTTTTTTGTTTATATTCTGTCTCTCGCTGTTCAAATAAACCAACCCCCCATATGAATGTAAAGCGCTTTGGGTGTACAGCAATACACAAAGCGCTATATAAATGCATCATTCATTCATTCATTCAACCATTAAAATTATAGACAATTCTTTGTCAGTGGGCAAACATACAAAATCAGCAGGGGATCAAATATTTTTTTTCCCCACTGTATAACTGTTTGACTGTTAAGTTAAATGTATGAATTGATTTTATGTCTTTTTTATTATAGTGAAAAAAAACTTTTTACAAACTGATATATTGGCCAGACAGATTAATCGGAGGATAATTACTCGCAATTACTGCCATTGGCTTTGCCAATAAACAGAGTGAGCCAATGTTTAAAGGGATAGTTCACCCAAAAATGATTCAATTCTGAGTAAACAGTGTATAAAAAACAAACATTTAATTTCTTCAATTGTGCCTGTGTTTCCCTGAATATTATTAAATTGAATTGATATTAGGGATGGGTAGATCGACACCTAGTGTCGACACATGTCTCGAATTTTCGACACACTAGTGCTTCGAAACAAGTGTTCCGGAGCATTGCTTGAAATGAGGCTGTCACGTGACCTGTGAAAATGAAGCTTCGTTACCTCACTGACACGTCACACCGGGCTCAAACACAAAGCGCGTCGATTGCGCTGTCCTATACCCGCGATCCATTTATATCAATATAATAATTATATCCATCATGTCATGCCTATATGTATGTAGTTTTTTTTTTTTTTTTTTACGAGGTGTATTATTGTTAATAAAAGTTAATAAAAATACACAAGTTTGATGTGAGTAAATATGAAGAACAGAAAGTCTTTATTGTCATTGTATAGTGCAAAAAACAATGAAATTTGGAAACTCTATCACTACACACACACGCGCCACCATCTTGCTAATGACATATGTTTATTAATATACAAATAAACCTTACAATGACATCCCAACGAACAAATCTTCTGAATGACAGTTGTAGTAATTTTTAGTGCACCGTGTCAAAAGCTTCGAAGCATCAACGCAGTTTGTTGTAAAAGCCTCACTGCTTCAGAAGCTTCGTTCAGCACATCCCTAATTGATATCAATCATATTGTAATTTGTCACCCTGCTCCTGAAAGTGCTTCAAGCTGATGTTTCTCTACTCAAAAATCCCATGTAGCCTGTCTGGCACTTTGCAAGATATTAAGTTTCTCCATTTAAGAGTGACCGGGCAAGACTGCAACCAATGTTTACATCACACAAACAGAATTAGTCTGCCGTGGCCTGTGGTTACACTGCCAGATGTGATCTCAAATGACTCATGGCATTTCTCCTCTATGACATCACAGGAGACGTGACTATTAGGGGATGGGGCATTTTTACAACTTCCCCTCATTCCCTTCACCGCTGTCATGGTGTTAAAGCAGACTGATGAATCTAAGGCCGCGTTCCCTATATGGTGAAGTGAAGTTGAGCAGAGAAGATGTGCTGGTGTACTAACACAGCGTAGATCTATAAATAGATCATTTGTGTGTTAAAGAGATGGAGACTGCTCACAGAGCAACAGTGGAGGTCTCACACTGCTGTGTGAGGAAGTGGGAGGTGTGCCATCTGTGTGTGTGTTGAAGGTTTGCTTATGTCTGTGACACACTCCCAGTTTATCCAGCATCTATTTAGGAACAATATACAGTGGGGTATGAAAGTTTGAAAACCTAAACAAATCATAAAAAAAAAAATGAATATACAGGTGCATCTCAGTAAATTAGAATGTCGTGGAAAAGATCATTTATTTCAGTAATTCAACTCAAATTGTGAAACTCGTATTAAATAAATTCAATGCACACAGACTGAAGTAGTTTAAGTCTTTGGTTCTTTTAATTGGGATGATTTAGGCTCACATTCAACAAAAACCCACCCATTCACTATCTCAACAAATTAGAATACTTCATAAGACCAATAAAAAAAAACATTTTTAGTGAATTGTTGGCCTTCTGGAAAGTATGTTCATTTACTGTATATGTACTCAATACTTGGTAGGGGCTCCTTTTGCTTTAATTACTGGCTCAATTCGGCGTGGCATGGAGGTGATCAGTTTGTGGCACTGCTGAGGTGGTATGGAAGCCCAGGTTTCTTTGACAGTGGCCTTCAGGTCATCTGCATTGTTGGGTCTGGTGTCTCATCTTCCTCTTGACAATACCCCATAGATTCTCTATGGGGTTCATGTCAGGCGAGTTTGCTGGCCAATCAAGCACAGTGACACCATGGTCATTGAACCAGCTTTTTGTACCTTTGGCAGTGTGGGCAGGTGCCAAGTCCTGCTGGAAAATGAAATCAGCATCTCCATAAAGCTTGTCAGCAGAAGGAAGCATGAAGTGCTCTAAAATTTCCTGGTAGATGGCTGCGTTGACTGTGGACTTCAGAAAACAGTGGACCAACACCAGCAGATGACATGGCAGCCCAAATCATCACTGACTGTGGAAACTTCACACTGGACTTCAAGCAACATGGAATCTGTGCCTCGCCACACTTCCTCCAGACTCTGGGACCTTGTTTCCAAATGAAACGCAAAATTTACTTTCATCTGAAAAGAGGACTTTGGACCACTGAGTTCTTTTTCTCCACAGCCCAGGTAAGATGCTTCTGATGTTGTCTCTGGTTCAGAAGTGGCTTGGTAGCCCTTTTCCTGAAGACATCTGAGCATGGTGACTCTTGATGCACTGACTCCAGCTTCAGTCCACTCCTTGTGAAGCTCTCTCAAGTGTTTGAATCGGCTTTGCTTGACAGTATTCTCAAGCTTGCAGTCATCCCTGTTGCTTGTGCACCTTTTCCTAACCAAATTCTTCCTTCCAGTCAACTTTGCATTTAATATGCTTTGATACAGCACTCTGTAAACGGCCACACCTTTCAGTAATGACCCTCTGTGACTTACCCTCTTTGTGGAGGGCGTCAATGTTCGTCTTCTGGATCATTGCCAAGTCAGCAGTCTTCATTATTGTGGTTTCAAAGAACAAGAGATATCCGGAATTTATACTGTATGGATGGTCAATAATTGAAACTCAAATGTAAATATTCTAATATTTTGAGATACTGATTTTTGACTTTCATGAGCTGTAAGCTCCAATCATCAAAATTAAAACAAAAAACTTTTGAAATGTTTTACTTTACATGCAATGGATCTAAAATATATGAAAGTTTCACTTTTTGAAATAACTTACAAGAAAAAAAATTACTTTTTCACGACATTCTAATTCATTGAGATGCACCTGTATTTTAAAATGTCATTTATTCCTGTGATGGCAAAGCTGAATCAGTCTTCAGTGTCACATGAGCCCTCAGAAATAATTCTAATATGCTGATTTAGTGCTTAAAACATTTCTTATTATCAATGTTGAAACCCGTTATCCTACTTCATATTTTTATCCTTACAGAATAAAATTATGAAATTTACAAATAATTAAATTGTTACTGACCCAAAATTTTTCAACGGTAGTGCATATTTTACTAACACTGACATGATAATTGTGAGCTTAACATCTCAGGAAGCAGATTATATCCATGTTTCCCCAGAGGATCTGACAGTCTGTGGGAGCATCCAGCTCAGGAATGTCTCCCAACAGCACAGACTACACAAAACATCTGAGAATCTTTTATTTATTCAAATGGAAGAGGATCACAGTTTTCCAGAAACACTGAAATTAAATATCACAAATCATATTAAATTAAACGAATAATGTATTTAATTTGCTTATAACGTATTATACAGGAAGTTAACTACAGTAAGACAGGACTTATCTAAACACTTGTGTGTCCAATGTCTTTGCAGCTCGCTCTCTCTCTCTCTGTGTGTTTGTGTGTGTGTGTGTGTGTGAAACTCCACTAGGGTGGCTAATTAGCTTAGCATCCGCCCTCTCATCTCAAACCATTACATTTCATAGTTTTCCCTCAATACCAAAAACACTGATTTCACACTAACCGTTTAACAGTAGACAAAGAGAGAGGGTGGGAAAAAAAGAAAGGTAATAAAGTAATTAATAAAACTGAAGATATCTACAGTTACAGCATCTCTGGTTAGAGATTTCTCCGTAACGTATCAAATTAAAAATCCGTTTCAAACATCGTACCTGCCCGTCATCTCTGACACCCCCAGCATCCCCTTCAGCACAGCTTATCCTGAGAGACGATTCAGATTTTATTCGACAACATAAGACGCCCCTCGGATCTGTTGCTTTTCCACTTTTTTTTTTCGTTCTCCGAGACAAAGATGTTTTTCTGAAAAAACAGACTGTCCTCTCTGGTCGCTCTTCCGGGTCACATGCTGCTCGGCTGGACTTCTGAATGGTTACATGGATCAGCTCTTCAGCTATGCAGAAATTAATTGAAATATTAAATGAAATATTTAGATCAATTTATTCTCCTGAAGCAGGTTACATTAGCATCTAGCATCAACAGAAAAAAAGGCTACTATATGAGCTCCATTTGTTTTGAGAAAGAAATGTCAAATTTGTCAACACCGTCAGATGTCACCACCATAAGATTGTGTTCCAATGATTATATCAATATCAAAATACTTGAATGTGACTCTTGAATAGAAGCTTTATAAACAATAACATACTCACCTTTTGTTGTGTTTGTTTTAATATTGATTGATTCAATGTATTTGATAGTTAAAATGACAACAAATTCAGGTTTTCGTCACCACCATCAGATGTCACCTCCGTCAGTTGAAAATTGATAATATTTCATTATCATATTTTATATTTGTTGTGGAATTGTTGGTCACATATGAAAGAGTAATCTGACTGCTAACATGAGAATGTTTTGAAATGTTAAAAACATCTTGATTACTGTTAAAGATAGTTAAAATTATATTACACAGTCCAAGATAAAAAGCACATTTTGATAAAAAAAAAAAAAACGAGAAAAGTTGGGAGGTTGTAAGCATAGCTCAGTAGCGTTGTACATATAAGATACATAAATGAAGTTTCATTTGTCTTGAGTACAAGTTTTTTTTTTTTTTGCACCGTTTTGTCCCACCTCTCAAGAATCAGTGCTATAATATATTATAATTAATTTCTGTTTTAAGTAGTTTAGAAATTAAATTAAATTCATTAAAATTTCAAATAATAAATATCAGAAATATTAAGTGCTCAGTAACCAACTGTTATATTTTCTGTAACACTCAGCCATAGTTCTTTAAACTTTTGTAAAATGTAGCCTATATTAATTACAAATCTACATTAATATATATATTTTTAAAACAATTGTTTTTAAAATAATTGTCTTTGTATTATAAGATATGCTGAACATAATGCTAAGCACTGATTAACGTTTCGCGTAGTGAAAGCGGCGGAGCAGAGTGGACCGGCTAGAATTCACAATAGAAATGAGCTACACACTTCTGACGTCAGCACCGTTTTACACACTTCTATCAAATAGAGACTTATATGGCATTGATTCGCGACAGCGAAAAATCCACTCATTTGAAATAAAAATCCTCAGCCTACGGGTCTGTAAACTAGTTCAGTCTCACTTGATTCAGAAAACAGTTTTATTTTGTCAAATACACAACATGCATTGTGAAAAGTTAAGTTTTGAAACTATGTTGCAGCTTATATTGCATATCCACCACACGAGGACGCTGTTGCAAAATAATGAAGAAAAAAGAACTTGCAGCTGTGGTTGCTGTGAAATGTAGGTAAACTGAAACATCCAATTAAGATTGCAATATTTCTCTACGTATGTGTTATACGGTAACAATAAGCAAAAGTAGGCTATATAAAATATCAATGATTTTAGTATTGTTAATCATTATTTGGTGTGTATACATTTATAATAACAGTGACTGTAATATATAAAGCATTTTTTGTTATTATAACTGGAAATGTATATGTAGGCGGTCATTTACATATAGGCCTATACATTTATTGTTGTTGTCAAAGCGACTTATAAATGAGGACAACAGAAGCAATCAATTGTAGTATTAACTAAAAACAGATCCAAAACTAAAAGCTAAAACTTCATAAATACACATTTAAAAATAAAGATATTAAATAAAAATGACAAATGCATGCAACAATTTCAAAACTTAACATTTAAATGAAAACAAAAAGCTAAAAACAATTCAAAATATTAAAAGGAACAAAAAAAGTATAAGAGTATAATAATGATTCTAATTATTATTGGAATTATTATTAATTATAATTGAAGTACTAAAATAACTCAAATTAAATAAAACAAACTTAAAAACCTACACAGACAATTAAAAACACTAATAAAATGACAAACATTACTACAACTTTAACTAAAATTAAAATAGATAGATACAAAATCAAACGACAGTAGTTTATCAGTAAACCTAAAAAATAACACTGAGCCAAACACACATGCTAAAAAACAACAACTTACACATAGTAAGAAATGGTTATAAAAACTGAAACAGAAGTGAAACAAGTAGGAAAGCGATACTTCTATCCTTTGCCGGTGGAGTACACGGTAGAGTCGACGGTCTTCACGAGACCGACGCCGCGGTAAACTAAGCTTTTTTATACCCGTCTAACGACACACTAATTGAATTCAGCTGGACACACTTTCCTGTTTATCACAACAAATGGCCAAGCAAGCGCAGACACTGACAAGGGACGCGATACGTTTATTATTAGTATTACGTTTATTATTATTATTATTTATTGTTGTTATTGTTATAAATGTAACTATTTCTTTTAATAGTTTTTTTAAAAAAATCTTAAAATAATTTTGCCTATATACCCTATTTACGCCCAGTATTTTGTATAAAGCATTTAACATGATTTTTGAAGGTGATATTTGCGTTGTAAGCAGTCCAAAAAAACATTGTCATCATTTGCATGTTCAACAACAGTCAGTCAAGTTGATAAACAGAAACAGCAGTTGATTGGCTACTTCACACACACAGAAAGAGAGAGAGAGCATCAGTGTTATTAATGTGCCCTTATAAAGAGCAGCTGTGTCTAATCTTTCTGTGATGGTTTCTAAGCTATAATCTTGTACACACACAAAAAAGCTGTTACTGGATTTCGAATCTTTCATTTATACATTATCATTTTTGGGCCTCTGGGTTCTGCCCTTTAGTCTGAATTCATCACCTCCCGCTCCCGGGTATCGTTGTCATGGATACACATGAATGCACAAAGGTCCATCTGAAGTCCTGGGTAAGAGAAATTCACGATTCCCTGATTAACATTCAGAGTTACGTAAAAACGGTATAATCACCAGAAGGCCTGATCAAACATGTCGCTGTGATGTGAGATAAACAGATTCATAACGCTGTTCATCTTAAAGTCATCACTACTTTAGAAGAGTGTTGAGAGAGACAATCATTCATCAAGTGGAACTTACAGACCAAAGTTAAGCGATAACATTCATCTTGGCAAGCGCATATTCATAAATATGCACGCAGTCACTTTTATGATTTCTTGGTATGTCAGTCCTTGTCAAGTTTTTCTTTTGCCTTCTGAGATTTGAATGAAATAAGCAACTGTGTTTTGGCATGTGCATGATAAGCTCCCACAGATGGGTTTTACACTTCACATGGCTCTGAAAGGGATGCTTGTGGTACAGAATATAGATACGAATCAAGATCTCTTTATTAGTGTTTTTGAAATCAACTCTGGGGGTGTAAAATATATATTGACATAAACTTTTGATGTGTACATTACAAAATTTAAAAATCAGTTATAAGAGCATCTAATGTATTACATATTCATTTCATATACAAAACATGATCAATATTTATTATAAACAAAATAAAAATAATTATTTGGACCAGTAAATGAAAAAGCTGGTGTATTGTTTGTTAATATTTCATTATGGTGTAATGTGTTCCTTCAGTTACATTTGTGTTTGCAGCTTTTTTAAAACAAATATGAATCATACCAAAATGTTCAAATAAAATTGAACCAAGTGAACTAAGCATGATTCATCACATAATTTGTGGTAGTGAATGAGAATGAGCTTTATTGCCAGAATGACAGCAACAGGACAGGACACAAAAAAGCAAAAACACTATATATAATATACAACCCCAAATCAGAAAAAGTTGGGACAGTATGGAAAACGCAAATAAAAAAAGAAAGTAGTGATTTCTAAACTTACTTTGACTTGTATTTCATTGCAGACAATATGAACACAAAATATTTCATGTTTTGTCTGGTCAACTTCATGTCATTTGTAAATATACATCCTTTCCTGTCATTCAGACCTGCAACACATTGCGATATCAATGATATAACGTTAGCGACTTGAAGTATTTACTAGGGATGCAACGATTGTTCGGCAGCCGAAATAAGCAAAAAGACATAATAAATTGTACCAAACAATGACGTGACGCGATCAAATAGAGGCACGCGCTAATGCAGCAAACATGACTAGTGTGAAAGCATTTAAAACGGTCCGAGAAAGACGCATCATTACAAGCACCGCATGGCATGTCTTCCATGAGAAGAGGAAGAGGTGGTTGATTAAAATCGCGAAATGGCCTTAAACAATTAAATACACTGCAGAACGTTATGTTTTCTAATACACGCATGAATTGCATGTGTTCAAACAGCTGCACGAGCTGGCGTCGCTGTCTTGGGTTAGCCAGGGTTCAAAGTCTAAACCGCGAGGGAAATCTGCCTGAAACTGTTACTCGTCAGCTGCTCAGTAACACTTTTATGATTTTTTTTTACAAGGCATGTGACAATGTGATACGTGCATCTTCCCAAATTAGTAATGAGAATAATTTATAAATCTGCTGCTGTCAACAAAAAGAAGCACTGAGGACTTCCTGCGGGTTTCCGTCAAAATAAAAGCTCATCAACATTCATAAATGTTAGTATTGTAATATTACTGTTGTTCTGTTAAATAAAATTAAAAAGACAAGAATAATGATAATAATTACAACAGCTCTATTAATAGGCTACATTTATTATAACGTTCACAAATAGTGTTCAAATTGGGATCTGTAATATTTTCTAATGTTTTAAAAGAATTCCTTTCTGCTCAGCAAAGCTGCATTTATTTGCAAGCCTGATTCAAGAAGGGGGTCTCAAAAATGGCCACAAAATATTATTTTACTAACTTATTAATTTTAAGTTAAATTGTGCTTTGTTGGTATAATGTCTGCTAGAATGTAAAAAAAATATAATATATTTTAAAATTGATGTTTTGTATTAGTGTACAATGTTTAAAAATAATAATTTATTCCATGTAGTGTCCATTTCATTCATTTAACATTTAATATTGGAGGCATCCAAGTTATTTGACATATTTGATTTTTTTTTTTTTTAAAGTAACACAATAGTTACTTTCCCTGGTTACTTTTATAATGATGTAACTCAGTTACTAACTCAGTTACTATTTGTGAGAAGTAACTATAACTAATTGCTTTTTTAAAGTAACTTGTCCAACACTGGTCACTACTATTGCACTATAATGCTGCTTCTGCCACCTTATGACAATAGATTTACACTTCGAATTAGGTAGTCTGTCATCAATGACAGTAGCTCATTGGAAAAGGATGGAAAATGGCCTTCATTGTGTTTGCTCTACTAAATGCTGCTGCCTGCCAACTGCAATCACCAATAAAACATTGTTCCATATTTATTTGTATATCGTCATAAATATCAAAATTGCAAATATTCTTGAAATATTGTGATATAACTTTGAGGCTATATCGCCCACCCCTACTATACACACGTGGTCAGAATTGTTGGTACCCTTGGTGATAGTATAATATGATCAAAGAAGGCTGTGAAAATAAATGTGCATTGTTAATCCTTTTGATCTTTTTTTTTATCACAAAAATCTAAGCTTTCATTGGAGAATAAGAATTTAAAATGGGGGGAAAGCTCATTATTATATGTATTTTTTTTTTTCCTCAAATATATGTTGGACACAATTACTGGTACCCCTAGAAATTCTTATCAGTAAAATATATCTGAAATATATTCCCATTCCTATTCACAATTTTGAGCACACCAGCGTGATTATGAACATGAAATTATCCAGCCATGGCTTCCTGTTTCACAGAAATATAAATAGGAGGGAAAACAAAGCCCAAATTCCAAATTAATCACCCATCACAATGAGAAAAACCAAAGAATATATTTCTGATGTGCAGCAAAAGATAATTGAGTTTCACAAATTAGTGAAGTGGCTTTAAGAAAAGAGCTAGAGCAGTGAAAATTCCCATTTCCACCATCAGGGCAATAATTAAGAATTTCCGATCAACATAAAATGTTATGAATCTGCCTGGAAGAGGACATGTGTCTATATCGTCCTAATGCACGGTGAAGAGGAGTGTTTGAGTGGCCAAAGACTCTTCAAGGACCACAGCTGGAGAATTGCAGAAAATAGTTGAGTCTCGGGGTCAGAAAACCTTAAAAAAAATGATCAAACAGCACCTACATCACCACATGTTGTTTGGGAGGGCTTCAAGAAAAAAATCAAGAAAAGAAAATGCTTTCACCAAAAAAACATTCTCCAGCATATTCAGTTGTCAGACACGACTGGAACTTCAAATGGGACTGGCTTCTATGGTCAGATGTAACTAAAAATGAGCTTTTTAGCAGCAAACACTCAAGATGGGTTTGGTGAACACAGGGATAAAAAGTACCCCATGTGTACAATGAAATATACTGCTGTATTTTTGATGTTGTGGGCCTATATTTCTGCTGGAGGTCCTGGACACCTTGTTTAGACACATGGCATCATGGATTCTATCAAATACCAACAGATAAAAAAATCAACAAGTGACTGACTCTGTTAGAAATCTTATAATTGGGCCATGTTTGGATCTTCCAACTAAATAATCCAAACACAAACCTCAAAAACAACACAAAAATAGGTCACTGGGCACAAAACCAAGCTTCTGCTATGGCCATTCCAGTCCTCTGACCTGAACCCTGTAGAAAATGTGTGAGGTGAACTGAAGAGAAGAAGCACCGTCATGGAGTTGTGAATCTGAAGGATCTGGAGAGATTCTGGATGAAGGAATGGTCTCTGATCTCTTGTCAGGTGTTCTCTAACCTTAAACTGGCAAATGGAGGTTTCAAAAAGTATTGAATATAAGGGTGCCGTTAATTGTGTCCAATTTGTATTAGAGAAAAGCATTTATTTCATAATGCTATTTCCCCCCATTTTAAATTCTTATTCTTCAATGAAAGGTTAGATTTTTGTGATTTTTTTTTTTTAAATAGATCAAAAGGATTAACAATGCAGATTTATTTCCACAGCCTTCTTTGATCATACAACCCCAAATCAGAAAAAGTTGGGACAGTATGGAAAACGCAAATAAAAAAAGAAAGTAGTGATTTCTAAATTTACTTTGACTTGTATTTCATTGCAGACAATATGAACAAAATATTTCATGTTTTGTCTGGTCAACTTCATGTCATTTGTAAATATACATCCTTTCCTGTCATTCAGACCTGCAACACATTCCAAAAAAAGTTGGGACAGGAGCAATTTAGGGCTAGTAATGAGGTAAATTGGTTAAATAATGATGTGATTTGAAACAGGTGATGTCAACAGGTGATTGTAATTATGATTTGGTACAAAAGCAGCATCCAAGAAAGGTCTAGTCCTTTAGGAGCAAAGATGGGCCGAGGATCGCCAGTTTGCCAACAAATATGTGAGAAAATTATTGAAATGTTTAAAAACAATGTTCCTCAAAGAAAGATAGGAAGAGATTTGGATATTTCACCTTCAACATTGCATAACATAATTAAAAGATTCAAGGAATCTGGAGGAATTTCAGTGCGTAAAGGACAAGGGCGCAAGCCTAAGCTGAACAACCGTGATCTCCGATCCCTCAGGCGGCACTGCATCAAGAATCGTCATTCATCTATAAGCGATATCACCACATGGGCTCAGGACTACTTTGGCAAACCTTTGTCAAGTACCACAATACGTAGTTACATCCACAAATGCCAGTTAAAACTGTACTGTGCCAAAAGGAAGCCCTATGTTAACAGTGTCCAGAAGCGCCGTCGACTTCTCTGGGCTCGGAGGCATCTGGGATGGACCATCACACAGTGGAAACGTGTACTGTGGTCAGATGAATCAGTATTTCAGGTATTTTTTGGGAGGAATGGACGCCGTGTGCTCCGGACCGAAGAAGAAAAGGATCATCCAGACTGTTACCAGCAACAAGTCCAAAAGCCAGGGTCTGTCATGGTATGGGGTTGTGTCAGTGCCCTTGGCAAAGGTAACTTGAACTTCTGTGATGGCACCATTAATGCTGAAAAGTACATAGAGATTTTGGAGCACAATATGCTGCCTTCAAGAAGACATCTTTTCCAGGGACGTCCATGCATATTTCAACAAGACAATGCAAAACCACATTCTGCACACATTACAAAGTCCTGGCTGCGGCGGAAGAGGGTACGGGTACTTGACTGGCCTGCCTGCAGTCCCGACCTGTCTCCAATAGAGAATGTGTGGTGCATTTTGAAGCACAAAATGCGACAACGAAGACCCCGTACTGTTGCCCACCTTAAGACTTGTTTGCAGGAAGAATGGGACAAAATTACACCTGAAACACTTCATCACTTGGTGTCTTCAGTCCCTAAATGTCTTTTAAGTGTTGTGAAAAGGAATGGCAACATTACAAAGTGGTAAATGCTTTACTGTCCCAACTTTTTTTGTAATGTGTTGCAGGTCTGAATGACAGGAAAGGATGTATATTTACAAATGACATGAAGTTGACCAGACAAAACATGAAATATTTTGTGTTCATATTGTCTGCAATGAAATACAAGTCAAAGTAAATTTAGAAATCACTACTTTCTTTTTTTTATTTGCGTTTTCTATACTGTCCCAACTTTTTCTGATTTGGGGTTGTATTTACCAAGGGTACCAACAATTCTGACCACGTGTGTATATTAACATTTATATGGGAACATGTATGTTACATATATATGTAACCAAATCTGACAAATATATTTTGTAATATATATCCATATGTATGCATATATCTCGTAATGTATGACTATACGTGTGTGTGTGTATATTAATATATAGTAAATATAATATTGTTAATATCTACTAAATGTATGTGAAAATACATTTGTACTATATAGACATACTTGCTACATGTACTGCGTTATCTAACCGAGACTTATCTCAGCACACATATTATTGCTCTTTTGTTGGTTTGATTGCTATTGTCCTCATTTAAGTCGCTTTGGATAAAAGTGTCTGCTGAATGATTAAATGTGGACGTTAATTTGTCTGAATCTGTATAGAATTGGGGACCTTTGTAGGCATATTGGGAATGTATTTTTGAGACATTTAATTTTGTATGTAAACCCATGTGTTAATAAAAAGAAATGAGTGTTTCAATAAAGCTATGTAGTAGGCTACTGTATTGTTTCTGTCTTATTGCTAAATATATATTTTATGTATCAATATATGGCTATACATGGTTCATGCATATATTGAAAAATATAAGAACTAGAGTCCCATATATCAAAATATATTATTTCATATATCACATTATATCTTACAATATATTCACATATATTTTTGTTTCGTAAGGGATGATTCGCTCAGCAGTCCGGACTAGAGGTCTGCATTCCCGCGGCTGTCCCGCGGGAACCGTGGGACCCGACCAGGGCTGCGTTTCCTGAACAACGTCATAACTCGCTGATTAACCACAATAGTACAATGCATTGTTTTGGAAACGAACTAGCAAGTCACGACTGTTTCCCGAACACGGTCGCATCTCCGTCATTTGAACCACATTAGTTCAACAACATGGGACCATTGTTAATGACGTCACACGCATGTGGTGGAGGAATAACTTCTCTTATTTAACTGATTAGAGATCTCTAAGATGCTGCTGTATTGAACATGGCACCTACTGACTAATTTACAATTTTTTGTTCCCTGTCATTTTGCTTTATTTGATGTTTGATTCATCGCGAGTTCCCTCTTACCTCACACTCCGGGGTTCCCGTAGGCATTTATGCACATGCGGACTTACAAAAATACATAATTAAAATGCATTTTATATTTAGATAGAATGGAAGATACAGATAGTACTGCATGTTAGCTTGCGTGTTGTGCCCAAGAGCATATTTATTTAAGCCCATATATCTTATTAACAAGAAACTATGCTTCTAACCACAGGCTGAGAGCTGCAGTTCCAACCACGTAAGTTTGTGACGCTGATTGCGAACGTTCGTTTGAACTATGTTTTCGGGAAACACCGAATCGTTGAACTATGCTGGTAACGACGGAACTTGCGACCATAGATAGCTAACAATGCTTTTGGGAAACGCACCCCAGATTTCTTGTGACGCGGGAATTGAATAAAATGCGGCAGCGGTTGGTAACTCTGGTGCAATTTGAACGGGAGCGGGCAGTCTAACAATAGCCCGTTCCCGACGTCCTTTCAGAACAGCATACATTGGTGTGAAAAAGTGTTGGCCCCCTTCCTGATTTTTTTATTTTTTTGCATGTTTGCCACACTTTAATGTTTCAGATCATCAAACAAATTTAAATATTAATCAAAGATAACACAAGTAAACACAACATGCAGTTTTTAAATGAAGGGTTTTTTTATGAAGGGAAAACAAAATCCAAACCCACATGGCCCTGTGTGAAAAAGTGTTTGCCCCCCACCCCCTGTTAAAACATAACTGTGGTTTATCACACCTGAGTTCAGTTTCTCTAGCCACACCCAGGCCTGATTATTGCCACACCTGTTCGCAATCAAGAAATCACTTAAATAGGACCTGCCTGACAAAGTGACAAAAGATCCTCAAAAGCTACACATCATGTTGAAATCCAAAGAAATTCAGGAACAAATGAGAAAGAAAGTAATTGAGATCTATCAGTCTGGAAAAGGTTATAAAGCCATTTCTAAAGCTTTGGGACTCCAGCGAACCACAGTGAGAGCCATTATCCACAAATTGCGAAAACATGGAACAGTGGTGAACCTTCCCAGGAGTGGCCGGCCGACCAAAATTACCCAAGAGCGCAGCGACGACTCATCCAAGAGGTCACAAAAGACCCCACAACAACATCTAAAGAACTGCAGGCCTCACTTGCCTCAGTTAAGGTCAGTGTTCATGACTCCACCATAAGAAAGAGACTGGGCAAAAATGGCCTGCATGGCAGAGTTCCAAGACCAAAACCGCTGCTGAGCAAAAAGAACATAAAAGCTCATCTCAGTTTTGCCAGAAAACATCTTGATGATCCCCAAGACTTTTGGGAAAATACTCTGTGGACTGACGAGACAAAAGTTGAACTTTTTGGAAGGTGTGTGTCCCATTACATATGGCGTAAAAGTAACACAGCATTTCAGAAAAAGAACATCATACCAACAGTAAAATATGGTGGTGGTAGTGTGATGGTCTGGGGCTGTTTTGCTGCCTCAGGACCTGGAAGACTTGCTGTGATAAATGGAACCATGAATTCTGCTGTCTACCAAAAAATCCTGAAGGACAATGTCCGGCCATCTGTTCGTGACCTCAAGCTGAAGCGAACTTGGGTTCTGCAGCAGGACAATGATCCAAAACACACCAGCAAATCCACCTCTGAATGGCTGAAGAAAAACAAAATGAAGACTTTGGAGTGGCCTAGTCAAAGTCCTGACCTGAATTCTATTGAGATGCTGTGGCATGACCTTAAAAAGGTGGTTCATGCTCGAAAACCCTCCAATGTGGCTGAATTATAACAATTCTGCCAAGATGAGTGGGCCAAAATTCCTCCACAGCGCTGTAACAGACTCATTGCAAGTTATCGCAAACGCTTGATGGCAGTTGTTGCTGCTAAGGGTGGCCCAACCAGTTATTAGGTTTAGGGGGCAAGCACTTTTTCACATAGGGCCATGTGGGTTTGGATTTTGTTTTCCCTTCATAATAAAAAACTTCATTCAAAAACTGCATGTTGTGCTTACTTGTGTTATCTTTGATTAATATTTAAATTTGTTCGATGATCTGAAACTTTAAAAAGTGTGGCAAACATGCAAAAAAATAAAAAATCAGGAAGGGGGCCAACACTTTTTCACACCACTGTATGTGAGCTTTATTCAAGCACCAGTACAGCCTGCACTCGACTGTTATGCAGGCGCTGCAGGCATGAACCAGTGCTTCGTTTTATTTGCGAGGTCTGTGCGCAGCATGTGCATAATGATGCTCAGAGCAGGCTAGCCTACCAGTGGTGAATATATGGCCCACAGACAGAACAGGCAGGTTGTGATGAGACAGAGCAGAATAAAGATGGAGCAAAGTGTGGATGCGCTGTCCTTGAAGAACGTTCAACTCGGGTTTGTTTATATTTTGCTTAGCCTATCATTTTAAATGACAGATGTCGAATTTATTTTAGGGATGTTCATTTCGGTTATTTTTCCTAACCGACAACCGATGCTCGTTAACCGATTATTAACCATTAACTGACAAGATTATTTTAAATTAGAACAGAATTAAATTAGAAAGAATAAGTGTCTGTGACCCGTTAAAAATACTAACATTTGTTTTCCGGGGATTAATTTTACATGCGCAAAAAGCAGCAAACAACAGAACATGAGGAGTCACATGATCATATCATATCACATCACGCACCTGCAGCGCTTCCGCGAGCGGAGAAAAACATAATAAAGCTTGGCTCTAATGTGTGTGTGTGTGTGTATATATATATATATATATATATATATATATATATATATATACACGATTATAACGAATAAATAGGCCTTTACGAGATATATAATTTCACTTAAATAATAATTTAAGAAAACGAAAGAAAAACTGCAAGTAGCCTATGCAGAGTTTTGGTTCATTTTTGTGCTGCGTGAAAGGAAACCAGACGGCAGAAAGCGGCATGCTATTTTTTAGGCTTATTTTACAAAAGCGCAAAGATTAGTTTTTATTGTGAATGTACACAAATAAAAGCAAACCTTTTACAATTCCGATTATCTTCATGACTAAAAGGAGTAGTTGCTTCCACTGTTAGAAGGGGGGAAAAAATCAAGTGATTGCTCCAGCGCCGCATGCGCGCACACAGTTAAGCATTCTACCTTCACAATGCAGCCTGTTCATTATCATTATAAAAAACAATCAGTCAAACATATGGGAAAAAAACACACTGCTCAGTTTAAATATGTAGTAAAATCTGTGCCGTTAAGTGTTATCACCATACCGCCGTGAAGTTATGCAAAACATTTTGTTTAATGTGGATATTGGAACGCGAGTGAAGCAAGCTACATAAAAGGTAAATAATATTCTGGCATTCAAATACATCGCGAATACAGAAACATTTGATTTTGTGTCGAAGGAGAGACCCAACATTGGTTTCAGTTTCGTTTTAGCCTAAATTAATTTGTTTTGGTTTGTCTTATTTTTAATTCCTGTTCTTTTCTAAATAGCCTACTGTTAATTGAAAGGATTTGTTGTGGAGTGAGAGGAACTAAAATAGCCTAGCTATGTTTACAGTGTTTATTATAATGTTTGTAATTCGTGTCGGCCTATTTCTGAATGAAATAATAAAATGCGACTTATAGGTGACTTATGTTCTTTTTTTCTCTCTCTAAAAAAAACTTTTTTTATATACACGTAGCTTATTTTAACCATACAGCAAACCAAAATTACTGAAAAAAAAAATAAAAAAAATAAGTGACTTTAAACCGTTTAACTGATTGTATTAATCGGTCAAACTTCTAAACTACTGTGTTTACAGCAAGATGTTAAACTAATTTAGTATTTTGACAAGACGAATAAAATTATAATAGGCCATTTTTGTACAACCTAAAAAAAATCCTCTGCGACACTTGTTCCTATTGTGTTGTAAAGTTTAAACGAATTGTATCCTGACAAGACGAATAAAAATAAGGAATACAATTTTTGTACATATTTATTTTCTCTGTGACACTTTTTTTTCTGAACATTTTTTTTTCAAAACATTCTGCTGTCAATAAAAGACTCTTAAACAAGACGAATAAAATAACAAATACAATTTTGTGCAGACTACACTTTTATTTGTTAGCCTATCTCTCTTTCTTTCAGTAGAGGGAATTTAAATGTGTGATTCTGGAAACGAGATCTAAATTTAGCGGGAAGAAAATTAAGAAAATTATTCAAAGCAGACAGCAGGTGAACAAAGACTGAATATATGGCGGGAGCGGGTGGGTGCGGGATATAACCTCGCGGGAGCGGGACTTAAAAAAACAGTACCGCGCAGACCTCTAATCCGGACTACCCTCTGTAGTCTTCTGAGGTCAGATTTGGTAGCTGAGCTGAACCAGACAGTTATTGACATGAAGAGGACAGATTCTATGATGGCAGAGTAGAACTGTTTCAGCAGCTCCTGTGGCAGGTTGAACTTCCTCAGCTGGCGAAGGAAATACAACCTCTGCTGGGCCTTTTTCACAATCGACTCAATGTGATTGTCCCACTTCAGGTCCTGAGAAATTGTGGTGCCCGGGAATCTGAATGACTCCACTGCAGTCACAGTGCTGTTCATGATGGTGAGTGGGGGGAGAGCAGGGGGGTTCTCCTGAAGTCCACGATCATCTTTTTTTTTAGCATGATCACAGTTTTGAGCGTGTTAAGCTCCAGGTTGTTAAGACTGCACCAGACAGCCAGCTCTTTAACCTCCTGTCTGTAGGCAGACTCGTCACCATCCTGGATGAGGCCGATGACTGTGGTGTCATCTGCAAACTTTAGGAGCTTGACAGAGGGGTCTTTAGATGTGCAGTCGTTGGTGTACAGGGAGAAGAGCAGTGGGGAGAGAACGTAGCCTTGAGGAGCTCCAGTGCTGATAGTACGGGTGCTGGATGAGAATTTTCCCAGCCTCACTTGCTGCTGCCTTTTCTATCAGGAAGCTGGTGATCCACTGACAGACAGAGGTGGGTACAGACCAGACATGTTCACAAGTCTCTGAGGTCAAGTCCAAGTCAAGTCTCAAGTCTCTGAGGTCAAGTCTAAGTCAAGTCTCAAGTCTTTGAGGTGGAGTCCAAGTCATGTCTCAAGTCTTTGTTCTATTTATTAGCAACAGTTCTTTCAGCTAGTTATTGAGGCTAAATCAGTTTTGAAATACTGATTTCACGATATGATTTTCTCAACAAAAAAAACTTAAATTTTGTTAAGACAAAGAACTGAAAAGGTGTCCATGAATGTATATTCAGATAAAATGCTGCACATTTCTTTGTAACATTGAAATATGTCAAACAACAAAACTAAATTTTAAAACAAACCCCAATTAATCAAATGAATTACACAAATGAAATAAATCTCATATAAACAAACTAAGGCTTTGTCTGTGCCCTTTTTCGATTTAAAATGAGAGGCAACCACTGTATTTTAAACAACACAATCCAAACAAAAAGGCTGCATACATCCAGCATGAGCAGTTTTTCATCTAAATTGGATTGTATAATTTCGAAAACAAAATGGTCTGACTTTAGTTTTGTGAAACTATTCTACATAAAACATCTGTACGAAACAAACCAGCAGACAGAGAAGACAGGCTGAATTAATACAGATTCACTCTCTGCCAGTAGGTGGCGCTTGAACATCAATTAAACATCGTTTCCTTGGTTGCCGCTGTAAACAAAGCAGAGCTGCGGTTATGAACACTACTTTAATATGCATTATACGGAGGCAAGATGAAAAGAAAATACCATTTAAACTTTTTTTTAAGACAGCCAGTTTCCCTCAGAGATACATTCATATAAACTCCTATACCAAATGACTTGCGTTTTTTACAAGTCTCACGAGTCACGAGTCCAAGTCAAGTCTCGAGCCAGCTGTTCACGAGTCCAAGTCAAGTCCCAAGTCTTTATTTATGTGACTTAAGTGCGACTCGAGTCCAAGTCGCAGACTCGAGTTTCCATCTCTGGTACAGACCCTGCAAACAAGCCTGCGGTGGCCCTTTACGGGCCCACTTAGGGCTAGTCAAAGGGTTGCCAGCACAGGGCCCCTGAGAAGTTGCTCATTGGCAAAACGTTGGCCCATTAGCACTGGCCCTGCATGGGCAGCCTTCATTTAGCACCCAGGAAGCCCTCACAAGGCCCACACAGGGCCTGCACAATTAATCTACAACAATACATCTGTTTCACTATCAATACTTTTCAGCTACTATAACTTAAGTCTTTGGGAAAAACAGTTACTATATATCTGAAATGGATAACTAATGTTTGTATTGTCAAAAATGTACAGTAGTCAAAGGGATTTCAAATCAATTTATTAAATACAACATAGAAAACATTCAATTCAGGTTAATACAGCTACATATAGGTAAAAATGTAAATACACAAAAGTAAAAAAAAAAAAAAAAAAAAAAAGCAAACAAAGCAATGTAAGATTGTAGGATTTCGTCATGTTAAAGTTGGTGTGTGCAAAAGTCTTATCTGTAGTACATCAATGTCTAAACACTGTCCGTAGCTGATGTTGACTGAAAGCAAATGAATAATCTAACCTCTTGTAATGAAAACACGCCACAGCTCTCAAACACCTGACTCTTCCTAACCAGGAACAGTCAAAAATAGTCCAGACTATGGTCTCACGTCGAAAAGAACTTTAAATCCATATTCAAACTGGACCATGATGTGGTAACCTCACCAATAAAAAGTCCTTCTAAAATGCATACAAAAACACTGTCTTAAACTCTTAGCATCAATCCAAACATAGGTCATACATACATGTAACTCTGCAAAAAAACATCAACTCCTTACTTTAGACTGGGCTTGAAATGACACATTTCCCTACCAGAACACAGCACAATGTGTTCAGCAGGTCAGCCATGCTGGTTACTGCTGCTTGCTTTTGCTAACTCCCTCTACCACATGGCTTTACTTAAGGAAACCTAAAACACCTTAGCACCCCTAGTGGTAAAGAAGAAAACTGTCCACAAAATTCTTATTAACAGGCTCATGTCTGTTACACCTCAAATATGACTCATGAGACTCACTTTCCTGCAGAGTTTAGCTCCAAGTTTGATCAAACTCACCCACCTGTGATTTTCTAATGATCCTGAATACACTGATTAGCATGCTCAGGTGTGTTTGATTAAGGTTAGAACTACACTCTGCAGGAAAGTGGATCTCGTGAGCCAGATTTGAGGATCCCTGGCCTATATGAAACAACAGGTTCTGGAAAGGTGTCTCTTGGTTTGAGCCATTCCAGTTCAATTGAGTGACTAAAGAATGGCCAGTCAATGTTAGTATTCTCCTAGTTGCATTACAGGGCTGCCTTCACAAAACCTGCGTGGGCCCAAAGGTATAAAAGTTGCTCTGGACCCAAACGGGCTGGCCCACACTGGGCCATTATGGGATTAATGTGGGCTGTCCCATAGGGTGGGCTGCTCACAGAGAGCCTGCGGTGAGCCCAAAGCTGTGGGCCTCGCCTGGGCAAGCCCACACTGGGCCTGTCTAGGTTTGGTGTGGGCTGGCCCTAGTGCACTGTGCCCACAAAAAGCCAGCATGGACCCCGCAAGAGCATGTTTGCAGGGGAGAGCTGAGTTAATTTGGGCTGAAGGAGTGATGGGACGATGGTGTTAAAAGCGGAGCTGAAGTCTACAAACAGGATCCTCACATAAGTCCCTGGTCTGTCCAGATGCTGCAAGATGAAGTGCAGTCCCATGTTGACTGCATCGTCCACAGACCTGTTTGCTCTGTAGGCAAACTGCAGGGGGTCCAGTAAGGGTCCAGAGGTGTCCTTCAGATGAGCCAAAACCAGTCTTTCAAATGATTTCATGGCCACAGACGTTAGAGCCACAGGTCTGTAGTCATTAAGTCCAGTAATTTGGGGTTTCTTTGGGACGGGGATGATGGTGGAGCGTTTGAAGAATGAGGGGACTTCGCACAGCTCCAGTGATCTGTTGAAGATCTGTGTGAAGATGGGGGCCAGCTGGTCAGCACAGGATTTCAGGCAGACTGGTGTCACACCGCCTGGGCCTGGTGCCTTCCTTCTCTTGTTTTTCTGAAGACCTGGCGCACGTCATCTTCACTTATTTTCAGTGCAGGTGTGGGGGAGAGGGGGGTTGATGGAGGTGTTAATGGTTGTGTGGAGAGGTGTTCAGAGCGGGTGTGGGGTGTTTTTTCAAACCTGCAGTAGAACTCATTCAGATCGTCTGCCAGTTGTTGATTCTCCACAGTGCTGGGGGATGGTGTCTTGTAATTGGTGATGTCTTTCAGACCTTTCCACACTGAAGCAGAATGCCTGGAAGAGAATTTGTTCTTTAGCTTTCCAGAATAATTCCTCTTTGCCACTCTGATCTCCTTTTCCAGTTTTTATTTGGCCTGTTTGTACAAGATTTTGTCCCCCTTCTTGTAGGCATCTTCTTTGGTCTGACAGAGCTGTCTGAGTTTTGCAGTGAACCATGGTTTGTCGTTGTTGTAGGTTAAATGAGTTCTGGTAGGAATGCACATATCTTCATAGAAACTGATATATGATGTTACAGTCTCTGTGAGCTCGTCCAGATCGTTTGCAGCAGCTTCAAAAACAGACCAATCAGTGAGGTCAAAACAAGCTTTTAAATCTTGCTCTGCTTCATTAGTCCATCTTTTAACAGTTCTTAATACAGGCATAGCTGATTTCAGTTTCTGCCTGTAGGTCGGTATAAGATGAACCAAACAGTGATCAGAGAGTCCTAAGGCTGCCCGTGGGACAGAGTGATATGCCTCTTTTATTGCTGTGTAACAATGATCCAATATATTACTGTCTCTGGTGGGACATGTAACATGCTGTCTGTATTTTGGCAGTTCACGGGAGAGATTTGCTTTATTAAAGTCCCCGAGAATGATTAAAACAGAGTCCGGGAGTTATTGTTCTGTGTTTGTGATCTGATCCGCGAGTTTCTGTACAGCTGAGCTCACATGCGCTTGCGGTGGAATGTAGACACTCACGAGAATGAACGAGCAAAACTCCCGCGGCGAGTAGAAAAGTTTACAGTTAATGAAGAGCGTTTCTAGATCTGGACAGCACATCTTCTTTAACACTGTTACATCTGTACACCACCTCTCATTGATGTAGAAGCATGTCCCGCCGCCGCGCGATTTCCCCGTTGATTCTGCATCGCAATCTGCTCTGATCAGCTGAAAGCTCGGCAGATGAAGTGCGCTGTCTGGTATGGCGTCATTCAGCCAGGTTTCTGCGAAACACAGAGCAGCAGAGTTTGAAAAATCCTTATTTGTCCGGGAGAGCAGAAGAAGTTTGTCCGTTTTGTTGGGTAGAGAGCGGAGATTCGCCAGATGGATGCTAGACAACGGCGTTCTAAATCTGCGCTGTCTGAGCTTCACGAGTGCGCTGGCTCATTTCCCCCGTCTGCACGTCCTGAAGCATCTGAACAGCGCCGCAGCTCCGCCGACTACTATGTCCAGCAAAACATCTGAATAATCGAAATCCGGGAAAATATTATGTGGTGTGTTCTGCCGAATGTTCAGCAGTTCATCCCTGGTAAAACTGATCATGTTTGAGAAACAAAAAACAGGAAAAACTAACAAAAACAGTACAAACACTGAAGAGCTAAGCACTGTAGCTGCCATCTTAGATCGCTATTTTTTTTTGGTGTCAGTAGTAATCATATAATCAAAGTGAATCCCTGTCAGAGCAAATATTTACACCTACAGTACACAGTGGCTGAACATCCACAATGATTGATAGATAGATAGATAGATAGATAGATAGATAGATAGATTCATCAAAACTTTTCAGTGTAATGGTATTTCAGAGAGTGGTTCCCGTTGCCATGTGAACAACACAGCTCATAAACATGTGACATGAAGCATGAAAACACTGTGCATCTGTGGGTCTCAGAATGAGTGAGTGAGTGTGTTATTGGAAGTGCAGATGAAGGACAAACTATTCATAGATTACTTAGCATCTCTTTCAATGAATGTAGATTTCTAAGAGTCATTGAGATGCGAGAAATTCACCGTACATTGATCTCCCATCCTGCCGGAACCCTCATGAGTATCACACACTTCTATTCACGTCCTTAGAGTTGTATTTTTACACCTCTCATGTGTAATGTGAAATGTCAAAAGTATGGAAATCCCCTTCAGATATTCACAGCATTCTGCATGGAAACATTTTCCTTTTTTTAAAATGAAAAATGCCAAATGGTGAAAAAACGTTCTTGTCTTAATGATAATCAATTCAAAACAGCATCACTGGATATTAATATAGGTCATTTAACATTAAGCCCGCCTTCTTTGATTTTGATTGGCCATCTCAATCATTTTTACATCAATGAATGCTGCTAGACTTTTGAAGCAGACCAGATAAAAAAAAAACCTAACTTTTTGTCGGCCCAACAAGAAGAAGCAACATCAATCAAAACTTTGAGGTTTTTGACTCTACTAAAGCATAAAAATACCATAATATGTTTGCAGATATGTAAGAAACATGCTAAGTTAACATTTGTTTATCTGAAAAACAATGCTATACAGTCAGTTATTCTCCTTTGAAAATGTGCATTCCGTGTCGGAATGTCCGTCTCTGTTTTGGTCTGTGTAACCCACCCACTGCCAGTTTACCCAATTGTATTTTAGCACCCCAGGTGGTCAGTTGGCAGAAAACACAGTGCATTTCATTTCAGTCATGGACACTGCCAAGGAAGGTGTGCTCATTCCTGTTGGTGTCGTCAATCTGGCAACCTGCGTGTGGGTCAAGTCTAAGGAGGAGGGGCGGGTGAAAAAAGAACCCTCTCCAATATTTTGAATTTGGACTGCAATACCTAATTCAGACACTACGTGTCAATCCTACATACAGCACCTTTAATCTATATGGTGGACACAGCTCTTCAGGTTCAAAAGAAAAGATTCACAAAGTTTCAAAAGCACCCATCACTTGTTGTTATTCTGTGGTTAGAAAGTCTCTGTGATATTCTGGTCTCTAAAGGTGTTACAGAAGGTGACTCACACAGAGGATTAGAATGACACAGATGACTTTTATTGAAGGCAACAGAGGCAATGGGCGAAATGGCAGATGAGTTGGAAGTTCAATGGAGAAGATCAAGGTACTGATGAGGAATGTAATGAAAGTCTTGTTCTTACAGGAGATCGTGGATGAGACGGATGGAGGACAGATGACAGCACACACCTCAGTATAACAGTTCGGGGTAATACCCGCACGGAAACTTGGGAGAAAACACACGCTGGAGAGGAGCACTGGAGAACACGCTGGAGAAGGCACAGGAGGTAAGTAGATAAATAGAGAGTCCACTTCGAATGAACGAGACCGGACACTGGAGTGACGTGAGGTGTGTGCTTATAAAGCCAGCTTGATGAGGGTGCAGATGAGATGCAGGTCTGTGCGATCAGTACTCGGGTGAGGGTGTACACTGGGGTTGGGTGGTGAGTGATCCTGGCAGATCTGTGACAAAATGATCCTCCAATACAATTCTGTGGGATTTTTTTAAAGGGTCATCGGATGCCCATTTTGCACAAGTATGATTCTTTAGGGTCTTAATTAAAAGTCTATAACATACTGTGGTTAAAATTTCTCAACGGTATAGTGTAAAAACACCTTTTTGTCAAATTTGTCAAAATCAGCTCTGTTTTCAGCAAGCCGTTTTTTGTCCATGTTGCTTTAAATTCTAATGAGCTCTGCTGATCCCCCCCTCTCTTCCATGGGGTGACAAGCAGTACGGTTTACTTTAGCCTCGAAACTGGCTAACTAGCACATTATTAGGAAAGGCGATTTGCAAAGATTCATAAAAAAACCCTTATACTCCTTCTGTTGGTGAGGCTGAATAATGAATGATTCACACGAACATGGAGGCATTTAAGGCTCCCTTGACCCTGATAAAAAATAAAAATGCAATACATTTCCAGAAAAAAAAAAAAAAAAAAGTTCTCTTTACTGTACTTGCCTTGACAGTATGCCAAATTTCTGGATTGCTTCTGAGAAGAATTGGTATGATGTCGAGGCCCGGTTGTTATTTGCTGCATTCAAGTACACGACCTGCAAATACAAAGGAAAAAAGAATAATGCAACAAAAATAAAATAAGTAAATACATTGAAATTTAATGTATTACAAGCTTCTTTTCAATAAACAGAAATCAATTTTCATATACATCATAGTGAATAGACTGATCTTGAAAGCAGATGACTAGTAACACTGTAAATCAAATGCAAACATGGTGAAACCTGTGTTTTATAGGAACACAGACTAAACAAACTGTAATGAAGAGTCAACGGAGTGGGGATCCATTTGCAGCTTTAATCAAAGTAACACAGTCGTACAGGCAATGGTCGGTAACAGTAACAGGGATATCAGAGGAGAGACTAGAGCAGAGTATCAAGGCAGGCAAGAGGGTCAAAAGGTAGGCAGATAACAATCCAAAACGAGATAAACAGTCCAGGGTCAAAACACTAATCCAACAGAGAAAGATGAGAACGCTCAGAAATGTCAGCCGGGGCAATACAAGACTTCGCGAAGAGTGAGTGTGTGTGTGTGTCTTAAGTAGTCCCATTGATGAGCATCAGGTGAACTAGCAATCAGAGTCCTAGAACGGGATGATGGGAAATGGAGTTCGGAGAGAGAAGTCAATACTCAGGTGATGGCGACCTCTGGTGACGATCAGGGGGAACCACAGAGGCCGGATTTGTTACAGAGCCCCCACCCTGCGAGCGGCTCCTGACGTGAGAAGACAAACGACGCCGGGGTCTTCCACGAGGACGGGGGGCTGGTTTATCCGGATAAGTCCTGTGAAAGTCAGCGGTAAGAGATGGGTCAAGAATGTCCTTAGCATCGACCCAGGACCTTTCCTCCGGTCCATACTCCTCCCAGTCGACAAGGTATTGTAAAACTCCTCCCCGGCGCCGAGAGTCAAGGATCTCCTGAACCTGATATGCCTCCTCGCCATCGATGATGAGGGGAGGGGGACCCTGGTTCCGGGCCTCATCTAGGTCGTCCGCCCTTCTCGGAGCACCAGCGGCCTTGAGCAGGGAGACATGAAAGGTGGGTGAGATACGATATTGAGGTGGTAAAGCTAAACGATAAGAAACAGGAGTTATGTTTAATGACTTTGAAGGGACCCACGTACCTGGGACTTAGTTTACGGCAGGGTAGTCGGAGCCGAAGATCCCGAGTGGAGAGCCAAACCCATGATCCCAGAACATACTCAGGGTTGGGACGTCGGCGACGATCGGCTTGTTCCTTTTGTCTTCTGACAGCACGTTGGAGATGAGTATGAGCCTCATTCCAGGTAATTTCACTCCTCCTTAGCCAGTCATTTACTGCAGGTAACTCTGAGGGTTCCCCGGACCAGGGAAAGAGAGGTGGTTGGAATCCAAGTACACATTTGAAGGGTGTGAGTCCGGTAGATGGTTTGCGAAGAGAATTTTGTGCATATTCTGCCCAGAAGAGATATCTACTCCAATCAGCCTGATTGCGGTGACAGTAGGATCTTAGGAAACGGGTGATCTCTTGATTAAGACGTTCAGTTTGTCCATTAGATTCCGGATGATAGCCTGAGGTAAGACTGATGTTAATATTGAGGAGGTTGAAGAAGGCTGTCCATACATGAGAGGTGAATTGTGGACCTCTGTCAGAGACAATATCATCTGGAAGGCCATAGAACCGGAATACATAATTGCATAAAACCTCTGCGGTTTCAAGGGCTGTGGGTAGTTTGGGTAAGGGTATGAGACGACAGGACTTGGAGAAGCGATCAATGACTGTGAGAATGGTGGTATTGCCTTTGGAGTTGGGAAGGTCAGTGATAAAGTCTATGGCAATGTGGGACCAGGGTCTCTGAGGAATGGGTAATGGTTGTAGTAAACCTGCAGGCATCTGTTTAGAGGATTTGGTAGTATTGCAGGTTACACAATTCTTAATGAATGCAATGACGTCAGTGCGGAGTGTGGGCCACCAGAATTTATCTGAGAGAATTTGGATGGATGCAGTTATTCCTGGATGCCCGGAACTGGGAAGGTCATGAGCTTGTTGAATGACTCGGACCCTCAAGGAAGGAGGTACGAATGTTCTATCGGGTGGACATTCAGCAGGTACGGGATCTGTGCCCTGCGTCTCCGCTATCTCAGTCATGACATCCCACTGCACAGGAGCCACAATGAGAGTGGTAGGTAAGATGGGGTCAGGTGAAAGAGGTTGGAGTGTTGACTCGAATTGGCGAGAGAGTGCATCTGCTTTGGTGTTCTTGGAACCAGGACGATAAGTTACTGTGAACTGGAACCGTGTGAAGAAAAGAGCCCACCTAGCCTGTCTGTGGTTGAGCCTCTTAGCGCTGCGGAGGTATTCAAGATTGCGATGGTCAGTGAGAACTGAGAAGGGAAATTTGGATCCCTCAAGCCAGTGTCGCCACTCCTCAAAAGCTGCCTTCATTGCCAGTAGTTCACGGTTTCCCACATCATAGTTCTGTTCGGCTTGATTTAGTTTGCGTGAGAAATAGGCACAGGGGAAAAGCTTGGGTGGACTGCCATGACGTTGTGAAAGAACTGCCCCCACACCTGTGCTGGAGGCATCTATCTCCAGCACAAACTCACGTTCAGGGTCGGGGTGATGCAGTATTGGTGCCGTGGAGAAACGTTCCTTGAGGTGACAGAATGCTTGGTCAGCGGCTGGTGACCAGAATAAGCAATTTCCCTTCCTCTTAGTCATTGATGTTAAAGGGGCTGCGATGGAGCTGAAGTCTCTGATGAAACGTCTGTAAAAATTAGCAAAGCCGAGGAATCTCTGCATCTCCTTGACAGTCTTAGGTTTGGGCCAGTTCAATACCGCTTGCACCTTATGGTCATCCATTGCCACTCCTTCAGGGCTGACTACATATCCCAGAAACGTGGTAGAAGTCTGGTGAAACTCGCATTTCTCTGCTTTGGCATATAACTGGTGAGAGATGAGACGTTGTAAAACAGCTCGAACATGGCTAATGTGCGTCTCTGGGGAGTCAGAGTAGACGAGGATGTCATCCATGTAGACGATGACCCATCTATTAAGCATGTCACGGAACACATCATTTATGAATGCTTGAAAGACAGAGGGACTGTTGACAAGCCCGAACGGCATAACCCGGTATTCATAGTGCCCAGACGTGGTAGAGAAGGCCGTCTTCCATTCATCCCCTTCTCTGATGCGAATCAAATTGTAAGCGTTGCGCAGATCGAGCTTAGTGAAACATTTGGCTGCACGGAGCTGTTCAAGAGCTGGAGGAACCAGAGGTAGAGGGTACCGGAATTTAACAGTTATATCATTCAACCCTCTATAATCAATACAAGGCCGAAGAGTCCCATCTCTCTTCTTGACAAAGAAGAATCCAGGGCAAAGACCTCAGTAGAGGAATTGGGCAGAGACCTCAGTAGAGAGTCTGTAGACTTCTGCTGGATCGAGTTTTGGGCGAAGTCTTCTGTAATGAAGAGTCAACGGAGTGGGGATCCATTTGCAGCTTTAATCAAAGTAACACAGTCGTACAGGCAATGGTCGGTAACAGTAACAGGGATATCAGAGGAGAGACTAGAGCAGAGTATCAAGGCAGGCAAGAGGGTCAAAAGGTAGGCAGATAACAATCCAAAACGAGATAAACAGTCCAGGGTCAAAACACTATAATCCAACAGAGAAAGATGAGACCACTCAGAAATGTCAGCCGGGGCAATACAAGACTTCGCGAAGAGTGAGTGTGTGTGTGTGTCTTAAGTAGTCCCATTGATGAGCATCAGGTGAACTAGCAATCAGAGTCCTAGAACGGGATGATGGGAAATGGAGTTCGGAGAGAGAAGTCAATACTCAGGTGATGGCGACCTCTAATGACGATCAGGGGGAACCACAGAGGCCGGATTTGTTACACAAACCTTCAAATATTACAATGTTGTATCTATTTACAAGATTAAAGATAAAACACTTTTTGAAAACTGTACTGTCATTCCTTTAGTTTTATATATACAGGTGCATCTCAATAAATTAGAATGTCGTGGAAAAGATCATTTATTTCAGTAATTCAACTCAAATTGTGAAACTCGTGTATTAAATAAATTTGATGCACACAGACTGAAGTAGTTTAAGTCTTTGGTTCTTTTAATTGTGATGATTTAGGCTCACACTTAACAAAAACCCACCCATGCACTATCTCAACAAATTAGAATACTTCATAAGACCAATAAAAAAAACATTTTTAGTGAATTGTTGGCCTTCTGGAAAGTATGTTAATTTACTGTATATGTACTCAATACTTGATAGGGGCTCCTTTTGCTTTAATTACTGCCTCAATTCAGCGTGGCGTGGAGGTGATCTGTTTGTGGCACTGCTGAGGTGGTATGGAAGCCCAGGTTTCTTTGACAGTGGCCTTCAGCTCATCTGCATTGTTGGGTCTGGTGTCTCTCATCTTCCTCTTGACAATACCCCATAGATTCTCTATGGGGTTCAGGTCAGGCGAGTTTGCTGGCCAATCAAGCACAGTGACACCATGGTCATTGAACCAGCTTTTGCTACCTTTGGCAGTGTGGGCAGGAGCCAAGTCCTGCTGGAAAATGAAATCAGCATCTCCATAAAGCTTGTCAGCAGAAGGAAGCATGACGTGCTCTAAAATTTCCTGGTAGATGGCTGCGTTGACTGTGGACTTCAGAAAACACAGTGGACCAACACCAGCAGATGACATGGCAGCCCAAATCATCACTGACTGTGGAAACTTCACACTGGACTTCAAGCAACATGGAATCTGTGCCTCTCCACTCTTCCTCCAGACTCTGGGACCTTGTTTCCAAATGAAATGCTAAATTTACTTTCATCTGAAAAGAGGACTTTGGACCACTGAGTTCTTTTTCTCCACAGCCCAGGTAAGATGCTTCTGACGTTGTCTCTGGTTCAAAAGTGGCTTGGTAGCCCTTTTCCTGAAGACGTCTGAGCGTGGTGACTCTTGATGCACTGACTCCAGCTTCAGTCCACTCCTTGTGAAGCTCTCACAAGTGTTTGAATCAGCTTTGCTTGACAGTATTCTCAAGCTTGCAGTCATCCCTGTTGCTTGTGCACCTTTTCCTAACCAAATTCTTCCTTCCAGTCAACTTTGCATTTAATATGCTTTGATACAGCACTCTGTAAACAGCCACACCTTTCAGTAATGACCCTCTGTGACTTACCCTCTTTGTGGAGGGCGTCAATGTTCGTCTTCTGGATCATTGCCAAGTCAGCAGTCTTCTCCATTATTGTGGTTTCAAAGAACAAGAGATACCCGGAATTTATACTGTATGGATGGTCATTAATTGAAACTCAAATGTAAATATTCTAATATTTTGAGATACTGATTTTTGACTTTCATGAGCTGTAAGCTCTAATCATCAAAATTAAAACAAAAAAAAACTTTTGAAATGTTTTACTTTACATGCAATGAATCTAAAATATATGAAAGTTTCACTTTTTTAAATAACTTACAAGAAAAAATAAATAAAAAAAAAAACTTTTTCACGACATTCTAATTCATTGAGATGCACCTGTATGTATATGTGTGTGTGTGTGTGTGTGTGCATCATTACAGTCTGTAAAAAGGGTTCATATGTGTATCTCTTATCATCACAAGACAGCAATCACTAGTAATCAGAAGAGTTCCTGTTAATGAAGTATCTGGAAAAGATCTACTCTATGATCAATGCATTCAATTACATTAAATAAAGACAACAGTAAATAAAACAAGCAAATGAAATGATAACTCACATGTATCTGGTCCACTGATGAAGCCATGTGTCAAGTCAAGTGTATTATGAATCATCTTATAGCAGGCATCCAATACTGTCTTTAGGAAAAGGGGAATAACCAATGTCATTTGAGGTAACAATTAAACCAGCAAGCCCCGCCCCACGACTGACAAAAATAAAAGTGTTCGCGCGAGCAGGTGAGAGAAGATCGAGCACGAGCATGTGGGGAATGATCATGCGCGTGCGAGGGCTTGTATTACGCGCAGAGAACAAGTCACGTGCGCGCGAGTGTTTGAAATGAGCTTGCGGGCTCCCGTTTCCTCGCGTCTAGAATCTGTGTTCCCCTCGCGGAAGTGTTTTACCGCGCGCGACAGCATCAGTGCTGCGCTCGCTTATTAATGGCATTGATTTGCCGTCATATTTAAGCAGATTGGGGATCGGCGCATTCACTTCAAAGCGAAAGTAACGTTAATCCTCTGCGTCTTCAGAGGCTCAGATGTTCATTATATATTCATTATTACAATATTCATTATTACATCCAACAACAAAGCACCTCGATCACTTAAACTGAGACATCTTGTCTTCCCCTGCACTGGAGTCGACACAATGGCGGACAGCTCTCAGCTCACTCAGGGTGGGTCTAAGGTAAGACGGCCTTGTCAATCGTGGGAGCGGTCTGTACAGAACTACGTCATTCTGACAGGAATCTCAGAACAGCCTGATTTGAGAAAGGGGATTTTAAAATAGGGATTTAAAAAAAACTACTGGGTGGATTTTTATAATTATAGGATGGATGTGTACCCACTTCCAACACACATTTATGTTCAAACAACTTGAAAAGTGAATTTTGCATCCGATGACCCCTTTAAGCCTGTTTTAGCATCCGCCAGGCAAAAACCATATGAGTGCTAACCAAACGATTTGAGGTAACCTTGAGTTTTGTGGTTTAATCATTGCAGGATGAGTAAGGTAAATACAGTTAAATACTCTCAGTCCCAATCTATGAGCATTAAAGCTTGACTTAGAAAGCACCACTAATTTGATGCATGAAATCTCAAAATCTTCTGTACGAAATCTAACAAGAAACATTTGCGATCTGATAATATGTATGAGATTATCATAGTGTTAAACACTTTAGAGCCCGGTTTTATATGCTTTGAATGCCGATCCATTATTTGACAAGGAGATAGAGGAAGGGGTGGAGGGGGAGTTGCGTGTTGGCAGAGTGAGAGAAAGAGAGGGAGAGCGAGTGAGCGAGAGAGAGATAGCTAGTGCTGCCAGTGTCTGTACACCACACACAATCCCAGCTCTCTGTCTCTCTCCTCTCTGCCACTTTATCTTCAGCAAGTGCTGCCCACTGGGATAACATTCTCTATCTGTATTTCACGCGCATTAATCAGTCATTCTCTGGCTTTTTCTCTTCCTCATTATTTGACACTTTTTCTCCATCCTCCTTTCTGTCATCTTCCTCTTTCACCTCCCTGTCCTCCTCCTTTATCACTTGCTGCTCACATCATCTCACAGGCTGGAGAACTCACAGGACGCTGGAAGACAGACAGGTAAGACTATGTGTGTGTGTGAGAGAGAGAGAGCAGTAAAAGATCCCATGCATGTTTAGATGTTTGACATGTCTGATTGATGATAATCTGTTTTACTGTAAAAGTCTGTTTATTTCTCATTTTGTTGTTCTTTTATAGCTTCAGTTATTGTTCTTTGAAGTATCAACTTCGTCTTAGATGTTTTAAAATGCTTTAAGAGACACATATGAGACTGTTATTGTCATATTGTCATTTCTTGGGCTGTTCTTGGTAGTTCATGTGGAGATCTCTGACTTTCTGCAAATCTGAAGCGTTTGTGACATTGATGAGATTTCTTCTAAAACTCACATGTGAGATTATCTTTAGAGTAAAAATATAATTTTCTGTTAATGTTATAAAATAATTAATCTATATAAATAAATCTAAATTAAGACATTTGTTGTTAAATTTCTCCAAATCTTGTAAACACTGTTATTCTGTGGTGCTTTTTAACATTGTTTATTTGAGTGTCTGATTCGCCAGACATCACAACTTTGACTCAAGTAATATTGTACGTTTGTGTGCAGGACTAACTGTTTTAGACTAAGTGTCTGTGGAAACCTGTCTGAAAACAGTTATTATTTTTGTGAGTGGAACAAGAATGACATATTTCACCTTTGATGAAACTCCATTTGCTTTCGGTGCTTTCTAGAATAAATAATTGAGAATTGAAGAGGTGATATTTGTGCTGTTTTAATACTATGACTGTCCATTTCAGGTTGTTTCAAGCAGTCAGGAAGTTTCTCTCAAGCTCATCACCCAGTCAATAGACTAATTTAGTGAGCCGATAAAACCTCCCTCCTTTGAGACAGAAGGAGAAAGTGACAAAAATAGCAGGCTGAGATAAACAGATGTTTCTATACACATCTGAAGACATTTATCTATGTGGGCAAAGTGACCTTGATGGCAATCCACCCATGTCTCTTCATGTTGTTTTAAGTTTTAAATAAAAGTGAAAAGCAGGTGTTTTGGTTTCAAGAGCTGGTGTATCAGTCTACCCATGACTTCACCCTGAATTGTAAGGAGAACTCATCTGAGCATGAGACATATGGCTGCTGTCTTTTTCTGCCCTAATTTTAATTGAAATTCCACTAAGGTTAAAGCAGGCGAAAACTTACCTGTGGTCTTCACAGATGGGCTTCTAATGGCTCTAATTTTCAGTGTCATCTCCCTCAAACTAATTTCTGCTTTCGTCCCTCGCTTTCCATCCGTCTGCCTGTCTGTCTGTCTGTCTATCTATCTATCTATCTATCTATCTGTCTGTCTGTCTGTCTGTCTGTCTGTCTGTCTGTCAATCTGACTAACTTTCAGACTGTCTGTCTGACTGCCATTCTCTCTATTGTTCTTTCTATCTGTCTGTCTACTTTTCCTTCTATCATCCTTTTAACTCCTCCATGTGTACAATTTTATTTTTCCATGTCTTATTACTTATTTTTGCTCTCTTTAACATTATCTCCATCTCTGTCCTTCTTTTTTTCTCCATGTCCTTTTTGTCATTTCCCTTTCTTTTCACAACGGCTGGAATCTCGCTGTCACTTTGACAGATCTATGTTGTGATGGATTTGCGTGTTATCCATCTATACAGCCATAAAATATTTGTGCATCCATTTTATGGCTCTGAGGGTCATGAATTTGGAATGGGCCCATCGGTGCTTTGTTCAGATCCGTTAAGAGAGAAGAATGCAGTGTGCATGTGTGCAGAGAACATACGATTCCCGTGTTACAAGTGCACATTAGTGACGGAAAAATTGAATGAGTGTGTGCTGTGGACCGGAGTGTGATGTGGCCAGTGTGTGATTCATAATTAATGCTATTATTTTCATAATTTATATGAATGGGTACAGTAGTTGGGGGGCACTTAGTAATCAAGGTTTTGCTGGGGTAATTATGTTAATTGCTTTAAAAAAGGGTCAGGCACACCATTTCACATATGCAAACTGGTCTTTTAACAGTTGAAAGTAAATTAGTTTATTTTTGAACTCAGAGGAAGCATTTATGCTATTATTGTCAAGAAATGATTTCAGTGCTGCTGTTTTATTTAATGTCAAGTGTGTTGACTTGTTGTGAACACCTCTGAGTGCACGCTTGGGTTGTTCTGTTCAATAATTAATGGATATAATTATAATTAACGTTATATTTCAGCAACGTTTCTCAACTACAGTTCTCCACTTGGAAAAGCATTGATTTGGTTTGGGTTAAGGAGAGTCAGGTGAAGTTTTGAGGGAAAGGAAAGTTAATTCTCACTTAAAATGGCTGTATAAAAGAGACTAAAGTGTATGTGCATGCATGTTTGTGAGAGCGAGAACGACTTTGTGTTGTTTCCTCTCTGCGGAAATCAATCCAAACATGGCGTGCTGGAGCGCTCATTGCTATTCACACATGCGTCTGTCTGTATCATATCTTTAAATCTGCTAATTAACCTCATTAGGACGCTCAGCCTGCAGGGGATCCAGTGTAAACCAAAGCATAGGCTCATACACACACATAGATTCCACATGAAAACTTCGCAAACTCAATGCAGACTGCTTCTCCAGTTTAATTATGAAAAGCCCATGAGTGAATAATTAATACCGTTGGGTCGCCCTCAGCGTCTCACTAAACAGAGGCCAAGTGGTCATTGTGGTCCAGATAGACATGCTCTAAATAATCCAAACAGACACAGACCTCTGTAAACTGCCGCCTGCCAAAACCATGACCCATGCAACTAAGATTATGCCCTTCACCACACAAAGCACACAATACAAGCCTTCTGTAGATTTACACAAAGCCTGATCATGGAACAAAACATCAGAACACAAGCTCTAACCACACAAAACCTAAACATGTTTGTTTTTTGCAAGGCCCAATGATGGTGGTCTTTCAGCTTTGGCAGCTCATATTAATGACTGGAAATTGCACTTATTCAAAAACAGGCTTGACTGATTCTATGGAACAAAATATTTTAGCAGCAGTTAGGTCATCAGAGCCAGTTGTAGGGCCCTATGAAATCTGTTTTATTTTTTCCCAAATTCCATTTTATTTTTTCCAAATTCATTTTTTTCCAATTAAATTTTATTTTATTTTATTTTATTATTATTTAAAATTTTCTAGACTCTATTTTAATGGTTAAATAAAATTGTATTAATAAGCTTGTCTAATTAATTGAAATCATGAAACTTATAATATTATACAGCAATTTATTAAACATTTAACAAAATTACATTTTAAGGCCCTATGAAATACAGTATGTTTTAATCCTTCTCAAATTCCGTTATTTTTTTTGTTTATTTTTGTTTTTTTAACCAAATTCTGTTTTCCATAAAGATTCTGGATTCTGGATTAAAAAAAATCCAGAAATACTGTGTGTATTTATATATTTCTGCTAAATATATTCTGGTAAAAAAAAAATACTGTTTTAAAGGGATAGTTCACCCAAAAATGAAAATTCTGTCATTATTTACTCACCCTCATGTCGTTGCAAACCCATAAGACCTTCGTTCATCTTCGGAACACAAATGAAGATATTTTTTGATGAAATCCAAGAGCTCTCTGACCCTCAATATAGACAGAAACACAACTGCAATGTTCCCAGGTCCAGAAAAGTAGCAAGGACATTGGTAAAATTGTCCATTTGACATCAGGGGTTCAACCATTTTACTAAGCTATGAGAATACTTTTTGTGCGCACAGAAAACAAAACAATGACTTTATTCAACAGTTCTTCTCCTCCTCATCCCGTCTGCAGCGGTGTGCTGCCGTCGTGGAAAGAGTATCACAACGCATACACGACACACAAAAAGTATTTACGGTTAAAACCCTAATGTCAAATGGACAATTTTACCGATGTCCTTGCTATGTTTCTGGACCTGGAACATTGCAGTTGTGTTGCTGTCTATGGAGGGTCAGAGAGCTTACGGGTTTGGAACAACATGATGGTGAGTAATTAATGACAGAATTTAAATTTTTGGGTGAACTATACCTTTAATAATCGTTTTATTAGCAGTAGTGGTACTATCATTACATTAGGTAATATTTGGCTTCTTCAAGCTAAACCGAACTTTTATTTTGAGGGGTTTAAAAGGTAAAATGCTCATGAAGTGACTCTCAGAGCAGTTCTAGAGATAATATTCATGTGTTCATGTACCCATATATTGAGACGGCAGAGGCTGAAAACACTGCGAGCGTCTGGTACGCTTCAGTATGTGTCAAGTCACCATTATTTATATAGCACTTTTTACAATGCAAATTGTGTCAAAGCAGCTTTACAGTATTAAACGGGGAAATAGTGTATCGAAATAGTGTGCCATTCTCCTCTGGCCAGATGAACCATGCAGTTTAGTTCTAGGTTGCAACAAAGTCAGATTGTGCAGAGGACTCATCTGGTTCCCGTGATCTTGTCCCGGTGGCTGTCTAGGTGACGAGGTCTTCGGAGGGGATCTGTCTCTGGGGCTCATCTAGTTGGCATGGACTCCGCTGACATGGTCTCCATCTGATCCAGATACTGTCTGGATCTGGGTAGATATGGTGACCTCAGAATAAGAACGAAACAGACTAATATTAGCGTAGATGCCATTCTTCGATGTAACAAGTACTTTGGGTGTTATGTGCATCTGCGCGTATGTGCCACGTGTCTACGCCATTCATTCACACACACTCATGCAGAACACACAGGATTCATATCTAAATGGTATTTTTGCGGTTTAATATTCATGGACACTAGTCCATATTGTGTTTTGATTTAAGTGTACTGACCTAACCTTAATGTATCCATCCAAATTTGGCAAATGCCATGACATTCCGCATTATACAGTAAATTCTGTTTTTATGACTGGATTCCGCCATTCTGTCCACGTTTTCCACATCGCAGAAATCATAGGGCCCTACAGTCAGCAGATAACATTTCACATACACGGGGAAAGACTCTAAATGACCATTTTGGAGAAAAGCGATGAAAGTTGCACACTTTCTGGGAATAATTATATTCCTCATTACTGTGGTTACAAATAAATGTCTGATAAACTGAAAGTAGTGAAGAAAAAGGTAATGTATTCATAGTGATTTGCTAGCACTGGTTGTGGATTTGATTCTCAGATACTGATAAAAACATATCTTAAATGCATTGTCACTTTCATTACAGTTACAAGCTTTATGTGAGAAAGTAGGACAGATGTGTTAAACAATAAATTAATGTTTGCTGTAAAGATAAGTTATCCAAAGCCCATGGGTAAGCAATGTGGTAGTTTGTGCTTCTCCAGTCTCTTGGTTTATTTGATCACTGATTTGATTTGCTGCACACTTGAAGGTTCCTGGTATCAGGCGTCGTATGAGAAAGTCTCAGCATCTGCTGTGCAAAAATAAATTGTTGTAAAGTGAGAATGATTTACAGTAGACACATCTGAAGTGGTGTAGAGTGAGTATGTTTGACATTTCTGTTTACTTCAGTTGATTTCTTATACTAGGATCCAGTAATGGTGGACTGTAATGCACTTGTATATTTTTCAAAAAATGCTTTATCGAAACACAGTGATACTTATAATGATTATACAACATAATTATTTTTTGAAAGCAGCAAAAGGAATCTTCATTTTTTTTTAAATTTACATAAGCAAAATTTTGTTCCTTTTATCTGCATGCATGTTTTTAATTTTTTAATTTTAAAGGGATAGTTCACCCAAAAATGAAAATTCTGTCATCATTTACTCACCCTCAACTAGTTCCAAACCTTTATGAATGTCTTTGTTCTGCTGAACACAAAGGAAGATATTCTGTAGAATGTGGGAAACAGGGCAGTTCTGGGGCACCATTGACTTCCATAGTATTTGTTTCCTACTATAGAAGTCAATGGTGCCCCAAAACAGCCTGGTTACAAACTTTCTTCAAAATATCTTCCTTTGTGTTCGGCAGAACAAAGACATTCATACAGGTTTGGAACTACTTGAGGGTGAGTAAATGATGACAGAATTTTCATTTTTGGGTGAACTATCCCTTTAAGTGTTTCTTTTTTCAGCTTTTGTAATTTGCATGCATTGACTATATGTTGTGTTGCTTGCAGCATAGATGGTTTTCTTATCATGGAAGCTTTTTTGGCATAACATTGCTCATTTACCACGTAGACAGGTAGCATATTAAGGTTCTAAACTGAAAAAAATGAGTATGATTTACTAACAATTCACAAATTGCAAATCTCACAAATAATTACGAAGAAACTATAAAGTAACACATTAAATTAAAGTGAAGTTTTAAAGTAGAAAGACTTTTTTTTTTTTTCTTTTAACAGAAATTGAATATATTTTTACTGCGTAAGATGGTATACCCCAGTAACAAGCTGTTGTATCAATTAAGGTAAAAAAAAGTACATTATTTTATTTTGTGACAGTTTATCTAAGAATTGCCTTTGAGATGCCTAACCTAGTGTCATTCGATTGATGTTCACATCTAGCATGGAACATACACATCTAGAAGTTTCCTCTGTCCTATTCTTAAGTTGTCTTTTCTCTATCATTCTAATTGAATGTTTCAAACCAGAATACTAGACAGCAGCATTCTGCTGTTTGATCTCAAAATACTGCTGTGGAACTTCTGATGGAGAAGTCCAGGACTTTGTGCAACTCGTGAAGTTGTGCTAGAGTCTGAGAACTTTAGAGATGATCCTGCAGTGATGATAGAGAGGCATCAAAGGACTGACAGCACCTGAAAGCGTCACCAGAGCACTGAGGGGTTTTCTTAGAAGCAAAATAGTGACTTTGGAAATTCCAATGCATGTCAATGTGACAACATATTATATATATATATATATATATATATATATATATATATATGTGTGTATTTTTTGTTTTGTTTTGTTTTATTTTTCTATACCGATCACTATTAAGATTATTTTATTTGTCACATACACAATTACATAGAGAGTATATAACCAGCAGTGAAATGTATTCTCTGCATTTAACCCATCCTAAGTGAACACACACCCGGAGCAGTGGGCAGCCATGTTACAGCGCCCGGGAGCAGTTGGGGGTTCGGTGCCTTGCTCAAGGACACCTCAGTCGTGGTATTGAAAGGAGGATACTCCCCCAACAATCCCTGCCGGACCTGAGATTCGAACCCACAACCTTCCGATTACAAGTCCGACTCGCTATCCATTAGGCCACGACTGCCCCGTAATCTTTCATAAACCCACAGCGTTCACAGATAAAACAAGAAAGCTTTACAAAAACATTTGACATTTGTCTGAGCATTTCTCTCTGTTGTTTCATATGAAAGTTGAGGCAGTGACTCCAGCTCTCAAAGATCCTGAGCCCAGCTTTCAGGCCTCATGGCTAAGAATCACAATGGGACTATGAAGAACAGATGAAAGAAAAGACAATCAAAGACAATTCAAAAACATGTTGAGTTTGCTTTGTGAAACACTTTGAAACCCACTTCCCGCACTGTTTTTATGCAGAAACTCTCATTAGTGTGGCACACATGAAAACAACAGTATTTCAATCTGTGTGAAAATTAGCTCGAAGACTAATAGACTCTCTCTGTGTGTGTCTTCCACTGTGTCTTCAGTTTTACTGCTGTAAGTCTTTACTGTTTGTCAGATGTTGAGATATTGAATGACGGATGCAGTCACTGAGAGGTCCTCAACATGGCAGTTCTCTTTCATCTCAGCTACAGGAGAAGGCATAGATCCTTTAATTTTGATGCACTCTAATATAAGTCCAATATTAGATTTTTGCCGCACTGGCCAGTGGAGGGTAAATTTAATGACCATAAATCTTCCTTGCTGGCCACAAAATTGTATTTTACATTATTTTTAATATTAAAGCTATATTTCCATCCCTTAGGCAATGCAATTATTCCACTGTTTTCTCCAGTGCATGTCACTGTGTGACTGGCAGCATTATATATGAGATCTCTACTGAAACTATATCTGACACTTGATTTTGTTCCTCATATTTTCATGTTGGTGGTTTAATCACTTACTGTTTGTTTATAGTGCGACCAGCAGGCAGATTCTTCTTTTTGGTCTAAAAGCAATCAGGTACTTCTTGTGCCATTTAATAATAATAACAACAACAACAACAACAACTATTATTATTATTATTATTATTATTATTATTATTATTATTATTATTATTATAGATCATTTTCACTGAGATAAATGTTGTCAGAAGATGTACAAGTCCTGGCTTTTTTTAAATTGTTTGTCAACAACAATGGTGCTGACAATAATAATAATAATAATTTATTATTATTATTATTATTATTATTATTATTATTATAAAGATGTTTCACTGAGATAAATGTTATTAGAAGATGCATAAGTCCTTGCTTATTTTCTTTCTTTCTTTATTTTTTTTAAAGATTTTTTTTGTCAACAACAGTGGTGACAATAATAATAATAATTATTATTATTATAAACATTAATGTTGATATTGTTGTTTAATTTATTAATTATTTTAATAGTGCAAAATTTATTTTAAATTACTGTAAATAAATCAATATTTTATTATTTTCACTGCAATAAATGTATATTAGATGTTGTGTTATGTTAGACATAATTATGCATGTCCTTTTCATCAGTGTTAGACTATCAATTAATCAATTTTAATTAAACCATGTATTATGTTGCACTTCCTATTAAAATTAAATAATTAATTTTGCTTGCATTTGGTGTCTATAGTGAATGCGAATTTAGGACCCTGAACGTCATACATAAAGTGGACTGTATTGAAGCCTGAAAGCCAATTTCAGAGCCCTTGGACATATCTGTAATTGCACTCGCTCCATTTTCCATACACTTTACCAATTAAAGGTCTGCACCTCATCCTATTTTAAACCTAGCTGTCTCCAGCCACCAAGGAAATTACAAGAACAGATGTTCAATCCAGCAGCTACGCACAGCTCTCATTTGAACCCTATAGAAACTACGTTTTTATTGATTCTTCCATTTCCACTTGGGTTCATAAGTGTATGTGCAGCTGCCATATGCTTCCTGCTGCAGAGCTCAGGGCCACAGCAGGGTCTGTGTCCTAATTGAACTGTAATTGACTCAGCAGGAGGGAACGTCAGTTTGTCACTGAGCACTGCATACAATAAGTCGTCGAGCCCTGTTACCTGATCTGACCAGTCATGACTCATTCCACAGGCTCTGAGATACTCTTTTTACAAGATAAAACATGAAATTGATGCTTAATTAGGAACGCACACACAGAAGAACCATATCAAGTGAAGTAAAGAAAACATACATACTCAGTGACGTGGATTAACACTGACACTAAAGTAATTACCTATGTAGCTGACGCCATTGATTCTTGGCTTTCTGTCTTGTATGTGAACACTAATTAAAGACAACAGGAATTTTACTGTCCTCGTCCTGTTCTATACACACGTTCTGTTCTGGAGGGGAAAATGTATATTTGCCCTTTTTATTTCTGCAACAAAACAAAGATTTGATTTAAAATGTATTTTTAAAAATGATTATTTAATCTTCAAATCTTTGGGGTCAGTAATATATATTTTTAATTAATACTTGTATTTAGCAAGGATGCATTAAATTGAGAGTAGTAAAATCATTTATAATATTTAAAAATATGAAGCAGCTAAACATTTTTTTACATTTTTCAATTCAGTTTTGCCATCACAAGAATAAATTATATTTTAAAACATAAAACTGTCATTTTAAATTGTAAAAATATATCTATAATATATAATATTTCTATTTTTTCAGAAAACAATAACATCAAAAAGCCTTAATGACCCCAAACATTTGAACAACAGAGTAATTGTCAAACTGATCTGAACATATACGATTGCATAAACACTGCACATTTTAAAATATCATAGGAACAGAGTATCTCAGTGTTTCCAGACTAAAACCTAGCATCATTATCCATGCACTACAAAATGCAATCCAATACATAGTCAATATGTTTGCATTAAGTGAAAGAGCATTGTTAAATGCCAAATGAGCGTCACTTGAAAGTGCAGGCCTGTGGATCTTTTTGAAGTTGCTCTCTCTTCATTAATGCGACCTATGCATTTGCACATTAAATATGTATTAATAGAGAAAATAAGATCTCCGATTCATAAAGAGACAACATCCGTGAGAGCAGCCGCTGCAATAATGCAAGATTAGCTCTGTCGTCCTCTAGGTTAATTACTACAATACCGCTGAAGCAAAGGCTAAACAAAGGTGAGTCTTGTTGGCATTTAGCTTGGATATCTGAGTTCCTCCTCAACAGAAGCGTGAAAATTTGAGTCAACTCTAAATCTCAAGCATGGGAGATGCTATGAATGAAGGGTGAATTTTAACGCAGGAGTTAAATGTTTTAAATGAGAAGCTGTTCCAAGGCTGGTATTATGAAAATGTCATTGCACTTCTAGTGGGTGAAAAGTGATTTCAAGTGGTGAGACGTCCTGCAAACCCACCTGAAAATTGCTGTGGAGATGAATGTGCTTGTTATGAATAAACCTGGAAAAAGCCTTCTAAATGCATGCATATATATTAAACGGCTTACCTTGAAACACATTGTCTAGAATAGACCTATTAGGAAGGGGGTGTTTGTGTGTTTCCTGCGGGTCTAATGATGCCTGTATGCTGGAGATTAAGACAAATTTGTTCATTATTCTTATCTTTACAACCTCTCGACCCTCAAAAACAGAGCTGAAGATTTCTAGGTTTAATGAAAAGGATGCACCCATTTAATCAGCCAAACAAACTATTTAATTAAACTTTTCAGTGAATTCTTGAGCCCCGCAATTCCTCAAATCAATCCAGTCTTCTTTAAAAATGAGTGTTTTAATCAGGCAGCCATTTGTAGATTGCTATTTCTACTTTGTGTGTGTGCGGAAGCAGTGTGAGAGCCTGTGAGTGAATGGAGTCCTGTCGGAACTGATTAGCTTTGTAATTACTCTCCGGTCTCCGGTCAGCGCTAACAGACATGTTTAATGCTATGCGTCAATCTACAGTCTCACGATGAATAGAGCAGGGAATTCTGAGATAACAGCACTTGGTTAAGATAACGCATCGGAGAACTGTGTCTCGAAGCTCACTTCAGTTGTGACAGGCTTTTCAAACTGTATGACAAAGCTGAAGCAGCTATAACCAAACATTTGATGCAGATCCAGTCAGTGTTTAAGTACCGCTGAATTGAATGCAATTTAAATTTTTTGGATGGAAATTGGAGTGATGTGGGGATTATGGCAAAGAGAAGAGACAGATGTGTAGAAAAAGGAGGAATTATCTCTCAGAAATATCAGGGGAAATAGAATGGGATGTTATGGAGCTGAGTAGCTAATTAACATGGGAGAATTGGAAGCTGAAATAGGAGTGGTTTGCAGACTATTACAGCCAGTGACGCTTCAGTAAAATGCCATTCAAGTGTGTGTTGTGAAATGTGCAGTTGGTGTTATTAAATAAGAATAATAATGAATCCTTAATCATTAATTAATCATCATCATAAAACTATAGTGAGTGGATGTCACATCATCATTATTATATGCATGATATACATACACATCTTTATGCACATGCATAAAAGGTAAAAACAGTGAAAACAGTAATATTGTAAAATATTATTACAATTTAAAATAATGGTTTTCTATTTTAATTCTATTTTAAAATGTAATTTATTCTTGTGATGCAAAGCTGAATTTTCAGCATCATTACTCCAGTCTTTAGTGTTGACATGATCTTTCAGAAATCATTTCGTATGTTGATATTTTGCTAATCAAGAAACCTTTCTTCTTATTATTTTTGTTGAAAAGGGTTGTGTTGTTTAATATTTTGTGGAAATGTGATACATTGTTTTCAGGATTCTTTGTTTATTAGAAAGTTTAGAACAGCATTTAATATATAATATATAATATATAATATATATATATATATATATATATATATATATATATATATATATATAAATATTTTGTAACATTTTAAGTCTCTTTACTGTCACTTTAGTATAGGGACCAATTCTCACTATTGCTTATAAGCATGCCTATTATTCACATATTGGCTGTTTATTAGTACTTATAAGCAGTGCCGTAGCTAGAAGATTGGGGGGCCCCTGAAAAAATATTGATCTGAGCCCTCCCCACACACACATATCATATACTGTACAATATACAAGCATGGAACCAAATTGCATGCTTTTTTGTGGTTTTCATAATATCTCAGTTATACAACTAATAAAATATTAGAATTATTCACAGAACATGGGCCTATATAGTATAATTCCTGGATTTTGTGGGGCCCCCTGGGCGGTGGGGGCCCCTAGAATTGTCACCACCTTTCACCCCACTAGCAACGGCCCTGCTTATAAGGCACATATTCTGCATGACCATATTTACATTTACATTTACATTTATGCATTTAGCAGACGCTTTTATCCAAAGCGACTTACAGTGCATTCAGGCTATACATGTTATATCACTATGTGTGTTCCCTGGGAATCGAACCCACAACCTTTTGCGCTGCTAACGCAATGCTCTACCACTGAGCCACAGGAACACTCTACATCCATATCCTACATCTCTAATCCTAACCATACCTAAACTTAACAACTGCCTTACTAACTATTAATAAGCAGCAAATTAAGAGGTTATTGAAGCAAAAGTCATAGTTAAAGGTTTGTTAATAGCAAGAATTGGACCTTAAAATAAAGTGTGACCCAGCATCCTTTTATAAGAGCATTCTTCTTACTATTGTTATTTTGAATCTTACATATAAATGAATATAAAATCAATAAATCAATATAAAATTTAACAGCTTTCCTGTAGCTCAAATGGTAGAGCATGGCACTAGCAACGCCAAGATCATGGGTTCGATTCCCAGGGAAAGCAAGAGCTGATAAAATGTAAAAAACTGTAATTTGAATGCAATGTAAGTCGCTTTGGATAAAAGCGTCTGCTAAATGCATAAATGTAAATGTAAATGTAACAGTTTTAAATGTGTCATATATTATTAGAAATATACTAGATTTCTTTTGAGTTGACATTTTATTTATTTGTTTATTTTTTTACATTCCACACTATATTGTACAGTACCATACCATTCACGCTGAACCATATGCCATGCAATACTGTTCTATTCCAAACCACATTATCATGGTAGTAAGGCAAGTTTATTTATATAGCACATTTCATACACAGTGGTAATTCAAAGTGCTTTACATAAAAGGAAGTAAAATAGTCATTAAAAAATGTATAATAATCACAACAATAAAAACAAGGTATTGAGGAACAAATAATGGAGCAGTACATACAAACAGAAACACACACAATTTATAGGCACATTTGGAGTGGTTTGAAGGACCTCTCTCATCCATCTGAGAGGGTTAATTGACTACTGTTTGTCTGAAACAGATGTTCCAGTTCAGATCTACAATTATTAAGTGGATCAGTTAAGTGTCTTCTCTCTCTGTCACTATACAGTATTTTGTCTTTATCTCTCCTGCTTTTTATCACCTTCTGTCTGTTCTCTATTTCCATCCTCTTCTCTCTCCTAAGTAACGGATTTGACATGGCGGGAATGTGGCAGACGTAATTTAGCTGAGTGGAATCAGCCACGGCTCTTTGTGCAGCAAAGCACCGAGTGTCCTGTTCATCTCTTTAAATGTTCTCCTCGAACAGAGCTCACGCTTCATATAGTCAGCTCTAACGAGCACCAATGAATTCCCTTCAAGAGCCTGCATGGATATTTTTCCCCCTCAGGAAGGTGTTTGTGTGTGCCTTAGAGACAGACGAATAAAATGACACAAAGAGGAAGCGAAACCGATACGGAGTAAGGATTTCACAGGTTTAGCTTTTCGTGTAAATGTGTTCCGTGTCTCCAGGGGCATCTTCTCACTTTCTCTGATTGATTGCACTAAAACTTTTATACAGAGAGTTTAAACCAAGATCTGTGGCTGGAAGTTAATTAGTAATGTACATAATCAGTGAAATAGAAGCTGAAGCACTGGGATTTTGTATAAAAGCATTTTTATATATTATTGCATAATATTTCACCATTTTGACTTCCAGGTTTACCTCAAATTTGACTTAATAAAAATTGTAAACTTTCACTTTTAGTTGCAAGGGATTGTTTGATTAGTAACAGTTGACAGTACTTTTGCGGAGCAAAGTAATTATGTTCTTGAATTAAATTTATACTCTAAAAAGCTACTTTATGGGAAAAATGGCTATTTAGACATAATTTAATATATATTGAAGTTACCATTTTAATTTATTATTATAATTCATGAACTACTTGTTGCAAAAACGGACACTGCAAAAACTAATGTTAGAGACATCAAAAACAATTTCAAACAACTTGAAATGCAGGTTGCACAAAATATTTTTGTGAGATTATAATATGATTTCTCTTGATGGATAAAATGTGATATTTCTGATGACAATTGTTAGAAAAAAAAATATGTACAGGTGCATCTCAATAAATTAGAATGTCGTGGAAAAGTTCATTTATTTCAGTAATTCAACTCAAATTGTGAAACTCCTGTATTAAATAAATTCAATGCACACAGACTGAAGTAGTTTAAGGGTGCTTTCACACCTGGCCAGGGGCGGACTGGCCATCGGGAGCACCGGGAGAATTCCGCTGGCCTGGCAGCCAATTTGGCCTGCTGCCCTACATTTATTTTTTTATTATTATTTTTTTTTTATATATTGTTGCTGTTGTTGTTTTTGTTGCCTGCCGAATGTACTAAAGTGATTATTTCCGAATTCGCCACTCAATAATAAAACTCTAATATATCATGAATCCATTAGTCTTAACTGGCAACAGGATTCGCCTCGCGCGCGCTCCGCCCATCCGCGCGTCCGCCAAAAGGATGCGAGACTCGAGAATGGAGTGGAACTGTCCTGTTCAGGGCTTCAAGTGCAGGTCAGTTACATCCGTACATAGACTATTGTAGTTTTATCTTTGTTTATCTTTAAACATTAAACAGATAGCAAATGTTAGCAGTAGCAGTCAATTACTGCAAACTTAGCAAAAGGACATAATAACTATTTTAAAGAGACGGAATTTAGCAGACAAATATTCACATAGTTTTATAACGGGTTTAGGGGGAGTTATGGCAGACAACAACACAACCCTTAGGAAAATTAACCGTGGTTTTACTAAAAGTAAAACCAAAACCATGATTACTATAGTTAAACCATGGTAACCACAAATTAATAATGGCTTTGCTACACAATATAGTTTCACCATGGTATTTGTAGTAAAACTCTGGTTATACAAATAGAAATCAATCCACCAAAAACATGGTTACTTTTACCATAGGTCTAATAATACCATGGTTAATTTTCCTTTGGACAAAACATGACCCATGATAATACAAAAACATTAAATTTTAAGATTTTTCTATAAAGATATATTCAAGATGTAGCTATTATTGTGCTAATTTTGACAAGATAAAACAATAATTTAATACTTATTTTTTTTCTAAAATAAATGTGCAAACAAATTACAATGAGGTGATTGTTTTGCAACAAGGTGGAGATGTGTTGATGGAAAAGTGACAGGTACAAGAAAATTAGTGAAAAAAGTAAACACACATGAGAGACATAGAGATGTCAGGGAAAATTAAGACACTAAAAAGGAAAATGGAAGTTCAAAAGATAACCTTTAATTATTTTGCATGGCCCCAGCCTAGGAATTGAAACTTTTTTATGCAATGATGATGATGGCCATACAAAAAATATTGTTGTCCGGTTTAAACATTTGTTGTGGGTGTATGGGATGGCCTGGATGAGTGTGAGATTTCCCGGCCTGAAATTTTGTTCCAGTCCGCCCCTGCACCTGGCCCTTTGTCTCGGAACCTGGCGCGTTTCCCCCCTTAGCTCGGTTTGTTTGGGCATATGTGAACACGCAATCGCGCTCGGATCCGCGCCAAAACAATCGGTCCGAGATCGCCTGAACGAGGTGGTCTCGGCTCGATTGAAAACGAACTCTGGAGCGGTTCGGTTGTAGTGAGAAAGCAATCCGATCCAAAGGACCAATGAACCAGGCTATATCACGCTGTATAATGGGTAATTACGTAAGTTCCGTTAAAAGCAGTGGGTGAGCACGTCTTCGCCATTCAAAATCAAAGCGCGCCTTTTCGTTTTATAATGCAGTCTTAAGTAGGCCTAATGCTCTTCGTATAGGTGCATTTTAACAATGTTTTGCCGACGAATCCTGGACTCCTGCTCAAAATGATAAATTAATAAATACTGTATATTGACAGCTACAAAAAAAACAACAACAACAAGCAGCCCTCAAAGCTGTTGTCGTTCCATCCTGACGCGTGTGTGTGTGTGTGTGTGTGTGTGAGAGAGAGTTTGTTTGCCTCTCTTTCCAAATTAATCATTAATTGTCATTCCAGCTCTGTGGAACTTTGACCAATGAGAGACTTTGCCATGTGAAAGCAAACTGCACTAAGAATAAAAAGCAACATTGTAATAATTTTAATCCCTGTCTCAGAATAAAGCAATCGATCTACAGGTGTGAAAACACCCTAAGTCTTTGGTTCTTTTAATTGTGATGATTTAGGCTCACATTTAACATAAACCCACCAATTCACTATCTCAACAAATTAGAATATGGTGACATGCCAATCAGCTAATCAACTCAAAACACCTGCAAAGGTTTCCTGAGCCTTCAAAATGGTCTCTCAGTTTGGTTCACTAGGCTACACATTCATGGGGAAGACTGCTGATCTGACAGTTGTCCAGAAGACAATCATTGACACCCTTCACAAGGAGGGTAAGCCACAAACATTCATTGCCAAAGAAGCTGGCTGTTCACAGAGTGCTGTATCCAAGCATGTTAACAAAGTTGAGTGGAAGGAAAAAGTGTGGAAGAAAAAGATGCACAACCAACCGAGAGAACCGCAGCCTTATGAGGATTGTCAAGCAAAATCGATTCAAGAATTTGGGTGAACTTCACAAGGAATGGACTGAGGCTGGGGTCAAGGCATCAAGACTCAAGAGCCACCACACACAGACGTGTCAAGGAATTTGGCTACAGTTGTCGTATTCCTCTTGTTAAGCCACTCCTGAACCACAGACAACGTCAGAGGCGTCTTACCTGGGCTAAGGAGAAGAAGAACTAGACTGTTGACCAGTGGTCCTAAGTCCTCTTTTCAGATGAGAGTAAGTTTTGTATTTCATTTGGAAACCAAGGTCCTAGAGTCTGGAGGAAGGGTGGAGAAGCTCATAGCCCAAGTTGCATGAAGTTCAGTGTTAAGTTTCCACAGTCTGTGATGATTTGGGTTGCAATGTCATCTGCTGGTGTTGGTCCATTGTGTTTTTTGAAAACCAACGTCACTGCCGTTTACCAAGAAATTTTGGAGCACTTCATGCTTCCTTCTGCTGACCAGCTTTTTAAAGATGCTGATTTCATTTTCCAGCAGGATTTGACACCTGCCCACACTGCCCAAAGCACCAAAAGTTGGTTAAATGACCATGGTGTTGGTGTGCTTGACTGGCCAGCAAACTCACCAGACCTGAACTGGGGTATTGTCAAGAGGAAAATGAGAAACAAGAGACCAAAAAATGCAGATGAGCTGAAGGCCACTGTCAAAGAAACCTGGGCTTCCATACCACCTCAGCAGTGCCACAAACTGATCACCTCCATGCCACGCCGAATTCAGGCAGTAATTAAAGCAAAAGGAGCCCCTACCAAGTATTGAGTACATATGCAGTAAATGAAAATACTTTCCAGAAGGCCAACAATTCACTAAAAGTGTTATTTTATTGGTCTTATGAAGTATTTTAATTTGTTGCGATAATGAATTGGTGGGTTTTTGTTAAATGTGAGACTAAATCATCACAATTAAAAGAACCAAAGACTTAAGTCTGTGTGCATTGAATTTATTTAATACATGAGTTTCACAATTTGAGTTGAATTACTGAAATAAATGAACTTTTCCACGACATTCTAATTTATTGAGATGCACCTGTAATTATTATCAATAGATATGAAAGGTCCTAAATTGTAGGATGACTTGGGTGTGTTATGTTTGATGTAGTGTAGTGAGCGATATACAGGTACGATTAACCGGTAGAAATTTGTCAACTGGTAGAGATTTTGGACTATCGTCTCTATCGCGGTTACATGCTCACATGACATCGCTGTGCTACGTGGTTACAAAATCTTATCATTTGCACATGTTTTTAAGCATTGCGGTTTAAAAACAAGTGATTTTAAGCTGTTAAAATGCAATCAGCTGCGAAAGAGAACTCATTTCGCTATATGCATGCGCTGTCAGAGAGACTGTTTCTGAGCGCTGTCAGAGAGGCAAGCACATGCGAAGATGGTGCTCATGGACTGCGGGAGTTTTTTTGCCACTTTATATGCCTTGAACAGTTAAATGCACACACTTGCACAGCAGAGAAAGAAAACACACGTGTAACAGTAAATTGGATCCGGGCAGCTCTTAAAGTGACAGCAGTCTAATATTCCTGCTCTCTTGTCATTCATGTTAATCAAACAACAAAAGAGAAAGTCTCTCATTGCTCTTGACTAAATCACTTTTGTAACTTTAATATAGGAAATATATATTTAATTTACACAGTGAAGAATATGCAGTGTTTTATATATTTGATTACTTTATACAATGTATATAGCATTTCTTATTTATTTGTTCTACTGCAGTTTGTTGTCCTGTTAACATTTGACATTTATGCATTTAGCAGACGCTTTTATCCAAAGCGACTTACATTGCATACAAGTTACAGTTTTTTTTTTTTTTTACATTTTATCAGCTCTTGCTTTCCCTGGGAATCGAACCCATGATCTTGGCGTTGCTAGCGCCATGCTCTACCATTTGAGCTACAGGAAAGCTTGTTGCTTGTAATTAGTTTCTTATTCTTATTTAATCACTGAATATTTACTTTTCTTTAGTGAGCTTGAGTTTTTTGACAAGAATTATGACATTTCTATGGTGTCAAAAATTTTGATATGAAGATCTTATTTAAAGTAAAAATAACCATATTGCGATATCGTTACCATGAAATAAAATTACTCATATCATGATGAAACATTTTGCCTACCCCTAGCTTGATGGATAAATTATCGTATACTAAGATTAAAAGTATTTAAAAAAAAAACTAAAATTTTAGAGACTTTGACCAATGAAGTGTTCTTCAGACATCTTGTATCTGGTGTCTAATTTTCCACAAAACATAACACATCTACATAAGACGTCTTAAATATCTAGAACTAACTAACTAGCTATTGTGTATATTTCTTCTCTGCAGGTTAGATACCAACAGGCTGACAAAAGATGGCATTTCTGAAGGGTGAGATTACCCTTGTCTTCTCCCTGTGGGCTTCCCTCCTTTATGTAGCACTAATGTCCCTTCCACTGGGGGCAGAGGCACCAAAAAGAAGACAGTACATCTGGAAAACAGGTGAGTTGCCAATATTTCCATCATTACAGAATGAATGGGGACAGAATGAAATTCATTTATGTGGCCCCTAGCTGAATTATGAGTGTTTTTCTACCATGGTTACTTGTTTCTGTCATCATTCACTCACTGTCATGTTGCAACAGTACAAACCTATATGACTTTCTTTCTTCTGTAGAACACAAAAGGGGAATGTTTGGAAAATTGCCACTGTTTTCCATATGAAAGCAATTCATTGAAAAGATATGACTCAAAAGATTTGTTCAGATACTTCTCTCATAGGGAACTTTCCATGAATATCTAATATTTGGTCTTTTGTCAGACCAAAGCAATCATGTCATTACTTGGGAATATAGCACACAAGATACTTTTATGCAGATTTTTTGGTCATTTTTGGATCCTAACACCCCAGTCCTCATTTGCTTTTAAGAATGGCCAAGTTCAACTTTCTAAGCTCTACAGAAGAAAACAAAAGTGACATCATTTCAATTTTTGCATTAATTGCTTCTTTAACGGTGCACAGGGTAAATCTTCACACAGCCAAAAATGCAACATTTCAAGGTTTTGAAAAATGCTAAACACACAGCTTGTGTTTGTCAGATCCATCCACAGAATGAGCCAGAGAATTCTGACACATTTTTGCCGTTTCTCTGTGGTCAGATCCAGTTGAAGAAGTCACTTATTAGGATTGCATAATCAAATGTGTGAATGACAGTGTTTGGTACAGTACAGGCAGTCGAGAAGCAAGGCAATGCACATTTCTGGTCTGCATTTGATAGAGGAGAACAGAAGTGGTAAATAAAAAAATAGTTCAGGTTGGATATTGATCCTTGTTGTCGCAGATCTTGGATCAGCAGGCATATACTGTATGTACAGCACTTCAGAAAACTGTGAGACCATCTGTCTGTGTTATCTGTGAAGTCTGATCAATCTTATATCCAGCTGGATTTGCACTGAGAATTCCTCATGTCGCCATGGCAACTATTGTTAAGTGTGAGATTGACAGCTCGCAAAGAACAGAAGATTATTACTTGGCCTATTAATGCTGTCCGGCGCATCCAAGCTACTGTGAGCTTACATTTCAAGATGCCGCAATTAAGCACTTCTCCAAAACTTGTAACAAAACATCCAACATATGGTTGTGAAGACCTCGGGTTCATATCAGGCAACTGTCATTCTCAATAAATAAATACAGAAATGAGTATTCCTCAGTTTCTCTGGCTGGATGCAGGGACCAAATTGTGGGAGGTTTAGGTGATCTGACAGCCCTTGTTCAGATGAAATTATTCCACGAGAAAAAATATCCAGTAACAGGGAGAGGAAGTACTCGGACGGTCATGAGATCTGAACACAGAGGCCACCAAAACAGCCTTTAATAGGGTATGTGTAGCATGTTTATTTTATGTCAACATTGAAAATAATAAGAAAGTTTTCTTGAGTAGCAAATCAAAAATTAAAAAAATAAATAAATAAGAAGTTGACAAAAATAGAAAATTCAACTTTGACATCACTAAATTGCATTTTTAAATATACTGTATTCAAATAGAAAACACTTATTTCAAATTGTAAAAACATTTCAGAACAATACTGTTTTTACTGTAAATAAATACATAAATGCAAACAAATGTGGAGAGACTTCTTTCAAAAACATTTTAAAATCTTACTGACCCAAAACATTTTGATTTAGTATGTTTATATTTTATATTTTCAAGATTAATTATAAAATATGACAACTAGTTGAAATATGGCCTCCAATTGACAGTCTCTTTTAAAAGGGACTCCCGTATTGTAAAATTCAAACACTGGATGGCTGGATGGATGGATGGATCAAAAGGTGTCCAGTGCAGATGAAGGCATGCTTTATGGACAAAGTGGTGATGATAAGGATGCAGAAGTTTTGTGTGAAGCGGTGGTCAGTTCTCTGAGATTCTGAGTGAGTTTCCTCACGTGCTGTGTGTGGATCGAAGAGCAGCTCTGCAGGGCCACAGGGGTGATGATTCCTGGAATGTAAAATCGATACTGGTTTCATCCTGAAGGAGTGGGTCCACTTTTGTACTGTCTATGAAGAAACGCTCATTTGTCCACCTACACACTTGCTTTTGTACTCAAGGTCTAATTTTCTTCACCTATTTTGTGCTTAATTTTGTTCAGTTTCCCTCTTCTGGAAATGAGAAAACTGTGTGCAGGCAAGAAAGCAAATTCTTGAGTTTAAAAGCACTCTGGTGGCTTGAAAACCTAATTTTGAATCAGTTTCCCTGGAGTTCTTCTATCTGACGTCACAAGCTGGACAGATAATGACTCTGTCTCGCAAAACAAGAAGGTGAAAATTAACCTTCAAGAGAGAGATGAAGACGGCTAGCGTTAAAAAATGCACAATATATGTTTTTTTTTTTTAACATGGCATGAACAGAACCCAGAATGAAATATGACTGCCTATATGATAAGACAGTGGTGACCTCTCACTCTATAAACTCTGTAAACATGTTTGAGGGTAGCACATGAGAAAGAAAAGAGAGAATCTTTTTCTCCTTTTTCAGTTAATCTTTTTTTCTATTGTATGAAAATGCCCACAGAAAAGAACTGAGCACTTCAGCAGTGAATATCGAGTTTCAATTATCTGTTTTTCTTTTGTTTTCTGTTTAATTCATCAGTTTCTGTAAGTACTCATTTCTTTCATTCTTTTGGTTCGATTGATTTACTGGGTGAACGAGGAGAAACCAGCACTGTGTACAGATGTACACACACTCATAGGGCCTTTCACAAAATCATAGTTGGTGGTCATGAGATGAATAGGATTCCTGTTAAATCATAAGTCATTGTTCTCATAGTGAAGTTCTCGTTCACAAAAGACTATCAAAAGGTTGGAATGACATAGAGACTAGAATGGATAATTGCATTATCTTTATGACCTTTATTTCTAAATCTGGATAACTACATTTCTTTCTTTCATACAGTACTTAAATAGTAGCTCCAAAGTGTATACATTTATACATTTACACATACATTCACAGGAAATGCATTTATACTTATATAAATAGAGTTCAGCTCCATTTCCTTTGCTAAAGCATCTGTGATGGGCAGAAAAGCACTGTAATTGCATCTGTGACCATAAGCAAGTAATTAATCTGTCATGTGCCCTATTGTTTCACCCAGGATGCATCCAAAAAGTGTGTGAGTGTCAGACTAGAACATTTCTTTGCGCTGTTGAGGGAGGATTTTGCCTTCTCCAGAGACCTCTGGGTCAATGTGTTTTCTTTTTTTTATGTGTAAACAACACTAATGGCCCTAACATTTTCAGACATCATAAATACATAATTTGATTTCTTTCGGCATAAACAATGGTTGCATTTTTGAGTCATGCTGTGTAGCATATGTACCAATGCACTTGTTCATTAGGCACGGTAGTCAAGCTCCAATTATACTTAACTCTCTAATTCAGCTAAACAGATTGTGATTTGGTTTAGCATTGCATCTGTGTATATACTCTTAGTCATCTGTTTTAACATGTTACAAATATAAAACTTTTTAACATAGTTGTGTAGCATAGCGTCATGGCATCTAGCAATAGCATCTACATTTCTGAAGTCACATTAGTTACTGGCCTAATATCTGGTTTACACAGATAATATTTTTAATGTATAATACTTTACCTTTCAGAAGTTTCTAGGGCAGTAAAAAGGTTTTTTTTTCTAAAGAATGGAATATTGGGTGATTTAAATTGATCTAAAGTGACAGTAAAGACATTTATATGTTGCAAAATGTTACAAAAGATTTATTTTACAAAACTTTTAATTTATCAATGAATCATGTGTTGCAACACTAAAGTATTAGCAGCACAACTGTTTTCAACATTGATAATAATAATCAGCAGATTAGAATAATTTCTATAAGATCATGTGACAGAACTGGAGTAATGGCTGCTGGAAATTCTGTTTTACCATCACAGGAATAAATTACATTTTAAATTACATTAAAGGGGTCATCGGAATCAAAATTCACTTTACAAGTTGTTTGAACATAAATGTGTGTTGGAAGTGTGTGTACACATCCATCCTATAATGATAAAAATCCACCCAGTGTTTTTTTTTTTAAATCCCTTTATTTTAAAATCCTCTTTTCTCAGATCAGGCTGTTCTGAGATTCCTGTCAGAATGACGTAGTTCTGTACAGACTGCTCTCACGATAGTTGATTGACAAGGCCGTCTTTCCTTAGACCCGCCCTGAGTGAGCTGTAAACACAGCCATTGTGTTGACTCTGGTGCAGGGGAAGACAAGATGTCTCCGATTGAGCAATTGAAGTGTTTTGTCGTTGGATGTAATAATGAATATAGCAGTTGTCATTTACTCCCGACATCTGAGCTGCTGAAGACGCAGAGGATTAACATTACTTTCATTTTGAAGGGAATGCTATGATCCCCAATCTACATAAATGCACCTATATTCGCGCGAATCATTCGTGATCCAGCGTCATCTACAGAAGAAGTGAGTATAAGGGTTTTTATGAATCTTTGCAAATCGCCTTTCCTTTAGCCAGTTTCACGGCTAAAGTAAACAGTACTGCTCGTCACTCCACGGAAGAGAGGGGTGGGGTCAGCAGAGCTCATTAGCATTTAAAGCAACATGGACTAGAATGGCTTGATGAAAACAGAGCTGATTATGACAGGGTAAAGAAGGTTTTTTTTTTTTACACTACCATTGAGAAATTTGAACCAAAGTATCGTGGGAGGGGGATAGCTACTGAAATGAGTTTCAGGTGTGGGTAGATAGTCAAATGACTAAGAAGCCGTAAATAGTGGTCGTGGCGACGTGCGGTGAGTTTGGTTTGTTACCGAAGTTATGCTTAATGTGCAGCCTTTTCTCACTTTTACTCCTTTTCATACAGGTATGCGAGTAAATTGTGTGATCTTGTTTGTGCTGAATACGTGTGATATGATCACGCAACTTCCTGCTTATATGATGCCTTTTTTTAGGCTGATTTATTGGCGGTGTTTCCATTCACCGTGGGGAAAGTGGGGCAGAAAGTATTTACTGTTGCGGTACTTCCTATGGGCTAACGGCTGTGTACGAGCGCTGAATAACCATTAAATTGAAAATGCTTATTTTATTGAAGTCGATTTGTTATGAGACTTAAATGGTTGGTACATTACATTTTCTTTGTTGCTGTGGTTAATACTTGTGTTTTTTGTTTATAGTATTCCTTCTGTTTTCGGAGTTTGGTTGTGAGATTGAGCACTGAGATTTGGTAACTGTGGTTTACGGCAGTGGACTTTCATTAAAGTATGTGTCTTGTTACCTTTGTATATTCAGGTTTAGGTGACTGGTAACTAACGTGTATGGTTTCCTTTTTTAAAGGGGCAGACCAGCCACTGTTTCTAATGTATTTAAGTTTTATGTTGTGTGTGTTTATTTTTTATTTCATTGAATTGTATTACATTTTGTTTGTGTTTATTTTTTTTTCTGTGTGGTTTCTCTCCTCAATTTATTTGTTACAGAGTGTTTTGTACAGGGCCGGGCCTGCATTGACACTTAGCCTCTTCTGGTGTAGGTGATCCTGGTGGAGGCTCCTCTTGCCTTTATTAGGAGGTGGCGTAGTCAACTTATACCTCCGACACTACAGTATGTTATAGACTTTTCATTAAGACCCTAAAGAATCATATCAACTTGTGTAAAATGGGCATCCGATGACCCCTTTAAAAATGAAAAGTTATTTTCATAATATTTCACAAGTTTTTACTGTAATTTTGATCAAATAAATGCAGCCTTGTTGAGCATGAGACTTTTTAAAAAACGTATCAACCTCAAAATCTTAAATGTTAGCATATACATTTAAAATATGAATTGTTCTCAGATGCTTACATTTTGTTTAGTATCACATTACATAAGAGCTTAAGATCTTGTTGATTATTATGATCACAGTTTAGATTGCCTGGGAATGCATGTGCTGATGAATATGTATAATTTTGCATTGTTTAAAGTTGTTTTGGACTAGAAGTATCTGCCAAATGCAAAACAAAAAATAAATGAAAAAAATACAATGAAAAAAATGGAAAGAGACCAACAGACAGAGCTGTTTTCAGCATGCTGTAGTGAGGTGATACAGCAGTACAGTGCTGTTGTTTGCCGGAGGTCTTTATAATGGAAGTACAGCCACTGAGGAATCCCACCGTAGAGGGAACTCTGGGAGGCTTGTGTGTTGTGGGTGATTAAAGCTTTTGAAAGTTTGAATAGCGGAAAATAACCTGTCTCGTGTGTGTTTGAACCAAAGCATCTGATTGGTGCTAATGAAATGTATTCAACAGTGGAGGCCGATGGGTTTTGCCTGGGGCAAAAAAAAAAAAAAAAACCTGCAGGAATAAAAAACAATTTCAGTTTTCACTCAAAATTAGCTTTTTCCAAGTTAATAGAAATTGATAACGTGGATTCTCTCAGATAAGATATTGTACTTCAAACTGTATCTCTGTATTTGTGCTGCCAAAATTGAGTAAAACCACTCCCGATCTTGCCGACAGTGACTTTGCTTGTGATGCCCTGGGAGTGACCTCATCCCATTTCACAGCTTTAAGTTGCTGTGACACCATGGGACAGGGTCCTGCTCGTATCTCAGTTCTGTTTCTGTCCGCCTGCCTGCTGCGTTTCAATGATGACCACATGAGAGACGGAGGGAGATAGAAGATCAACTCCCCGTGAGACATACAAGTCAGTCTGAAAGTTGGAAGAAGCTTGTCACAGCTGTGAGAGTGATTGTGTGTGTGTGTGTCTTCCAAAAAAATGTACCTAAAAATATTTGAATTCTTTAAAATGTCAATGTTGTTGCATTAGATATCAGAATACCAAACTAAGAGGCATTTATTTATTTTAAAGACAAATAGCACATGCACACTTTTCAAAAAATTGGTGCACTGCAAAACTCTTTATGATTGCAAAATATTAGTGGATTATGGGTCATTCCTTGGATTCTGTAATATTTCAGTCCCCCAGTCCCCAATTTCTAAAGTGGTGGTTTACCAAAATCAATTGCTTTTCACAATACTTTGGTATGCCCATTATAATGAATAAAAATAATTATTGAATTTTAATCATTTTTAGCATAAAATAATGTCTTATGTCTATCTTTAACAAGGGTTCCCTAAGGCACTTCACTGAGTTTGTACTTAGAAAATTATTAACAAAATGTGCATGTTTCTATGATTTTTGGCAATAATGTGAGCATTTATTTGTTTTCCTTTCTTGTGAAAAATATTTTTCTAAAAAAATTCAAAATATTTGATAAAAAAACAGACTTTAAAGTTATGTCCCACAGTCTGAACTCAATCCCATCACACTTAATAGCCATGAGATTACTTTTTGTGCAAAAACAAAAACAACAACTTTATTAAACTTTTTTTTTTCTTCCAGTCAGTCTCTGCCGCCATTCACAAAAGTATCATGACGCATGCGTGTGCTGCTGCTGTCCCTTTAAGTTTTCAAATACTACATGCATCCACTACAATTACTATGGAATTGTAATAAGGGTTTGTTTACACGACAACAATGTACTAAAAACGGAAATGTTTTTCCTTTGCATTTTTCACGTACAGACAACATTGTCAAAACAATCCCCATTCACTTGGAGGTGCGAAAGTGACTTAACGCTGTATAATGCATGACAGGCCAGTAGTTGGCAATGCCACTCTGTAAAGAAGCTCTACGCGAACACAAAATATGCATGCGCATGACATCACCGTTTTCACAAATCTGCATTTTTGTAGTTTGCACGGAGAAGGTAATGATATTGTTTTCAAAAATGTACACTTTGAAACCCATTTTCAAAAGTTTGCTTTTCAGGCCCCCAAAACAGAATTGTTGTCTAAACGAATGACCAAAACGCATACAACATTTTCAGTTTTTAGTTGACAACGGTGTTGTGTAAACACCCCCTAAAATGTTTATTTTCTTACTTTGTGGGATATTTATTTGTTATCATGGTCATACTTAAAAAAAAAAAAAAAAAAATGGTGAATTGTGTTCTCCACTGGTTAAAAGAATAGATGCATTTTAGCAGAAAAACACAAGGTCTTTATGTTTTTGGAAATAAATTAATATGATTTTTTCAGAAAGGATGCATTAAATTGTGTAAAAAAAATTGACCAAAAAAATCCTGACAAAAAAAGCAACATGGTTTCCACAACAACAACAAAAAAAAAAAATAGTAAGCAGCACAATTGTTTTCAACACTGATAATAAGAAATGAGCAGCAAATGTTTCTTGAGCAGCAAACCACAGTTTCTTGAGCAGCAAATCAGCATAGAATGATCTCTGAAGGACTGTATGATACTGAAGACTGGAATATTGATGCTGAAAATTCAGCTTTGCATTACAGGAATAAATTACATTTTGCAATATATTAAAATAAAAAAACAGCTCATTTATAACACTCGCGATATACTGTTTTTACTGCATTTTTGATCAAATAGCCTTGGTGAGCATAAAAATCGTACCAACCCCAAAGATCTAAATGTGTAAACCAAATCAATATATAATCTTCACAAGGATATGAAAAAATAAGATAATATAATGGATATAGATCTGCATTTCTGGTAACATGGTTTAAACTATCTTCCGGTAGAAAGGTAGAGTAAATGTACCACTCTTCAGAGTTAAAAGCTTCGCATTTTCCTTGTTTTTCCATTTTCTCCCTCAAAAATGTCAGTTCAGACAGAGAACAACACAACAACTAAAAAAATCTCTTTCCTGGTGCTTTTTCTCTCATTGACTCAGTTCAAAGCGATTATTCCCACATCTAAAGTCTTTAATCAGCATGCCATCCATCAGAATCCTGATTAGCCGGGAGATCTCTGTAGGACAGGCCTCTGCGGTTACGGTTTTACCTGAACCCCCTGCCTCCGAGTAAACTGATATTTGAGTAAGGAGGATGAGCGCACGAGCAGTAATTAGCACGCTGTGAGGACCGACAGTCTAATGATCAAATGTGTGTTCAGCTTTGACTGGAGGGGTTTGGCTGACCTCGGTGCTCATACAGTACTGATGTCACCCCATATGGCTCTGTCACATGGTTTTTGCCTGCTCCGTTGTGCATTAGGTGGCATTTGGAGGATGGCAGGTCTCTTTGGTGACCTCACCAGTGGAGTGATGAGAACATGGCCTTTGACATCCCCTGAGGAACAGCAGCAATGATGTCAGACTTTTACTGTCTGTTTGAAGCATCTGCTCCCTCTGCTTTTCCTCTCTCTGTTCCCATCGCTTCTTTTTCTTTCTGTCCCCTCATTTCTAATAGGGGATAATGGAGGCGGTTGTAACAAGTGGCAAGTTTTGCTGCCTTTGAATTGAAAGATTTATTACTAGGTTGTTGAGTAATTTAACATGACTGATCACAAAGGATTTTTTCATGACTGTGAGGTCGGAAACAACTGTGAAACGAGTTATAAGTCAAACACATATACTGTAGGCACATATAGAATTATTACTAAGGAAAACAGTGTTCAGTAGTGTGAACAAGACATTGATATTATTTCTCTATTATGTTCTTTTTTAAAATACATTTTTTGGGATGTGTACATTTTTTTCATAGTTTTATAGGAATAGTTTAGGTGTAGTTACTCAAAAAATATAAGTTTATTTTAAAGCTGTGATTTTTCTAGCTTGCACTATTATGTTATATTATATTATATTATATACAAAAGGTTGGGTTCAGGAAGATTTTTTAATGGGTATTTTATGCTTACCAAGGCTTTAATTAAAAATACAGTAAAAACACTAATATTTTGTATACATATTACATTTACATTTATGCATTTAGCAGACACTTTTATCCAAAGCGACTTACATTGCATTCAAGTTACAGTTTTTACATTTGATCAGCTCTTGCTTTCCCTGGGAATCGAACCCATGATCTTGGCGTTGCTAGCGCCATGCTCTACCATTTGAGCTACAGGAAAGCTGCATTATTAAATCATATTAAAATGACAATTTATTTGAAACAGAAATATTTTATAACATTATACATGCTTTTATGGTCACTTTTGATCAATTTATTGCACCCTTATTCTTTATATATATATATATATATATATATATATATATATATATATATATATATATATATATATGTTTTTTTTGTTGTTTTTTAAGCCATCTTACTGACCCCAAACTTGTATTATATTATTATTTATATTATATTATTATTATTATATTATATTAAACACTACAAGTTTAGGTTCAGGAAGATTTTTTAACATTTTTGAAAGAAGTCTTAGGAAGCAACGCAACAGTAAAAACACTAATATTGTGAAAATATTAAAATAACATTTATTTGTTTATTTGAGAATTTTTTTTTAACATTATAAATATCTTTGCTGTCATTTTTGATCAATTTAATGTATTTTTTCTTTTCAAATAAATCTTACTGATCCCAAACTTTTAAATGTTCTATTCTATTCTATTCTATTCTATTCTATTCTATTCTCTTCTATTCTATACGCTGTTCCAAAAGAGATGGATTTGCAGTAGCCTGTTAGAATCGCTCCCTATTTTCATATTCTTAGCAGGTTGCAAAATCCAGATTTTTGACATGTTTTTCACTTTTTTTCCCCCTCCAGTTCATTTCTTTTGACAGCACCGTTCTAAAATGATTAAAGATGATTATCCTTCTTGTGTGGCTGAATCCCCATGTACAGTATTTCTGTGCTAAAGTGAGATGAATAGCGGCCCATCATTGTGCCTGTTTTGGGCTTTAGACAGTGATTACAATAGCAATATAATTCACTTCATATCCTGTCTGCCTCTCCTTTTTTTTCCTCTAGGTGTATGGGGTGTATGTGTGGCCAATGATTGCGGCTCGGTTGGGCTCCAGAGTCGCTCGGTGTGGTGTGTCCATTCTGAAGGCTGGAGCACACATCAGTCCAATTGCTTTCCATCTGATCGCCCAGCACACCAGAGAGTGTGTGTGAAGATGTGTGAGTGGCAAAAGGATCTGTTTGAGTGGCGCTTGTCTCCTTGGGGCTCCTGCACCCCGAGTCCTCTCCTCCCAGCCAGTCGATGTGTGACCGCTCAGTGTGGAGTACAAAGCCGAGATGTGGTGTGTGTGAAGCGTACCAATGGCACCACGGTGAGCCAGCATGTGTGTGAAGCGTTTTCTGCAGTGCCGGAACGAGAACAGGCATGTTTGTTACCCTGCCCAATCGACTGCGTTGTCTCCGCCTTCACCCACTGGTCCACCTGCAGTCGCACCTGCGGGTTGGCCCTCCAGCAGCGCACCAGACACGTGCTGGCAGCACCCCTGTATGGAGGAGCAGACTGTCCCAGCCTCACCCAGACACGTCCCTGTAACTATGAGAAAGCCCACCCTGCCTTTTGTCCCTCCGACCAACAGGAATATAGTTACAGTTTGTGGGTGGGGCCCTGGAGCCCTTGCAGACTTAAAGGGACAGCGCCTGTTGGAAAGACGACAGTGGACTTTGGTTTTGGGCTTGATGGGAAAAAAACAGTCAAAGCTTCGTACACCATCAAACGCCACGCTGAGATTAATTACCATCAAAATCATTATGATGAAAGAGGCCACAAAGTATCCTGGGAAATCACCATTGGCTATCAGACACGGCAACTGCGCTGTACGAGGAGTGATGGGAAAAACGCCATGCTTAGGTGGTAATTCTATGAATGTAGAAATGAACGGGTGAATGAATAAGTTAATGAATTCATCCATTTATTAACCGATCTACCAATCAATCTAATGTCCATCAATCCACAGACTGATCAGTCAGTGCACCAATTAATTTAATTTTATTTTATTTTTTATATTTTTATTCATTTTAATTTAATATTTAATTTAATTACATTTTTATGTTATATATTTTTCATATTTTTATATCACTTCATTATTTTTGTTTAATTTTTATACTTTTCATATTTTTATTTTATTTTTATTTCTGTTATTTGTCTTTCTATATTTCATTTTAATATTTTTTTATTAATTTTATACATTATTTTGTTTATGTTGTAGTTTAGTTTCATTTAGTTTAGTTCTCAACCCAGACAGGGTGATTCGGAACCCATGGCTACTTACCAAAAAAAACCTCTAAAATATTGATTTCAGTTTAAATTGTTTTATTATGTAAGAAAAAATACATTGTGAAGTGAGACAAGAGACATGAAACTAGCACAACTATGTAAGAAATTGGCCAATTTTACAGTTTAGCATTTTGCAAAAATACAAAAAAGTCCACAGACTGCTGCAATAGTCTGAATGAAGAGAGAGTTGAGTAATAAAAGCTTTTAATGAACTAATGTAGATCGACTGTGGTCAAATAGAGCTCCAATGAGGACTCATTACTGATCTGACCATGAATAAATGATACAGGCCTATTAGCAGACAGTTATGCAACAATGTTATGCAATAAATTTACTTGTTTTATTAAATGCCTCCCCACAGTGAGGATATTAGTGTCTTCTGTATTAAGCACTGCCATCCTGCGAGTGCAGATGGATTCCCGTTTTACCATATGATGCTGTTTGCATCAAAGAACATGCTGATATTTATGTATGCATTACTGATTACACTGTCAAATAACAGAATCTAAATTTTACCTTCTGTTGTGGGCGAGACAGAAAAGAGAGAAGATGTTTCTTTTTCCAGCTGAGGGAAGATCCAAAGCTGGCTGCTTATTATTAATTTTTCATTAGATTTTAATGGAAACAGTACTTGTTGCTCCTAGAAAAATACAATAATAAGCTCCAGAGAGAGCGCAGGACTGCCGTGTGTTGTAGTGAATATGAAAAATTAAGAAACATTTCTGAAAATATCCACATCCTGTCGAGCATGCTATAGGACAGCAGAAATCCAGTGAGACAAGTAAGCTATGCTTTTTGATTCGCCGCAAATATTTTCAAGTTCTGTGTATTTTTTATTTATTTAATCATAGTTCTTAGCACCCATTGAGAGCCATCTATTGACAAAATGTCTAAAGCTCAAGGGAAAAAGAAAAGATACTCTGCTAAAAACATCTCTTTGCTTTTAATTATCATGTCTATTGTGCTGAAATCATGCGTTTTAAACCATATTCGTTTAAACGTCTGATATATACGGTTTTCTGAGCGCACACATCCAAAGCAAGCGCACAGAAACACTAAGTTCTCTTTCATGTCTTATTGCACTTAAAATGTCAAATACACACAAGTTTATGTTAAAAACACATAAGTTAAAAAACAGTTATGGATTTTTATCATAATAGGGTGGCTGTGTACACACACTGCCAACACATTTATGTTCAAACAACATGTAAAAGTAAATTTAGCATCATTCATAGGTGCCCTTTAAGGTTTTAAAAATGTCCATATAAATCTGAATTTAAATATCCCACCTGTGTGGGATGTGTTTTAATTCCCATCACCAAGTGAAATTTTCAAGTGTTTTTTACGCATTTGCGTATCAAACTCATTATCTCAGTGAAACACTGTAATATTATTTAATCTAATTCTTTGCTTTCTATTTTATGACTAATACCTTTATAATAGTATACTGAAGATTAGCACTAATGTTTATTCAGTGTCTGTTCAACTCTAAAACAAGCACATTTGCAATCAATATTTGCAAGCGATGTTTTGTCTATGCAGTAGCATCAATAGTGTTACCAACAATAAGATGCTAATGCCAGTCTTTATTTGTCTGCATAATAAATGAACATCATTTTATGTCTTCAGATTATAAGATTCCCTCTGCGGTTTGCAAACTTTTTTGCATTCGTATTAAGCCAGACTAAACTTCTGAATAAATTTAACAACCACGGACCACCCCATCTCTCTCTCTCTCTCTCTCTCTCTCTCTCTCTCTCTCTCTCTCTCGCAGGATTTCACAGTTTCCTTTTGCTTGTTTTCTATGCCAATATATTCAGTGAGAATCAGCAGCAACGCTAAAGCCTTGGAGAGTTTGAGAGACAGCTTGAAAAATGTTCTGTTTATGTTGCTACCTTTTTTGTCATACTAGCCAGAGGCTAAATGCATGCCAGCAGCTTCAGAACAGGCAGATGAAGCCTTTTTTTTAAAAGTTAAGGCCATACATAAACATGAAATCCTTTGAAAGTAACTAAACAGTAACTGTTAATGAAATTTTTAGAATTGTAATCTCTCTCTCTCTCTCTCTCTCTCTCTCTCTGTATATATATATATATATATATATATATATATATATCAAAGATAACCCAGTAAAGGGTAGCAGAAGGCCACAAAATATCAATCATCTTTTTACAGCAATACAATTCTTCATTTTACAATGTCATAAAAATGCGGTAAAAAAAGATGACACTGTAAATTTCCTTCTCACCCCCAGCCTTTGCGACCATGACAACAGCCCAGTGAACTTTTGTTCATGCGTGATGCCCAGAGACTGTAAAGTGTCTGATTGGTCACAGTGGAGTCCGTGTTCAAAGACGTGTCGGACATCTGACCAATCCCCTGGCTTCAGAATCAGGAGCCGCAGCCTGGAGAGAGCAGCCATTGGTGGAGGAGAGCCATGCCCCGCCCTGGAGGAAAAAGCCAACTGTAATGTTTTAGAAGACATTCTGCCACTGTGCCCAAGGTGAAGAGACAGCATTGCCAGAATTGTGCATCCAAATCTTTTCAAATTTTGTAGTTCTTAAACTCAACATGAAAATAAAATTCACCATAAATGCATGTTATTGATTTTGTGAATGATTCACCCATGCCTATGTTTAATTTCTTAAAAAAAAAATGACCACATAACTTTTAATCAAATGTTACTACATTTTTTTTTTTTTTTTTGATAATCCGTTTAGCTTGGAGTCATGTCACAATATAGAAGAAAAGATATGTTGCTACTTCAGTTTCATTGTTACTTTGAATAGATGACTCATAATTTGACTTCAAATTAATGTTTTTTTAATTGTCTGGAAATACAGGTATGAGTGGAGGGTGACCAATTGGAAACCATGCCAGGTGACCCCACTTTTGAGTCAGCAGGACCATCGCCATAACAATACCAGCATCCTGTGTGGACGTGGGATCCGGACCCGAGAGGCATATTGTGTCCGGATCCATGACAACACAGTACCATCCCATAGTAAGAAGCTATAGATTATTAACATAGAAATATGATTGAGGTATGTTTTCAGATAACATTTAGTTTTTGTACCATGGTAGTATCACAGTATTATTTGAAATCATTTTATGTGAGTATGATAGTCATTCAGTACTTGGTGAATATCAGTATATCATGGCCTTACTCTGGAGTTGGTGTGGCAACAGGCCATTGGGCAATTAATATTCATGAGGCAAGATGACTAGGTGGCATCACACATGCACTTTTTTTTTTTTTTATTCAACACGGTCACATTAAATTGACCAGTGCCAGTAAATATATTTAAAAATATATATATTTTTTTATTAATCACAGAATCCTGAAAAACGTATCAAAGTTTCCACAAAAATATTAAGCAGCACAATAACAATACACAATGTTTTTGAACAGTAAATCAGCATATTGGAATGACTTCAGGATTATGACAGGAATTAATTAAAAATGTAAATATATTAACATAGAACAGTTATTTTAAATTGTAATAATATTTCACAATATTGCTGTTTTACTGTATTTTTTAAACAAATGCAGCCTTAATGAGCAAAAACATTCAAGAATCTTACAGACACCAAACTTTCTCATGTTTTACTGTATCATTCACAAAGAAGGCGATTCTAGTATGCATTGAAATAAGCTCAGTGGCAAACAAAGTCAAGTTTAGTTGTTTAGACTTATGCATCATTCAGTACAAAAATGTAATATACAATGATAAAAAGGAAAATTCTACCTTGTAAATGTGTGCATTATATACTGTAGTTTTATGCTTATTAGAGTATTGTGTCGTATGAAGCGCGATCCATGTCATTTATAAGATTCCATTTCAGTGAGGAAGGTGCCTTGGAAGACTTTCTGGTTTTGGATCAGAGCACTAATAATACAGTATGTCCATCTCGCATTCCAATAAGCAAATGTGATTAACACAAATGAGTCTTTTTTTAAACATTGACGGCATAAACATTGTGGGAAAAAAAGATTATCCAGATTTCTTTCATTTTATTTAATCCTTCATAGGCTGTTGAGTCTCAGGGCAGAACGCTAAGGCGGAGATTTAGTTTCCTCTGCATTTCTGTTTTTTTATTTTATTTAAATGGTAATCTTTGGGCACACAGTGAGAAAGACGGATTTGAATTACATTTATTTTTGTGCAAGCTTCTGTTAGATCTTTAAACATGCATTTCATACAGTTTTGAAAATATACCACTTTTTATGGTAAATCTCTCTGTTTTTTTATTACTAGTGAATCGGCCTGTTGGCAGGATCTTGTGCACCGGGCCTTTCCCGCTATTGGCTGAGTCTTGCTTCATTCCCTGTCAGAAACATTGTCCCCTCACGCCTTGGTCACCCTGGGGACCCTGTCTCCATGACAACTGTTTGGAACTTCAAGGGAGAAGAGGTGAGAGACGAAAACATCCCATCAAACCAGATCGCACATATCCAAATCTAAATCACACACACTTAGATTCACACCCCCTGTCCTTGGTTTCTTCTCTCAGTAATGTAAATCATGTGTGAATATCAGGTGTGGCGTATTTCTGACCCTAAGCTGTGGTGCCGCCTACTCAGCTGTATTCCTCTATTTAGACTCGCTATAAACACCTTTTTCTTTATATTCCGTTTTCTGTTTCTTCTCTCCTTTCCTTAATGTGCATATGTATTTGGCCAATATATATGACTGTTGCGCTGCTTATTTTGCCAGAGTATGGGAACAGTATTTGCAAAAATGTTGGCATTGAGCAGGTTTACTGTTTGAGTCATCGCTGATAGTTCTTTTCCTTTGTTATTTTGCATGTGTAAACCTCACTTACAGGTTTCAGGGTGAGAACTCGTTCTGTAATTAAGGAGTCTTCCGTGGAGTCTGACAGTTGCCCTCACGTCAGCGAAGCGATGACCTGCGATGACCCCGTCTGCTTCCAGTGGCGAGTGACATCACAGGGGCCCTGTGTTCCGCAAAATGGATCGTGTGGCCCAGGATTCCAAGAACAGACTCTGGAGTGTTTGGCTGCCACAGGTATGCAGCTCACTGTTTCCTTTTTCTTCCCTTTTTTACATGAACAGTTGACCCAGAACTGAAAAGTCTGTCATCATTTTCGTACCTTCATGAAGTTACAAACCTGTATGACTTACTTTTGTTTATGGAACACAAAAGGAGTTATTTTGTAGAATGTTCAATATGCTCTTTTCCATACAAAGAAACTAAAAAAGCACCCTAAAAGTATCATGCAGTTCATATGATTTGTATATTTCCAGTTATTAAAATATTTAATTTTATGTTTTAAACCTTTTGTAATATGTTGTCTAATGTTGTAACAATATGTACATCATTATGTACAGTCTTTTTGCATTTTATATGCTAAAATCAGTATTTTTTATACTGCTCCTATACAAACAAACAAATAAATAAATAAATAAATGACCTGATTTATTATGAAAGGACCAATGACGTCAATTCTGGTGTGCTGAGTCTTGAGATACCATATTTGAATGTATGCAAATGAGAATGTTTTCAGGAAGTAGTAAGAATTGTATGGCTTCAGAAGAAAATAGTGAGGCAAATGTGCTACGTTTATGCTTTATAGACTATACTTTTATAGTGTTTGTTGTCATTTTTGGAGCCTAACATCCCCCATCCTACACTACCAATTAAACCAATAATAATAATAATAATAATTGGTGCCAATAATAATTTTTGTTGTTGTTGTTGTTGTTTTCTTTTACTCAGCAAGGAACCATTCAATTGTTCAAAAGTGGCAGTAAACACGTTACAACATTTATTTTTCAAATAGATGTTGTTCCTTTGAATTTTCTATTTATTAAAGAATCTTGAAAAGCTATTTACAACATTGATAATGTTTCTTGAACAGCAAATCAGCATATTAAAATGATTTCTGAAGGAAATGAAGCTTTGCATCACAGGAATAAATTGCATTTGAAGATATATTAAAATACAAAACATTTATTTTAAATTGCGCAAATATTTCACAATATTGCTGTTTTTACTGTATTTTTTTTATCAAATAAACGTGTAGCCTTAAACTTATTTTAAAAACATTTAAAAATCTTCCTGACCCCAAACATAGGCATTGTAGACATTTAGCAAAAAAATCTCCAGAAAAATCGTTCTAAAAAAACTGCATGAAGGTGATTAAATAAGAACAGCATGTACAGAACTATCCCTTTAATTATCTTCCTCAATCCCATCATTCTTCACCTTCATCCCTCTAATTACTTTCAACCTTCTGTTGTCCCCATCCTCAAACTCTTCAGCGATTAGTTATTTTTATAAGCAAATGATCAGCTATCTTTTAATCTCTTCTCCCGGCGGGTATGTGGCATATTACTTATCTGTCTTCTGTGCTTCTCATTGAGATGAGTTTAAGATGCAGTTTTGACACAACTGCCAAGGAGCCTTAGGTGTCCTCTAAGGTCTTTCATTGTAACGTCACTCATCCACGTCAAGTACCAGCATGTTTGTTGTCCATCAGTAGTAAGTATATAAGTGGTCTTAAGGGGTTTACAACTGTATTTGAAATATGTCCGTCTGTGGTTAGGCAGTCGTTAGGCATGGCTGGATGCAGTGGAGCTGGAATTTTACATCCGACACACACATATCTGCATTAAACCTGACAGCATCATCTTCCCAGCATGCACTTGGAATGTTCTGCAAAATGCAAAGTGAAGCTGAAATGCCAAATCCATTAAAGCTGAAGTGCAGTTGACTTAAAGTGATAATGTATTCTTGCTGGAGATTTGAGTTGTAATCACTTTACACTCGGTTAAAGTCACCTTATCTGACGTTCCCACAACAACATTAGATAAAAAATTAAACTGAACATCCCAGCTATTCAATGTGAGTTTATAAATCATACACTAGATTTTTAAATTTTCTGATGAAAATTTAGTTGGTGTTTTCTGTACTGCCATGATGATAAAGTACAATCATATATATATATATATATATAGTTACTATAGTGCTAGTTTTGATCACATTACTATGCATTTGCTATTAAATTTTGAATGGTTGCTATATGAAATTGCTTATTGGCCTTAGCAAAAAGTGTAGTTTTTGCAGTGGCCAGACATGGTTCACAGCTTCATTTGCAAAAGTTATCACTCTGTGATCTGACTGCAAGTTTGATGTTTATGAAGTAGCATGCTATTGAATTCTGCTGTCTATCAGCAGTCCTGCAGTTCTGGCACACTATAAGGCACTTTTTAAGGCTCTAGGTAGATAATCACTCTGGGAAATTGCTTCTTATAACAGTACAAATAGGTGAAAAAATCTCCCTGTCTGCCATGTGAAAAGAAAATGAAATAAACCCTTATAACGCAACAGGAAAGTGGTGATTACAGGGGCCATAAAAATACATATTAAGAGCTGTGCATCTTCAGACGAGACAGTCTCTTTAAAAAAAAAGAGCTCCGTTTGTGCATTTATATCTTAGGCAACGAATACATTTCAGAGAGATTGATTTTAAGGCCTAACATCAATTGGAGAAACGTTGGCCTTCCTGCATCTGAAATGTAATGAAGAAATGAACTATTGCGGCTCAATATCTGATTCTCAGAGGAGAGTCTGTCCAGACCAGTTAGGTTTATTACTCGCCTTTTATCTTTGTTCTTTTATCTCACAAACAACCTGAAGAGCATGTTCTAGTAGTTGATCCTGTGCTTGTGTATATTTGTCCATTGTTCTTTCCAATCTCAAAAATAAAAAGATCTTCTGTGAGATTGTTTTCTATATGCGAGTTGATCTTTCCTCACTGAGTTATAAGCTAAAAAATGTAACTTTTCTTTTCTTTTTCTTTTTTTTTTCTTGTTCAAAACATTTACAATTGTGGTTAAAATTATACTCATTACAAGAAAAAGCTGAGCCTACTGAAATGTATTAAAACTCATTTATAAGAATATATATATATAATTTTTTTTTATATATATACTGTAATTTACAGATTTTTTCCCATTTTAAGCATAAAACTAACAACATTTAGTGAGATTAATGATTAAAAAATAAGAAATTGCCACTGAAATGTTGTTTCCTTCTTGGTATTTATTTATTTTTATCATTTTTATTTATTTATTTACTTATGCAGTGAAGCAGTTATGACTCTTTAGAGTATTTTCCATAGTGAACTGAGTGAAGTTTAGCGCTAATGTTTTACTGCACCATTAATTATCAGATAATTATTTTCAAGCTGTCTGTTAATTAAAAAAGTGCCTTAATGTTGTCCAATCATGGTCTTTGAGAAAAGAATAGAGCAATCAGAGTGCTATTAAACATCTTATTTGCATATTATTCCACTGTAATTAAAGAAAAGTGATTGTTAGGTGCAAGATAAGAGGAAACCGAGATTTTCTTGTGCTTAAAACAAGCCATGATCATTATTTCAATGTTCTAATTTTGTTTCTTGGCAGTAAATTTAATTGCATATTTCCTTTTGTTGTATTCGAAGAAGATGTTAATTAAATATTATTGTTTATTGGGAAAGAATAAGCGTTGATCAAAAATGAAACCGTGAAAAGATAAACATTATACAGTATGTCAATATAAATAAATAAAAAGAAAACCACTGGGAACAGGGACATTTTTTTTCCTGATTAGATGCATTTAACAGAAATGTCTGCTTTCCTCTTTGCATTATAGGTGAACCAGTTCCTAATGATCAGTGTCCAGGAGATCCTCCTCCAGTCCAACAGCCATGTGAGATGCCCTGTCCTGGGGACTGTGTACTGGGACACTGGAGCCCCTGGACTTCCTGTTCCCAGTCCTGCTCCAGTAAACACCAAGAGGGAAAACAAAGTCGCTCATGTCTTGTTCTGGCACTTCCTGGAAAGTGTGAGCTCAGATTGAACATTTGGTTAACAGGCATTTAGTTTGTGCAACAACATACATAAGACACCAGGCCAAGTGAATAGCACACAGCTCAGAATGTCATGCACATAACATTTTCATTATGATAAAGATGATGATGATACGGTTATGTCTTTTCAAGTTATATTGTGAACACTCAAAGAGGATAAATAATAAATACACAAAGCACAAATTATGAAAACGTGTTGGAAATGTAACGTTTCCAGCTGTTGCAGAAAAACTGGGTACAACAGCCCTCACATACTGGGCTTTATTAAAGCCCTTCTTTGTGACTCTTTCGATTTAATTATTAAAATGCCTCTTTTTAAACTGTAGACTCTGATTCACCCTGAGTCCAAATCTCTAATCCCCATTTTAAAATGACGTTCTATTAGTCTTTGTCCTGTCATCCCCTTCTTTCATGCTGGTGCCCATAGAGCAGCTCTTTCCAATGAATTATAGATACTTTCTTTATGACACATTCACCAGGGACATATCCTTTGTTTGACCCCTCAAACATATGGCCCTTCATCCTTGAATATGTGTGGGTGTGTGTATACACATTATTTATACATTTTTGTTATATATCATATTTTTTTCAGTTCACCAAGGCTGGATTTATTTGATCAAAAACGGTTATATTTAATTATATTACAATTGCAATAGTCATTTAAAATTAATGTTTTTATATTTTTAAATGTAATTTATTCCCAGAATTTTTAGCATTCATTACTCCAGTCTTGAGTTTTTTCTGGATCCTTTGAATAGAAAGTTTAAAAGAACAGCATTTGTACAACCCGAATTCTGGAAATGTTGGGACGTTTCTTAAATTTGAATAAAATGAAAACTAAAAGACTTTCAAATCACATGAGCCAATATTTTATTCACAATAGAACATAGAGAACATAACAAATGTTTAAATGGAGAAATTTTACACTTGTATACACTAAATGAGCTCATTTCAAATTTGATGCCTGCTACAGGTCTCAAAAAAGTTGGCACGGGGGCAACAAAGGGCTAAAAAAGCAAGAAATTTTGAAAAGATTCAGCTGGGAGAACATCTAGCAAATAAATAAGTTCATTGACATCAGGTCTGTAACATGATTAGCTATAAAAGGGATGTCTTAGAAAGGCAGAGTCTCTCAGAAGTAAAGATGGGCAGAGGCTCTCCAATCTGTGAAAGAGTACGTAAAAAGATTGTGGAATAAATTAAAAAGCGTTCCTCAATGTCAAATTGCAAAGGCTTTGCAAATCTCATCATCTACAGTGAGTAACATCATCAAAAGTTTCAGAGAAACTGGAGAAATCTCTGTGCGTAAGGGACAAGGTCGAAGACCTTTGCTGGATGCCCGTGGTCTTCGGCCCTAAGACGACACTGCATCACTCATCGGCATGATTCTGTCATTGACATTACTAAATGGGCCCAGGAATACTTCCAGAAACCACTGTCGGTAAACACAATCCGCCGTGCCATCTGCAGATGCCAACTAAAGCTCTATCATGCAAAAAGGAAGCCATTTGTGAACATGGTCCAGAAGCGCCATCGTGTCCTGTGGGCCAAGGCTCATTTAAAATTGACTGTTTGAAAGTTGAAAAGTGTTCTATGGTCAGACGAGTCCAAATTTGACATTCTTGTTGGAAATCACAGACGCTGTGTCCTCTATAATTTATATCCCTCTCCTAAAGAGGAGGGCGACCGTCCAGCGTGTTATCAGCGTTCAGTTCAAAAGCCAGCATCTCTGATGGTATGGGGATGCATAAGTGCATACGGTATGGGCAGCTTGCATGTTTTGGAAGGCACTATGAATGCTGAAAGGTATATAAAGGTTTTAGAGCAACATATGCTCCCCTCCAGACGACGTGTATTTCAGCAGGACAATGCAAAACCACATACTGCAGCTATTACAACAGCATGGCTTCGTAGTAGAAGAGTCCGGGTGCTGAATTGGCCTGCCTGCAGTCCAGATCTTTCACCTGTAGAGAACATTTGGCACATCATTACACGAAAAATACGTCAAAGACGACCACAAAATCTTCAGCAGCTGGAAACCTATATCAGGCAAGAATGGGACAAAATTCCAACACCAAAACTCCAGAAACTCATAACCTCGATGCCCAGACATCTTCAAACTGTTTTGAAAAGAAGAGGAGATGCTACATCATGGTAAACATGACCCCGTCCCAACTATTTTGAGACCTGTAGCAGGCATCAAATTTTAAATGAGCTCATTTTGTGCATAAAAGTGTAAAATTTCTCAGTTTAAACATTTGTTATGTTATCTATGTTCTGTTGTGAATAAAATGTTGGCTCATGTGATTTGAAAGTGTTTTAGTTTTCATTTTATTCAAATTTAAAATACGTCCCAACATTTCCGGATTTCGGGTTGTATCACTTTTGAATAACTGAATGTCATTGCTGAATAAAAGTAATACTTTATTTTTTTTAAAAATCTTACTAAGCTCCAAACTATGAATATGTATAAACAGTGTGATATTTGAATCTGCTGAATATGCACAGCTAATGATTGATATATATATACAGCATAATCAGAGGTGGGTAGAGTACTCAAAAACTGTACTCAAGTAAAAGTAAAAGTACTTCTAGAAACATTTACTCAAGTAAAAGTAATCGTCTGAATAGTTACTTGAGTAAGAGTAAAAAAGTATCGGATAAAAAACTACTCAAGTAGTTAGTTACTAGTTACTTTGGATCATATACTGAATATAGTCTATTTTTATTTAGATATATAGATTACATTTATGTTATGTGTGTGTGTGTGTGTGTGTGTGTGTTGCAAACACACACACACACACACACACACACTGCCGTTCAAAAGATTTTTTATTATTTTTTAATGTAATTTATTTCAGTGATGCAAATCAGAATTTTCATCAGCCTTTTTCGCCAGTCTTCAGTGTCACATAATCCTTCAGAAATCATTCCAGTATGTTAATTTATTATCAATGCTGTTCTTTTTAGCTTTCTATTCATAAAATAATCCTGAACAAAATGTCACAGGTTCCAAAAAATATTAAGCAGCAAAACTGTTTCCAACACTGGTAATAAATCAATATATTAGAATGATTTCTGAAGGATCATATGACTCCGAAAACTGGAGTAACAGCTGATGAAAATTCTGATTTGCATCACTGAATTAAATTATATTTTAAAGTAAATGAATTATGTATTATTCTATAACCTCTGACACTGAAACCTCTGAAAACTCCTCACATGACTGCTACCGACATCTGAACATAACGAAACAAATGCACATTGACGGATCTTCTGTTCTGCAAAATGTAAACAAATGTAGCCTATATTTTTGCAAGCGTAGGCTAAATATTGTAAAAAAAAAAACAGGTCGCGCGCCGCTGCACAGAGCTAACGCGGGTTTGGCGGGTGTTCATTTCATACTCTGTGACAGCTTATTTAATGTATAAATTATATACAGGACTGCCGCTCCTGCTCTGCTCCTGCTCTGCTCCTGCTACGCGCTGCCGCGCCGCCCCTGCGTGCTGTGTGAACGCTCTCATCCGTTAACATGGGCGCCGAAAAAAATACGCGCTGCTTACGCCCTGCTTACGCCTGCAGTGTGAAACCGGCGTCAGTCAGCACGTGCGGCAGGGAACTGAAAGAATCATTCAAACTGATTCGCGAACCGATTCACTGGTTTGCCAACTGGTTTGATATACAGGTGCATCTCAATAAATTAGAATGTCGTGGAAAAGTTCATTTATTTCAGTAATTCAACTCAAATTGTGAAACTCGTGTATTAAATAAATTCAATGCACACAGACTGAAGTAGTTTAAGTCTTTGGTTCTTTTAATTGTGATGATTTAGGCTCACATTTAACAAAAACCCACCAATTCACCATCTCAACATATTAGAATACTTCATAAGACCAATAATAAAAAAAACATTTTTAGTGAATTGTTGGCCTTCTGGAAAGTATGTTAATTTACTGTATATGTACTCAATACTTGGTAGGGCTCCTTTTGCTTTAATTACTGCCTCAATTCGGCGTGGCATGGAGGTGATCAGTTTGTGGCACTGCTGAGGTGGTATGGAAGCCCAGGTTTCTTTGACAGTGGCCTTCAGCTCATCTGCATTGTTGGGTCTGGTGTCTCTCATCTTCCTCTTGACAATACCCCATAGATTCTCTATGGGGTTCAGGTCAGGCGAGTTTGCTGGCCAATCAAGCACAGTAACACCATTGTCATTGAACCAGCTTTTTGTACCTTTGGCAGTGTGGGCAGGTGCCAAGTCCTGCTGGAAAATGAAATCAGCATCTCCGTAAAGCTTGTCAGCAGAAGGAAGCATGAAGTGCTCTAAAATTACCTGGTAGAAGGCTGCGTTGACTGTGGACTTCAGAAAACACAGTGGACCAACACCAGCAGATGACATGGCAGCCCAAATCATCACTGACTGTGGAAACTTCACACTGGACTTCAAGCAACATGGAATCTGTGCCTCTCCACTCTTCCTCCAGACTCTGGGACCTTGTTTCCAAATGAAATGCAAAATTTACTTTCATCTGAAAAGAGGACTTTGGACCACTGAGTTATTTTTCTCCACAGCCCAGGTAAGACGCTCCTGACGTTGTCTCTGGTTCAGAAGTGACTTGGTAGCCCTTTTCCTGAAGATGTCTGAGCGTTGTGACTCTTGATGCACTGACTCCAGCTTCAGTCCACTCCTTGTGAAGCTCTCACAAGTGTTTGAATCAGCTTTGCTTGACAGTATTCTCAAGCTTGCAGTCATCCCTGTTGCTTGTTCACCTTTTCCTACCCAAATTATTCCTTCCAGTCAACTTTGCATTTAATATGCTTTGATACAGCACTCTGTAAACAGCCACACCGTTCAGTAATGACCTTCTGTGACTTACCCTCTTTGTGGAGGGCGTCAATGTTTGTCTTCTGGATTATTGCCAAGTCAGCAGTCTTCCCCATTATTGTGGTTTCAAAGAACAAGAGATACCCGGAATTTATACTGTATGCATGGTCATTTATTGAAACTCAAATGTAAATATTCTAATATTTTGAGATACTGATTTTTGACTTTCATGAGCTGTAAGCTCTAATCATCAAAATTAAAACAAAAAAAACTTTTTAAATGTTTTACTTTACATGCAATGAATCAAATTTCACTTTTTGAAATAACTTACAAGAAAAAATGAACTTTTTCACGACATTCTAATTTATTGAGATGCACCTGTATAAGGCGCGTTCGACTTTAAGTGGCGCTGCGCAGAATGGTCAGTGTATGACATCAAAGTACCGCGAGAGCCATTCGAAAGCATAGGATCCGTCTGCTCTCTTATCGCTCTCACGGTACTTTGATGTCATACACTGACCATTCTGCACAGCGCCGCTTAAAATCGAACGCGCCTAAAGCCTTTAGACAGAATCGACTCAAAAGAATGAATCATTCGCGAATGGACATCGCTCATTGCCCAGAGAAAAGTAGACGGCGCGTTTGGAATAAATTTAAGCATTTTTAACTTATTTCATTAAGATAAAGTAACGAGAGGAGAGTCGCCCACAGTAACGAAGTAAAAGTACCATTTTTTCTCTAAAAATATACTTGAGTAAAAGTACCCATTTTAAAATATACTCTAAAAGTATTAGTTACCCAAAAAAATTACTCAAGTAAATGTAACGAAGTAAATGTAACTCGTTACTACCCACCTATGAGTATAATAATATGCTGGATGGCTAATATATGATTCAATGATGCCATATTAAATCGATGTGAAGTATTTTTAGTGCACAGTAGATTTGTTGAGGTTATAAATAATTACACAGTTGTTGTTGCTATTGACAGGTTTGGAATGTAAAAAATACCTTTTTTTCTGGTTATAGATGGAAAGCCATGTCCTCCGGCCCCTGAGTTGGAGCAGTGGAGACCCTGCGGCACACACTCACGCACAGTATACTACTGGGATACTTCACCTTGGGATCCCTGTATGCCAAACACCATCACAGACGAGAGTGAAGGTAACAGCACAACTCCACAGATGGAAAATGATGCCACCTGTGGTACAGGGGTACAGATGCGCCAAGTCACGTGCAGGAGAGCTGGGAATGGACATGTGCTGCCAAAATGGTAAGGAACCTCAAAATCTTTCATCCTAAATTCTGTGTAGAACACCATACAGATAGTCTCATACTGGAATATACTTTAGGTGTCCTGAATCATCTCGTCCTGACTCGATCCGGTCTTGTCCTTTATCTTGCAAAATTGACTGCATCGTCACATCTTTTAGCGAATGGAGTGCCTGTCCCACTTCCTGTTTATCAGGTAAACTTGTAGTCCACAACAACATGTCCTAACCAGGCACAACTTGACGAGTTTGAACTTCATGTTTTTCTCTCAATACTGTGGATTTCTTTGTTTTTCTAGTGAATGTTACTGCACCAACCCAGTCCCGTCACAGGATCATCATCCAGAGACCTGCTAATGGAGGTCAAGAGTGCCCCGATACTCTTTATGAGGAGAGAGAATGTGATCCACCCCCTCTGTGCCCAACTTACAGGTAAAGAGAGAAATAATTTCATAATTGAAATGTTGATGATAAATGGCAAAAAAGTTGGATAAGACTGGAAAGACCCAACAAGTTAGCTAGCAGTCAATTAATTTACAACATGCAAAATAAAATTAATCAGATTTCTTATATGCTGACTGCTTGACTGTTTGGTGTTGATGTTTCAGAATTCATTGACTGCTGTTTAGAAGTTTGGTGTTGGTAACTTGTTTTTGAAAGAAGTCTATTATGCTTACCAATGCAGCATTTATTTGATCAAAATACAGTAAAAACTGCAATATTGTAAAATATTCTTATAATTTAAAATAACTGTTTTCTATTTTATTATATTTTAAAATGTGATTAATTCCTGTAATGCCAAATTTGATACTGAATTTTCAGCACTATTACTCCAGTCTTCAGTGTGACATGATCATAAATTATTATAATATGCTGATTTGATGCCCAAGAAACATTTCTTAATATTATCAATGTTGATAACAGTTGTGCTGCTTAGTATTTTCCCCTTTTTTAAATGAATGATTTTTTATTTTTATTTACAGTATTTAATTACTTTTTATTTTATTTATTTACTGTATTTTATTTTCAATTGTTAAGCATTTTCCCAAGATTCTTTAATGAAAAGGAAGTTAAAAAAGCAACATTCATTTGAAATAGAAATATTTTGTTATGCTATAAATGTTATTACTTTCACATTTGATCAATTTAATGCATCCTTTCTGAACAAAAATATTAATTTCTTTCTAAAAACATATATTTTGATCAATCGTATACAACAAAGCTACATATACAGGTGCATCTCAATAAATTAGAATGTCGTGAAAAAGTGTAACATTTCAAAAAGTGAAATTTCTATATATTTTAGATTCATTACATGTAAAGTAAAACATTTCAAAAGATTTTTTTCTTTTAATTTTGATGATTAGAGCTTACAGCTCATGAAAGTCAAAAATCAGTATCTCAAAATATTAGAATATTTACATTTGAGTTTCAATAAATGACCATCCATACAGTATAAATTCTGGGTATCTCTTGTTCTTTGAAACCACAATAATGGGGAAGACTGCTGACTTGGCAATGATCCAGAAGACGAACATTGACACCCTCCACAAAGAGGGTAAGTCACAGAAGGTCATTACTGAAAGGTGTGGCTGTTTACAGAGTGCTGTATCAAAGCATATTAAATGCAAAGTTGACTGGAAGGAAGAATTTGGGTAGGAAAAGGTGCACAAGCAACAGGGATGACCGCAAGCTTGAGAATACAGTCAAGCAAAGCTGATTCAAACACTTGTGAGAGCTTCACAAGCAGTGGACTGAAGCTGGAGTCAGTGCATCAAGAGTCAACACGCTCGGACATCTTCAGGAAAAGGGCTACCAAGCCACTTCTGAACCAGAGACAACGTCAGAAGCATCTTACCTGGGCTGTGGAGAAAAAGAACTGGACTGTTGCTCTGTGGTCCAAAGTCCTCTTTTCAGATGAAAGTAAATTTTGCATTTCATTTGGAAATCAAGGTCCCAGAGTCTGGAGGAAGAGTGGAGAGGCACAGAATCCATGTTGGTTGAAGTCCAGTGTGAAGTTTCCACAGTCAGTGATGATTTGGGCTGCCATGTCATCTGCTGGTGTTGGTCCACTGTGTTTTCTGAAGTCCACAGTCAACGCAGCCATCTACCAGGAAATTTTAGAGCACTTCATGCTTCCTTCTGCTGACAAGCTTTATGGAGATGCTGATTTCATTTTCCAGCAGGACTTGGCACCTGCCCACACTGCCAAAGGTACCAAAAGCTGGTTCAATGACCATGGTGTTACTGTGCTTGATTGGCCAGCAAACTCGCCTGACCTGAACCCCATAGAGAATCTATGGGGTATTGTCAAGAGGAAGATGAGAGACACCAGACCCAACAATGCAGATGAGCTGAAGGCCACTGTCAAAGAAACCTGGGCTTCCATACCACCTCAGCAGTGCCACAAACTGATCACCTCCATGCCACGCCGAATTGAGGCAGTAATTAAAGCAAAAGGAGCCTCTGCCAAGTATTGAGTACATATACAGTAAATGAACATACTTTCCAGAAGGCCAACAATTCACTAAAAATGTTTTTTTATTTATTGGTCTTATGAAGTATTCTAATTTGTTGATATAGTGAATTGGTGGGTTTTTGTTAAATGTGAGCCTAAATCATCACAATTAAAAGAACCAAAGACTTAAACTATTCAGTCTGTGTGCATTTAATTTATTTAATACACGAGTTTCACAATTTGAGTTGAATTACTGAAATAAATGAACTTTTCCACGACATTCTAATTTATTGAGATGCACCAGGTGCATGGTGAGATGCACCCAAATGTTTGATTACATTTGGGTATTTTTCTAAAGGAGGATTTAAAAAAATGCTCTAAACATTTTAAAGGGTACTTTATAAAAACTTTGTTTATTAATTTTTATATGAATTGTTTTTTCCTCATTTTTAAGAATGTTCTAGTTTCTCCTATATATATATATATATATATATACAGTATATTGTGACGAGTCGGCTGCCTCCCCCTAATTATCAGCATCTCCCCGTCCCTTAATCGCCGCCCTTCACCAGGCTCCCGACGGGAGTGGGTGTGTGAGAGAGGAGGGGCGCTGAATACAGCCAGGTCTGGCGGCGTGTGATGAGGCACACCTGAAGTGAATGGAGCCGCTGTTATATGGGTGTGCGCCTCTCCTCGGGAGACCGGTCTCTTCCCCGTGCATGCACGCTGGTGTCCTCGTGGGTCCAGGGAGGGAGCGTTGAGCGACGAGTTCCGCACCCGCGAGACAGCTGACGGGCCAGGATGCCGGGCCGTATACCCCCGGAAGCGCCGCGGGCCAAAATGAGGACGAAGCCGCTAAAGGAAGCCGCCGAACCTCGCGCCCCGGACCCGAGATGGGGAGCGCGTGCGGCCGCCGGACTCCGCCCCCTTACCTGGACCCTTCCTTCTCGAACACTGCCCCTCCTTCACGAACCCCGCAGCACGACGAGGACCCCCTGTTTATTTTGGACACTTCATCCCCTTTGGACACTATTTTATTATTTCTGTTCAATAAAAGCCTCTCCGAGGCCTGACGACACACCCACTGTGTCTGTCGTTTGCTCCTCCCGCCACAATATACACACAGGTGCATCTCAATAAATTAGAATGTCGTGGAAAAGTTCATTTATTTCAGTAATTCAACTCAAATTGTGAAACTCGTGTATTAAATAAATTCAATGCACACAGGCTGAAGTAGTTTAAGTTTTTGGTTATTTTAATTGTGATGATTTAGGCTCACATTTAACAAAAACCCACCAATTCACTATATCAACAAATTAGAATACTTCATAAGAACAATAAAAAAAACATTTTTAGTGAATTGTTGGCCTTATGGAAAGTATGTTCATTTACTGTATATGTACTCAATACTTGGTAGGGGCTCCTTTTGCTTTAATTACTGCCTCAATTCGGCGTGGCATGGAGGTGATCAGTTTGTGGCACTGCTGAGGTGGTATGGAAGCCCAGGTTTCTTTGACAGTGGCCTTCAGCTCATCTGCATTTTTTGGTCTCTTGTTTCTCATTTTCCTCTTGACAATACCCCATAGATTCTCTATGGGATTCAGGTCTGGTGAGTTTGCTGGCCAGTCAAGCACATCAACACCATGGTCATTGAACCAGCTTTGGGCAGTGTGGGCAGGAGCCAAGTCCTGCTGGAAAATGAAATCAGCATCTTTAAAAAGCTGGTCAGCAGAAGGAAGCATGAAGTGCTCCAAAATTTCTTGGTAAACGGGTGCAGTGCAGTGGCGAAGCTACGGGTGGGCCCGGGTGGGCCAAGGCCCACCCACTTTCAGCCGTGGCTCACCCAATGAGAAGTTGGTACTTTTCCAAATGAATGATAGGCTATTTATTAAACGATAATAATAATAAACGTTAATGTCCCTATAACTTCATATATTTACTTTAAAATATATTTAACGTGAGTTTTTATGGTCAATTACAGGCAGTTTATTAATTTTCCTTCTTAATAGGTGCATAGCATACCAAAATGATGATTCATCAGTGACCATTCAGTTAGTCCCACCCACATTTATGTTTACGACGTAAGAACATAGTAAAATGCGCACGTTTGAAAATAGTGAAACAAACCTCAATCAGACTTTAAAAATATTGGCTATCCCAAATGAAACTTAAGTCTTAGCACTGAATCCGTGCCGCCTACAAATGAAACCAGACCACCAGGTGATGATTTAGATTGGAAACTTATGAGCGTGTTTAAAGCATCATATTAGCAATGGTACAGTGTTTAAACTGCTAAATAGATGCGTCCTTTGTAGAAAGAAACACACAAACGTTATGCTACATACTCTTCTCCACAACAAACTGCATAATTGCAGCTGCGCACATTTCTGCGGGATTCGTTTACTCTCCTTTGAATGAACTGACAGAGACCCTTGATCTGCGAAGCTCCGTCTTCTCAGACTAAGGTAATGCTTTACAATAAATTTACATTAGGTAATGCATTAACTAACATTAACAATGAGTAATACATTTGTTACAGTATTAATTAGTCTTTTTTTAAGGTTAGTTAATAAAAATAGGCTATAACTTTTTGTTAGATCAGGTACGAATGTTAACAGATAAATTAAAATTTTAATAATTATTAGTAACTTTAGAAATTAAAATTAATGTTAATTAATGCTTTAGACGTGTTGTGCATTGAACATTTGTGCTGTATTTTCTGTTGGCAATTCTGCAGTTTTCTTACATACACCTTGCCATTACCGCGGGAAGTAGGGGTGCTGAGGGTGCTGCAGCACCCCCTGGCGTGTAGCCCAAGAAAAAACGGGGGTACTTGGGGTGCGGTGTTAAAAAATAAATAAATAAAAATTTTGTAACAGAAAATAAATAAAACTCATTTTATTAATTTGTATATTCATTAAAATTAATAGAAAAAAGAAGCCTAAGCCTACAATGACAATAAGCAACAGTAAAAAATGAATTAAGTTGAATCAAATTGAGAAAGTCGTTTCAACTTGAAGTTAAACTGACTTAGGAAGTCGTTTGTTGCCATGACTTTTTGATCATATTATTACCTGCACCATACCCAAATCAAGAATTAATGACCATTTCTACAGCCATCACAAAGATCCAGCAGAGAAAGATCGAGAGCATATTTACCTCAGCAGCAACCAATCTCACATTCTCACATCTGCAGCGCTTATTTTGATCTTTAACGTTAGATCTTTCTTATTCTTGGAACAAAATTAATGCTTAAGGTTGATTCAGTATTAGGCTACTCTTAATGAAAAAAAAAATCCCACACACAACATCAGCAATACAATGACAAAGTAGCTTATATTAAACATAAAACTTTTATTAACTGAATGAATAAGACATACCCGCGTTGTAACAAATAAATAAAACTTTTTTTGATTTTCCCCTTACTTCAAATGAATGCTTAGTTTGGCTCATTATTATTACTACAATAAAACAGTACAATGACAAATTCACTTAGGCCTATATTAAACTTTGAACTTTTATTAACAATATGAATAAGGGAAATATGTTTTACCCACATTGTAACACAAATAAATAAACGGTCTATGGATTTCCCCTTTCTTTAAAACGATCATAGTTTGGGGTTCATTATAAGCTTATTAATTAAAACACATCAGCAATAAAATAGTACAATGGCAAATTCGCATAGGCCTATATTAAACATCTAACTTTTATTAACTTATATAAATGAATAAGACAGATATAGCCTAGTTGTATAAGGTCTTTCCTCTCTTTTAAAACAAATGCGTTGTGGTTCATTCAACAGCAACAATAAAGACAAACTCGCTTATATTAAACGAATTAATTAAACTTTTATTAACAAAAGTTGCGTTTTTGGATCATAGTGTCTCGCATAGTGTCCCCCCTACTCAAAATACGTTCCCAGGGCATGCACCTTGCCCACCCGGTTTTATGTCGGCCCACCCACTTAAACATTTCTGGCCTCCCTGGTGCAGTGACGTTGGTTTTCAAAAAACACAATGGACCAACACCAGCAGATGACATTGCACCCCAAATCATCACAGACTGTGGAAACTTAACACTGGACTTCATGCAACTTGGGCTATGAGCTTCTCCACCCTTCCTCCAGACTCTAGGACCTTGGTTTCCAAATGAAATACAAAACTTGCTCTCATCTGAAAAGAGGACTTTGGACCACTGGGCAACAGTCCAGTTCTTCTTCTCCTTAGCCCAGGTAAGACGCCTCTGACGTTGTCTGTGGTTCAGGAGTGGCTTAACAAGAGGAATACGACAACTGTAGCCAAATTCCTTGACACGTCTGTGTGTGGTGGCTCTTGATGCCTTGACCCCAGCCTCAGTCCATTCCTTGTGAAGTTCACCCAAATTCTTGAATCATTTTTGCTTGACAATCCTCATAAGGCTGCGGTTCTCTCGGTTGGTTGTGCATCTTTTTCTTCCACACTTTTTCCTTCCACTCAACTTTCTGTTAACATGCTTGGATACAGCACTCTGTGAACAGCCAGCTTCTTTGGCAATGAATGTTTGTGGCTTACCCTCATTGTGAAGGGTGTCAATGATTGTCTTCTGGACAACTGTCAGATCAGCAGTCTTCCCCATGATTGTATAGCCTAGTGAACCAAACTGAGAGACCATTTTGAAGGCTCAGGAAACCTTTGCAGGTGTTTTGAGTTGATTAGCTGATTGGCATGTCACCATATTCTAATTTGTTGAGATAGTGAATTGGTGGGTTTTTGTTAAATGTGAGCCTAAATCATCACAATTAAAAGAACCAAAGACTTAAACTACTTCAGCCTGTGTGCATTGAATTTTTTTAATACACTAGTTTCACAATTTGAGTTGAATTACTGAAATAAATGAACTTTTCCATGACATTCTAATTTATTGAGATGCACCTGTGTATATATTATATATATATATAGGAGAAACTAGAACATTCTTAAAAATGAGGAAAAAACAATTCATATAAAAATTAATAAACAAAGTTTTTATAAAGTACCCTTTAAAATGTTTAGAGCACTTTTTTAAATCCTCCTTTAGAAAAATACCCAAATGTAATCAAACATGTGGTGTTAAACATGATAATGTGTATCCCTACTTGATGTGCCAATAAAATACAAAATGTTCATAAGGTATCACTGGATGTAAGCCAGTCACCGCAACATGTTTTCTGTGCACTGGTGTTTCCTTGCAGATGGCAGACCCACCACTGGCATCAGTGCATTCTGGTACCTGATTCGGTGAGGCAGGCTGTGGGTGGGCCCGCAGAGGCATGCGGTATTGGTCTAGAGACAAGAGGTAAGTGACAGATTAGGATCTCTATATGATTTAAAGTTTTATTAGCAAAGTTCTGCAAAACCGGGGTTACTGTAGGACGATAACTTATCTAAGAGATTCAGAGGGATTTCTTGGCTGCCTGAAGGTTTTTTTTTCCTTGCAATTTTCCCCATACTCTCCCGTCTTATAGAACGTTGTCAGAATGTCAGAGAGGACACACAGCAGGGTGTGACATCTGACATCTCCGTACCCGGGCCCTTTTTAAAATATCCTGCTGGTGCTTCATGTAAATTTAAAGGTGCTGGCCTATGAAGACACAGCAGGGATCCTTTCAAAGAGTGGTTTGCAGCGTACAGGACAAAATTCTGACTGTCAGTTTTGGAAAGTGAGAAGAGTATTTCTCAGCAAATAAATGATTCCCTCAAGATGTGCACAGTGGGCTTCATTTAGGAAACATGAGCAGAATGATTATCTATGTAAATTATTTGTAAAACCATTCTTACTTAAATTATTCAGTGGAACAATTTACATAAGATGTTTTTTACGAACGTTTTACACTCATTTGTTCTGCTCCTCATTGAGAACGAATGAGGCCCAGTATATTAAAGCAGGCTCCAAAATGTATTTGTACACCTTTAAGTATGGTGGCCTAGTAGTGCACAACTCAACGAAATCTCTACAACACAATGGAAACAAGCCACAACACAACAGAAACAAGCTGCAACACAACAGAAACAAGTCGCAACACAACTGAAAAAAATCACAACACAACTGAAACAAATCGCAACACAACTGAAACAAGTCGCAACACAACGGAAACAAGTCGCAACACAACGGAAACAAGCTGCAACACAACGGAAACAAGCCGCAACACAACGGAATCAAGTCGCAACACAACGGAAACAAGTCGCAATACAACGGAAACAAGTCGCAAGACAACGGAAACAAGTCACAACACAACGGAAACAAGTCACAACACAACGGAAACAAGTCACAACACAACAGAAACAAGTCGCAACACAACTGAAACAAGTCGCAACACAACAGAAACAAGTCGCAACACAACAGAAACAAGCTGCAAAACAACGGAAACAAGCCGCAAAACAACGGAAACAAGCCGCAACACAACGGAAACAAGCTGCAACACAACGGAAACAAGCTGCAAAACAACAGAAACAAGTTGCAACACAACGAAATTAGCACAACACAACAGAAACAAGTTGCAACACAACGGAAACAAGTTGCAACACAACTGAAACAAGTCGCAACACAACAGAAACCAGTCGCAACACAACGGAAACAAGCTGCAACACAACAGAAACAAGTCGCAACACAATGAAATTAGCACAACACAACAGAAACAAGCCGCAACACAACGAAATTAGCACAACACAACAGAAACAAGTCACAAACACAACAGAAACAAGCCGCAACACAACTGAAACAAGTCGCAACACAACAGAAACAAGTCGCAACACAACAGAAACAAGCCGCAACATAACTGAAACAAGTCGCAACACAACAGAAACAAGTCGCAACACAACAGAAACAAGCCGCAACACAACGGAAACAAGTCGCAACACAGCAGAAACAAGCCGCAACACAACAGAAACAAGTCGCAACACAACTGAAACAAGTCGCAACACAACTGAAACAAGTCGCAACACAACAGAAACAAGCCGCAACACAACAGAAACAAGCCGCAAAACAACGGAAACAAGCTGCAAAACAACAGAAACAAGTCGCAACACAACGAAATTAGCACAACACAGCAGAAACAAGCTGCAACACAACAGAAACAAGTCGCAACACAACAGAAACCAGTCGCAACACAACGGAAACAAGCTGCAACACAACAGAAACAAGTCGCAACACAATGAAATTAGCACAACACAACAGAAACAAGCCGCAACACAACGAAATTAGCACAACACAACAGAAACAAGTCACAAACACAACAGAAACAAGCCGCAACACAACTGAAACAAGTCGCAACACAACAGAAACAAGTCGCAACACAACAGAAACAAGCCGCAACATAACTGAAACAAGTCGCAACACAACAGAAACAAGTCGCAACACAACTGAAACAAGTCGCAACACAACTGAAACAAGTCGCAACACAACAGAAACAAGCCGCAACACAACAGAAACAAGCCGCAAAACAACGGAAACAAGCTGCAAAACAACAGAAACAAGTCGCAACACAACGAAATTAGCACAACACAGCAGAAACAAGCTGCAACACAACAGAAACAAGTCGCAACACAACAGAAACCAGTCGCAACACAACGGAAACAAGCTGCAACACAACAGAAACAAGTCGCAACACAATGAAATTAGCACAACACAACAGAAACAAGCCGCAACACAACGAAATTAGCACAACACAACAGAAACAAGTCACAAACACAACAGAAACAAGCCGCAACACAACTGAAACAAGTCGCAACACAACAGAAACAAGTCGCAACACAACAGAAACAAGCCGCAACATAACTGAAACAAGTCGCAACACAACAGAAACAAGTCGCAACACAACAGAAACAAGCCGCAACACAACGGAAACAAGTCGCAACACAGCAGAAACAAGTTGCAACACAACAGAAACAAGTCGCAACACAACTGAAACAAGTCGCAACACAACTGAAACAAGTCGCAACACAACAGAAACAAGCCGCAACACAACAGAAACAAGCTGCAAAACAACAGAAACAAGTCGCAACACAACGAAATTAGCACAACACAGCAGAAACAAGCTGCAACACAACAGAAACAAGCCGCAACACAACGGAAACAAGCTGCAAAATAACAGAAACAAGTCGCAACACAACGAAATTAGCACAACACAACAGAAACAAGCCGCAACACAACGGAAACAAGTTGCAACACAACTGAAACAAGTCGCAACACAACGGAAACAAGCTGCAACACAACAAAATTAGTCCTATGCATTGTGTTGTGGCGATTTCATTGTGTTGTGCACTGCTGGGCCATGTTTAAGGGATAGTTCAGCCAAAAAAGATAATCTGTCAAAAGTGTCCAAAAATGGCATTCTACTTAGAACACTATAGATATTATTTAACATGTTTTCCCTCTCTGTCATGTTTTCAGAGGTAACGTGTGTTGGTGCGGATGATTCTCCAGCAGATATGACAGACTGTGGAAGGTGGGATGGACTGATGCCCATCCCGGTGAGGGAATGTCGTGTGCCCTGCAGAGATGAATGTAGCTTCACGTCCTGGAGCAGATTCAGCCAGTGTCAAGGCTGTGGAAGTTGGCGCACTCGTTCCCGATCTCTGATAGGTAACATGTTGAACCATAAACTATTCTGATTATCAAAATGTTTTCTGAAAGCACACGCACCATCCAAGGCCCTCTTCCATTCAAACTCTCAGGTCGCAGTAAGAAGCGCTGGAGATGCCAACAGGAGGAGTCGTTTCCTCTGCTGGAGAAAGAAGCCTGTCCTTGTTCTGAATTTCATACCCAGCCTCAGGGTCCCTGGTCTCCTTGTTTGCTCTCACCAGCAAAGAACATTGCTGGCCATCCTTTCATCCAAGGAGTTTCCCACCAAAGCCAAAAGGCAGTCCAGGGCTGGCGAGCTCAGAGGAAGAACAGCGAGTGTGGGCACGGAAAGAGTTTCAGAGCTCTTGCCTGTCTGGATCACATGGGACGATTGGTGGAGCCAGCTCTCTGCAGCAGCCCTGGTGATGCACTCTTTCAGAAATCTAAAATAAAATATTTTTTAATTATTTTAATGAAGAATATATATATATATATATACACACACACATATGTGTGTGTGTGTGTGTGTGTGTATATATATATATATATGTGTATATGTATATTATGGTCATCAAAAAATACAGAAATTTTTTTTTGGGAAATTTTGGGAAATATTTTTGCAATTTAAAGTTTTCTGTTTTAATATATTTATAATTAATTCCTGTGAAGCAAAGCTGAATTTTCAGCATCATTACTCCAGTCTTCAGTGTCACATGATCCTTCAGAAATCATTCTAATATGCTGATTTATAATCAGTTTGGGAAACAGTTGTGTTGCTTAATATTTCTTGGGACCTGTGATACTTTTTTCAGGATTCTTTCATAAATAAAAAGTTAAAAAGAACCGTGTTTATTCAAAATATAAATTTTGTCTTACAATATACACAGCTATTCAAAAGTTTGGAGTCAGTAATTTTGAATTCATTAAATGAATAAAAAAGTGATAGTAAAGACTTATATTGTTTTAAAAAGATATCTATTTTGAATAAATACTGTTCTTTTTAACTTTTGTAAACTTTTTTGTTTTGTAGTATTATCATTTATATTGTATAGTCCATGTACTGTATCTCTAAGGAAGTGTGTGCTGTTACAGGCTTTGAAGAGGAATCGTGTCATGTACCCTGTTCTATGGACTGTAAGCTGAGTGAGTGGTCGAATTGGTCTGCCTGCAGCGCCTCCTGTGGTGGGGGTGTAAAAGTTCGCTCTCAGTGGCTACGAGAGAAGCCTTTCAATGGAGGTCGACCCTGCCCAAAACTTAATTACAAAAATCAGGTGAGAATGATTGTTCACTTCAACTTCTACTTCATTGATCTTGTAAGAAATGAAGAAACTAATTAGTCCAAATAAGACGTGAGTTGTTCTGAGAACTTAAATATCCAGAGACCTTTAGCTATTATTGATAATAGAGCTGTTCAGTCTATTTAAATTAGCCTCGAGGAAAAATTGCCTGCTGTGAAATTATACATGCCCACACTTGTATGCTTAAATTATGTGTTCATAAATTCATAAGTACTGTATCTTCATCTGTGTTTTGGAGTCACATAGGACAAGGCAGTGTGTGTGTAAACCTGTATAATTTATTATTCATTCGGCCTGGCTTTGAGGGTCTTCCCCAGGCTTCCCACTTTGAGCTGTTTCCACAATGTTTCTCAACCACATTCTGTTCTAGTAAGACAAGACTGGAGAGGATCAAGACCTCCAGGGACTGAACCTCTTATCCCCCCTGCTTTTTGCTCTTTTTTCCTTTTATTTCACTCTCTTTATTTTATATTCCTTCAGGGCAGGTCAAGAAACATTAAAGTTTCATCGATCTGAAGTGGAGTCAGCAAGCATTTCCTTCAGCTCAGTTTCTCTCATATAAATGAACCACTAAATAACAAATCTACGGTTTGGGCGAACATGTTCTAATAGAAACTAATGGAAAATCTTTCCTTTCTTTTTCTGTCCCTTTCCCATTTTCTTTTCCCCCTTTCTTTCCCTTTTTCCTATTCCATCTTTGTTTACTTTCCTTTACATTACTTTTACTTTCCTCTTCCTCCTCCTCCTCTTTCACGTTTCTTTCTTTTAATTTAATTTCCGTTCCCTTCTTTTCCTATTGCTTTCCTTTTCCATTTGCTTTCTGTTTCTTTACTTATTCAATTTCTTTCCTTTTCTTTTACTTTTTCTTTATATTCCTTATTCATTTGATTTGTTTTACTTCCTGTTCCATCTTTGTTTTCTTTTCTTTCCCTATTAATTTAATGTTTCTCTCCCTTTGAATTCCTTTTCTTTCTATTCATTTCATTTCCTTTAACTTTTCTGTCCTTTTGTTTCCTTTCCATTTCCATATTCGTTTAATTTCCTTTCTTTCCTTGTTCATTTCCTTTGTTTGCTGTATTTTCCCTTTCCACTCCTTTCATTTCCCTGTTTCTTTTCATTTCCTTTCCGATGTCCCTTTCCTCTTTTCTTTTCCCCATTCATTTTCCTATTCCTTTTATATCATTTTCTTCCTGCATCCATTCCTTTTTCTTTGCTTTTCCTTTCCTTTTCCTATTCCATTCCATTAATTTTCCATTTCTGCTACCTTTTCCTTTCCCCATTCTTTGAATTCCTTTTTATTTTATTTCCTCTTTTCATTTGTTTCCTTATTACTTTACTTTTTCTTTCCACCCCTTTCCTTTTTGTTGTTTTTCTTTTCTTTCCCCATTAATTTCCTGTGCCTTTCATATCATTTTCTTTTTATGTTTGTTCCATTTCATTTCTCATTTCTTTCCTTTTCATTTTCCAATTCCTTTTCTTTCCTTGCCCTTTCCCCATTATTTTCATTTCCTTCCTTTTCATTCATTTGCTTTATACTTTTCCTTTCCAATCCTTTTGTGGTTTTGCTGCTGATCATGTTCTTCTGATATGAATATCTACAAAGGCTCAGGTGAGTACACTAGAGAATTATGTTTTTGTGTGTGAATGTGTTTATAATATTTTGTTTTTAAGTGTATATGTGTCTGCTTGTATAACCATTTGCATGCTGTATTTTTTCTGTATATTCTTGTATACACAGAGACACACAAAACACACACTTGTGTGCATGCTGCCATTAATAAAAACATAGCTATCTTGTCTGTGAGCAGGTATCTGAGGTACTGCCCTGTTACTCTGACTGCAGTCAGTATGTGTGGGAAGTGGAGTCCTGGTCCATGTGTGTCCTAAACCCACCAAACAATCTCACGAACGCTGAACCGCCCCAGCCTGTGTGTGGAGAGGGCTTCCGGACCAGCAAAATCCGGTGAGCTCATCACAGTGAGCCTTTAAATAAGCAAATAATCTCAGAAGTCATCAAAAAAAAGTTTAAAAGAATGTCTTTTAAAATGTCCCCATTCTGCCAGAGAACAGCAGCACAATATATTGTGTTTTACCTCCATGGTGCAATGATAAAACAGATCCTGTGTGCGTCACACAGCAAAATTGTCTCATAAGTCAGCGTTCAAAACCGAGGAGAGGTCACAACAGTGCCAAACAGATTCATGGGGTCATAACTCTGCTTCTTAAAGATAAGTGAGGTCGTAACTCTGCCCTTCAGACTAAAGTGAGGTCAGGGAAACCATGGGTAATGTTATAACTGAACAACAATGTTTTCTGGTTGAATTTTCTTTGCTTAAGAGGTGCCTAGACGTCTGAATTTTGGGCTCGTAATGGTTCAGTTTAAAAGATAAAATTTTTTTGTCTCTGACCTGAAGCTGCTTGAAAAGGGGAGGAGAAAACCAGGATGAGGTTGTGGATGACTCACTGTGTGACCAGGAGGAAAAGCCAATCACAGTCGAGACCTGTCTACTGCCTTGCCCCGCCCACTGTGTGACATCAGAGTGGAGCCAGTGGACCAAATGTACCGTGGTCAGTTTGACTGATGGATGAATGGATAATAAAATGTCATCATGGAGGGAAGTTCTGATTTTTCTGTAGTAATTACAATCAGATTATATTAAGGGAATGTTTCTTTACAGCTGAAATAACACAATTAATAGAAGTGCTTTACCAAAATAAGTTATGAATTTCTGCTTTAAAATCCTCCAGAATCTCTTGTCCCTTAGACTTGTGTTTTAAATGCATTACTGTCAAACCAATGAATGGCAAGTCCCCATTAGAATATATATATATTTATATTGGTGTATTTTCATGTGTGATTCATGCCTGTATTCCTCCAGGATTGTAATGAGGGTGATTTGAGGTGGAGGAGTAGAAGTGTCTTGAGGTGGCCAGAAGTAGATCATACCTGCCCTGATCTAAACCAGACTCAAGCCTGTATCGATACGACCTGTCTCAAATACTCCTATGTTTACTCAGGTGCTGCAACAAGCATTTACGCTTGCACAATTTAAAGATCGTATAATGTGTTCTGTCCACGTTATGGAGTGAAGTGAATTATGTGTATATGTTGTGAAGACTGGAGCAGCTGTCAGCTCAGTGAAAATGCAGTGTGCGGCAGTGGGATTAAGACCAGACTCCTGAACTGTGTCCGCAGTGACGGGAAGCTGGTGGAACTGAGCATGTGCAAAGAGGTGACTGTTCTTTTCTCACTGGGATTCTTTCTCAACAGAGGCTCTAATAGGAATCCAGTTATTTTATTGTTTTCTTCTCTTTTTTTAGTTGGGTCCTTCGCGTGGAAAGCTCTCTGCCCCCTGTGAAGTGGGCTGCCCTGTTAATTGCCTGATTACAGAGTGGTCCACCTGGTCAGAATGTTCACACACCTGTGGAAGCCAAAGTATGATCTCCAATTGATATAATTATAATAAGAAGAACAAACTATTTGTTACTATTTGTATTTTTTGAAGAAAACATAAGTTGTGCTTTTCTTCTTAAAACTGGACAATAAAATAATAATAATAATAATAATAAGATGATGATGATGATGATGATAAATATTTTAGAATAATATAACTTTTAAATTTTTGATCAAAACCATTAGTGGTCCTTTCCTTCTCAACACTGACAAACAAACAAACAATAAAAAAAATAAAAATAAATAAGGATATTTAAAATAAATATATAAATATGTAATATTATTTTATTATCTTTTTTTTCCGCATGAAAACATTATGAAAACATATGTGGTGCTTTCCTTTTCAATACTGGCAAATAAAATGAATAACAAAATAATAATACAAATAATAATAATTACAAATTTACTTATTTAAATCTAACTCTAGTTTTTTGATGACAACATAAGTGGTGCTTTCCTTTTCAATACTGGCAAAAAAATAAAATAATAATAATAAATTGTGTTATTTAATATTAATAAATAAATGTTTATTATTATTTTATAATATTTATATTATTATTTTAGAATAATATAACTTATAAGTGGTGCTTACCATTTCAACACTGGCCTGTAAAAATTAATCTAGTATTTTTGCAAAGATAGCACACAGCTGTTTACACCCTTGAGAGTTCAGTCATGCTTCCTTGAGCTTGGCTGTTGTTAGGGGCTTAATTAAAAGCTTTTATCAGTCTCATTTATCTCAATTCATGGCTCTGCCAGTCCCACGAGTAAACTCTTCCCAGAGCGCTTATTAAATTTCAGCATGCAAACAGTTCTCACACTGGACTTTAGCTTCTGATCCCATGGGTTTTTGTCTTGTTGTATGTAAATTTTCAGGTCAAATGACACGATCCAGGGTCGTTTTGCAGCCTGCCGGTGAAGGAGGTCATCCCTGTCCATCTCAGCTCTCCCAAACTCGCCCCTGTACCATCAGGCCGTGCTACAGCTGGATACTGGGGGACTGGAGACCATGCAGGGTGGAGGTAGTATTGATGCAGCACACCTGATTGAGTTGAACTCAAACAATTGCCGCTGAGACATTGTCCTTTACATGCACAAATGAACAGACTGAAGAAATTCACATAGCTGAAGGCTACTGATTTCCATTAAACTGTCAAAGCGAATGCATCATGTCAGGGTTTCCCCTGAGCTCATATGAGATAAAATCATCCACGCTGTGCCGTTATGAACAGCCCTGATAGAGTTCTCTTTCTCAATCTCAGATCTTTATGTAGGTGCGGCATCACATTAAAGTAAGTAATGGCAAAACCCTATTCACAGATGTATTTGTCCCCTACTGATTCATTTCACAACTGAAAGCATACAGTATAGGGGGGCATTAAGAAACTAAAACATTTAGATAAATAAAAACATGCATTAATTTGATCAAAAGTGACAGTAAAGATTTCTATTTCAAAGAAATGTCCTTTTGAACTTTCTATTCATCAAAGAATCCTGCCAAAAATGTATTATGGTTTCCACAAAAATATTAAACAGCACAACCATTTTCAGCATTGATTATAATAATAAATGTTCCTTGAACAGCAAATCAGCATGATTTCTGAGGGATCATGTGACACTGAAGACTGGAGAAATTGCTGCTGACAATTCAGCTTTGCATCATAGGAATTAATTACATTTTAAAATATATTCAAATAGAAAATAAAATAATTTTAAATTGTAGTGATATTTTGTACCATATGAGCAAATAAATGCAGCTTTAGTGAGCATAAGAGACTTCTTTCAAAGACATTAAAATAACTTGCCAATCTCAAACTATTCAATGATACTGTGTCAGTAAAAAAAAAAGTAAAAAATGTAAATAAGTAAAAATATACCTAAAAAGTATATCATTATAAATGAAAACAAAGGTTCACTTTTAGTTAGAAAAAAAATTAATTAAGTACAAATGAAGTAAAAATAATTGTTTGGTTGTAAAATATGCAACTGTAAAGTATATAATTACAAATTAAAAAATGAGTCAGTGGAGCAACACACTTTCTTAGCCAATCAGAACAGCAGAACACTCTCTGGCTGTGAATCATTTGGCGTGTTGGACACAAGCCCATGCGGAGGCCTCCTCACAGTGTTATGAACTAATTATGTTATGGTTAAATCTGGAGCGGTTTCTTTCTACGCACCAGATTTACACTTTCTAAATAACAGAATCAAGAAAAATGTCCTGATATATTTCAGCAGCGCACAGAAAATGAATAATACATCTCAATAGCCCAAAATAACATCGCTATCTTGATCTTTCGATCTTCTAATCATGAAGGTGACAGACAGCTGAAATGTTCTTCTTCTCTCTGTAATCGCTCTCTCTCTGTTTGCAGGGGGCCGACTGTGGCGAGGGAGCAAGTCGGAGGGAAATATCCTGTGTAGTGCACTGGGGTTCTCTTTCAGGTCCTCCTCAGCCCGTTCCAGTAGAGGAGAATATGTGTGTGGGAAATTCACAGAGCAAAGTCAGCGAGATGGAGTTACTGCAGCCCTGCACAATCCCTTGTCCAGGTCTGCATCTCACAAAACATAAAGCTAAATAATTACACAGTGACTACTTAATGGTGACATTTATCTAAATGAAGGGTTAATTAGTGATGAGGACAGGGTTAATCGCTTTTAATTAATCACTTATGTCTTGAGGAGCTTTAGGCACCTGCTCATTGGCTGTAATTTCTGTCTCGCATGTCAGGAGAATGTCACCTAACCAAATGGTCACCATGGAGTTCATGTCAGCTGCTGTGTTTGGATGGGAGGAGTTTTGAGATGTGGGGTCGACAGGCTCGTTCTAGAGCCGTAGTCACGCAGGTCCCGGAGAACCAGGACACCTGTCCCAGCCAGATGTATGAGACACGGCCATGCCGAGGTTTGTGGGAAGCCATACAGGAGAAAAACGCCAAGCAGTCTGAATGAGTTTGACACTGAAAATTGAAGTAATAGCTGCTAAAACTTCAGCTTTGCCATCACAGGAATAAATTACTGCTAAATAATATATAAATTATTTTAAATTATAATAAATTATTTTAAAATATCAAATAAAAAAATAGTTGTTTTAAACTGTAATAATATTTTCACTATATTTTTTAAGCAAATAAATGCAGCCTTGGTGATAATAGACTTCATTAAAAAATCTTACCAAACCTAAACTTTTGAACAGCAAAATTCCTTTTTTGATGTAAAAAAAATATATATATATAATCATACATAAAAATTTAGTTTAGCTTTTTTTTTTCTTTTTTTTTTGGTGAAAAAGTAGATAAGTACAAATAAACTGTAAAATGTATTTTTAGGTGAAATAAAGTAAAAGTTAAGGTTTAAAGTTGTTGTTTTTTTCCCTGTTTTGAACAAATAAACCCCTTTCTCTCTTCGCCTTGGACCGTTCCAAGCTGTTGTTTTGCCGAGCTGTTATTTCCTCTCTAGCTGTTTGAGAAAATAGCTCCAAGACGGAGAAGTGATAGACAGGAAGTGTTGTTCAGCCACTAAACCAGAAAAGCACTCAAGTGTATTCTTGTCTGTTTTTCCAGGAGGAACATGTCTTAGTTATGAATGGATGACCGGTGAATGGAGGCATAACCGTAGACTGGTGTGGTGCCAGCGCTCTGATGGCGTCAACGTCACAGGTGTGCACGATTGCATTAAGAATGCATTCATTCTCAAAATAGTATCATTAGAAATCAACATCATATCTTATTTCATAGCTTTTTTTTAGGCATGGAAAGGACTTGGGAAAACATAATGTAAGATTTTAATTTTAGCCAAATGTAATCAGTGTTTCTCTACATTAGGAGGCTGCATTGCTCAGAACCAGCCCTCTGCCATACGTCAGTGTCACCCTCCATGCACCAAACCCTTCTCCTTCTGCACACAGGTGACACCCAGAACACTGTCAACACACAATCTCATTCATTATTGAGTGAATCTCACAAACAATGTCCAGGTCCTATTTCGTCCCAATACTAAAAGGACCAATTTGTTTTTTTTTGTATTTTTTTGCATTTGGATTTGCGACAAATGTAATTTTTAATGAAAATTAAGCACATTTTCCTCTCCTTCCACACAGTAAAGTTATTGTTAATTAAAACTAAAGCGATTAAAAATCATTGTTGCACAAAGGCAGCATCTATTAATTTCATACATTTATGTATTATGAAATTCATAAATGTTTGAAATTTATAGATGTTGCCTTTGCAACTGACTGAAATAAGTTGAATTAAGTACTAAGATTACTAGAACTAAAACTGAAATAAAATTGATTAAAGCTAAAATAATTGGCAGGCCTCAGAATCAGTTAACACAACTCAATATGATATAAAAAATATTAATTGGGATGATGCATTACAAATTGGCGACCTGGACAAAAACTGTGAAATTGTGATGAGAACCATTGAAAAATGTATTCATAAGTATACACAACCGTTAAAATGTAGACAAAATAGTGCATCCCTACCATGGTTAAATTCAGATGTTCATCAACTAATGAAAAAATAGAGATATTGCTTTGAAAAAGTCTTTGCTTACAAAAACACAGACAGATATCCTAAGTTTTAAATCATTAAGAAATAAAGTAGTTAGTGAAATGAGGAAGGCGAAAACTGCATATTTTGAGCAATTGATTGCAGAATCAGGAGGAAATAGCTCATCTCTTTGGAAGTGCATTAACAAACATTCTAAACGAGAGGGCATACAAAGAAAACCATTGTTGGAGCTGCACATAAATGGAAGACTATGTACTGTTAGCACTGAAATTGCCAATGAATTTAATAGATATTTTATCCAGTCTGTGGAAGAGCTTGCTATATGTTTTGAACCTATACAATTACCTCAAAATGCAATAAATGACACACCCTCATCCTTTTATATCTCTGAGGTTGATGAAGATAAGATATTTCAAATTATTAATCAATTGAATAATTCAAGGGCTAAGGATATATTTGGAATGGATACCGCGTTCGTAAAAAAATAGTGTGCTTGTTTGCTAAAGCCCTTGGTAAATTTGATAAATTTATCTATTAGAGAAGGTAAATTCCCCTCAAATTGGAAAACTTCTATTATAACCCCAATTTTTAAGGCAGGATCAGTTGATGAGGTTCAGAATTATAGACCAATTTCTATACTCCCTGCAATCTCTAAAATTTTGGAAAAGTTGGTAGCTGAACAACTTATCAACTATTTAGAAAAACATGATCTACTTCACTCTAAACATTTTGTTTTTAGTATTCGTATTTAATAATAATAATAATAATAATAATTCATTACATTTTATATAGCGCTTTTCTGCTTTTTCTAAGCACTCAAAGTGCTCTACATTTAGTATTTAGGCCTAAGTATTCGACAGAAATGGCAAACTGCTTTCTCACAGAATTTATTAAGGGAGCTTTAGATAATGTCAATGTAGTAGGCGCAGTGTTTTTAGATCTCAAAAAGGCATTTGATACTGTGAATCATGAAATTCTCCTACATAAATTAAATTTGTTTAGCTTCTCTCAGCAGGCAATAAATTGGTTTAGATCATATTTAGAATCTCGAGATCAGTGTGTTAAAATAAATAATTCAAGATCAGCTTTACGAAACAATGAGATGGGTCTCCCTCAAGGGTCAATTTTGGTTCCATTGTTGTTATACGTCAATGATTTACCAAATTGTTACAAGGAAACTAAATGTCAGTTATATGCAGATGACACAGTCATTTATGTATCGGCACAGACTCCACACTTAGCTGCAGATATATTAACAAATGAAATGACTGGTGTGTCACATTGGCTGCAAAACAACTGTTTGACCTTGAACTGTTCAAAAACTGTCTCAATGTGTTTTTCAATTAGAAGGAAGGAAATGAGTGGTTTTATAATTAAGATCAATCAAAAGGCAATAGAGACAGTTAACAATTTTAAATATTCAGGTGTTATTTTAGATTCTCATTTGAAATTTGATATGCATGTAAAGAGGCTGTGTAGAACAATCAGAACAAATTTGAATTGTTTTTACATGATTAGACCCTACATATCTCTAAAAGCAGCAAAGTTATACATGCATGCAATGGTCTTTTCGCATTTATCTTATTGTGTGACTGTCTGGAGTCAGGTTTCTCAACTGACTATCAAACCTGTTAGATCTCTATATAAACAAACACTAAAAATTTTGGATAAGAAACCAAATAGATGGCATCATTGTAATATTGTACAAAAATATAGTTTGCTTAGTTTTGAACATTTTATCAATTTGTCTCTTATTAAAATGGTTTTTAAATGTGTAAATAATCTTGCTCCACAAATTATATGCCAATTAATATCAAAACAGAGTAGTAAGGGGATCACTACAAGAGGTGCAACTAATCAGAATTGTACAGTACCAAAGAGAAAAACTAAATTTGCACAATCCACATTTTCAGTTCAAGGTACACTGCTTTGGAACAGCCTGCCAGTTGAACTGAAAATGCAAACAGAGCTGAACATTTTTCAAAGAAATTTGAAAAAGTGGTTCAAACAAAAGCAGGTTTGTGAACACTGATGGTCGTACACAGTCTCAGCTTTTTATTTTTATTTCCTTTTTTTATTATTATTATTTTATTTTATTTTTATTATTATTATTTTATTTTTTTTGCTTTTACTTTTGCTTGTTTTTTTTGTGTGATTATTGTTTTGCTGTTGTTAAAAAAGCCTAACCAGGGACTGGGGCTGCAAATTAGCCTTTGGCTAGAAGCCTATATGTGGAGCATCGGCTGCTTGAAATTGTAGCAATGTTATACTGCATTGTCCCTGTTAAATAAACCAATAAATAAATAAATATGTGGAAAGGACAAAGAAGAAGACGAGAGTTATTCTTGCAGATGGCTCTCATCCTCTTTTCAGCCAGTTTGAGCTCTTGAAGTCCGGTAGACGTTATAGAGTGACGTAAAAAAATGTGTTTAAGAGGTCTTTCATCCCCAATGCAATTAGAATCATTAATTCAGCAACTTTTTAATTGAGCAGTGTGTAAGGCTTGAACTGTATCTTTTTTTTTTTTTTTTTTATGTTATGTGTGTACGTGACTAGTTATTGTGATTTTATTTTATATGTATGTTGTTGTTCTGCTGTGTTGGTGAGCCAAAGACAATTTTCCACTTAGGTGGACAATAAGGTTATACTATACTATACTATACTATACTAGAAATATCTGCAAAAAAATAAAAAATAAAAATAACGAAACATAACAAACATAACATAACAAAAGGACTAAAACAAACTAAATTAAAATAAAAATGGAACATAAAAATAAAAGCCAATTCAAATCATTAATAAATACTATAACGGTATAATATAAATAATATTAAAATAATAATTTGGATGCCTTCCATACTCTATATTGTGTATGGATATTTTGATCATTTTGATTCTCATTTGGTTAGATGCATTGCTATAATGCATAAATGTAATACTAACCATTTAACATTTTTTTCTGACATGAATGAGAATATTTCTTCATTACAGTAACAAAAACTGGGATGGTTGTGATGTGTATAATAATAATGGTTGCTGTTGTTGTTACCATTGTTATTTCTAAGAATAAGAACAATTAAGTTGTATTTTAGTCATAAATATGGTTAACAATTTAATAGAAAAATGTCTTAGGAAATATGAAATAGGAAAAGTGAAATATGATAGGGACATGTCCTTGAGTCACCCTTTTGATAATACAGCTGCTGTTAAACCATGGCTTTGGATAATGGTAGCATCAACCAGTGACTCAATTACAATAATGTAATATTTACCAGCAGTGAATCCTATTTTAATATGGACGATGAGCTATGACAGATGCTGAGAGTTTATAAAGTGTGGTATCATTTGGCAGTCTATTATGGTAAGATGCAAATACCATCATCATTATCACATATCACAATTTCAACTCATCCTCTAACGCCAAGCAATTAACAACTGTATGTCTGCATATGTGGAACGTAGCACATCTCAGTATCCAGCTGAGGTTTCTCATAAACTTTCTCCGTCTTTCTGTCAGAATGGAGTCTGTGGTTGTGAGAAGGGCTTCACAGAGGTCATGACCTCTCACGGGTTCCTTGACTACTGTACCAGAACCCCAGGGCTGGACCATAAGAAGGCAGATGTGAAGACCACCGCAGGCCGTCTTAGACCAGAGCACGCCCGGAACAAGAACCACATTAAGGACTGGGCACTGCAGCCTCTTGGACCAGGTACTACCAACACCCATATGCTTTCCTACAGTGCTGCAATGTTTTTTTAGGCCAACCCGGAAATTAGCATCACCCATCACCCTTTCTATTCGCTTTTAGATTGTTGCAGAAAATAAACTCTGTGACCAACAAAAGCCTATGATTATGCTTTAGTATGTTGTAGCACACCCTGGTTCCCAATAGGATTTTGAAGTAAATAGCTAAACGAAGGATAAACAAACTACACCATGGTTGCATGATTTCAACCTCACCGCCATTAATCTTCCGGCAACTCTTTCAGTCTCTTTCAATTAACACTTCAACAAGTCTTTATTTAAAGGGCACCTATTATGCCCCTTTTTACACTATGTAATATAAATCTCAAGGTGTCCCCAGAATGTGTCTGTAAAGTTTCAGCTCAAAATACCCCACACATCATTTATTATATCATGTGAGTACTTAACTAAGTTCTCTTTAATGTCTTATTGCGCTTAAACTGTCAAATGCATTCAAGTTTATGTTAAAAACACACATGAGTTACAAAAACAGTCGGTTATGTCTGTGAAGGTAAACAGCTGGGAAAGAAATAACGTGTTTATATTAGATCTGTGTAGCAGCAGTGTAATGTACAGTAAATAAATCAATAAATCACTGCTGTCTTTTCTCCTCTGAGGCTGGGACTCTAAATAGTGTTCTGTGCTCCTCTGTGCAGCCAAAGACAGAACAGTTAGCATGTTTTGCGCGAACTTTTGCCATGGTGTTAGAACTGGTACACCGTTGTCACTTGTGAAAACAAAATGGCGGCACCGTGGGTGAAAACTTGCAGATTAAGGGTTGGTAATATTATTATAATAAGATCCCCTTTCTACGTCTCAGGGGGAGCGAAATCTGACGCGCTTGTTTTTTCACACAGAGAAAGGCTTACCAAAAAAATTACTGTGTTGTTCTTTATCATGTTTTCTGGGTTGGTAGATGCACCTGGGACCTGATTATAGCACTTAAACATGGAAAAAGTCAGATTTTCATGATATGTCAACTTAAAAAAAATAACTTTTCCCTTTGACTTGGAAGAATTTTCAAGAATGTGATTAGAAACACAGTGAGGCTGTAAAAGCAGACTAGTGAGTCGATGAGTTAACCTATTTAATGTCCCGACAACCAAAAAAAGTTTTTTGAAAAGGTAATTGTTATCAACTGCCTTTTTCAAGACAAGTTAAAGCTTCTAAAAAAATCACAATGAGGTATTACTGATGTATATTATGTTGTGGAATAAGATGTGAAAATATCTTGAGCTTATTTCAGACATTTAACCAAAAACACATTCAAAAAAACCATTGACATCAGGACAATGCTAAAATGCTAAATTTTTTCCGGGTTTTAGCCTTCAAAAATATGTCATCCTTACAGCACTCTATTATTATGTTGTTTGATTGACAACCAGTGGTCAAGAGTCAGTTTTCTCAACCAGAATCAGTCAGAATGATTTACAAAAGCTGTACTTTGTGAGCATTACTGTTTATTTTGATTGACAGATGGCCGTGTGAAGTTGTGGGTATATGGGCTGATGGCAGCCGGGTTTGTCGTGATCCTCCTCCTCATCATTATGTCCTTCCTCCTGTGGTGAGACTGATTTTTACATGGCTGTACTAGTTTAATGTTCCTCATATGACTCTATCACTCTCTTTCTTCTCACATAGTAAAACAATCAGGGTCCTAATCACCCTCCCGTCATTTATTTTGCCATAATGACTGCCTGACTGAACATTATCTCTAAAATAAACAACTGAAATATGTTTTTAAGGCAAATAAAATCTCCCTAATTAGTAAATCTCATATATGAAACATGGCTACGTATGTTCTGCACTCTAGTGGTGATGGTTTAAACTGCAACAAATTGTGACGCAAAGTGGTTGTTGTGAGTTTACACATATGCTTGTATGTTTTGCATTTCAGTAAAAACCCGGAGGACAGTCCCAGCAGCAGTCCACAGAAGGCCCTGGCTCTGGCATATGATGGGGATGTGGATATGTGAGCCCACCATGAGTATGCAATGCTGAAACACGCTCAAAACACACGGCTGGCATCCTTCAGACCACAACATAAACGTTTACAGCAGCACAAGAGCTGAGCACGACAATGAGCCAGACCAGAGACAGTGCTGTCTGGATGTTTAAACAGCACTAAGACTAAAAGTGAGGCTGTCTGGAGAACTTGAGAGAGTTGAGGAACTGCACAGAAGAAAATGTCATACAGACAAAACAGAATGTGGCATCATGTCTACAGTACCATAGCGTGAGTGTGTGTGTGTGTGTGTGTGTGTGTGTCTGTCTGTGTTCATTTATGAGGAAATAGTTCTGTTCATGTTGAAGGAATTGTTCACTCATAATGGGTTTTTTCATCCCCTTCTTTCATTTCAAATCTGTATGACTTTCTATCTCCTGTGAAACACAAACAAAGAGAATTTATTTTTAATAGAGGCAGTTGCATAAACTACATTTATGATGATTTTGTGTCCTTTTTGAAATCCACATTCCGTGTAAATGCATGAAAAAGAACAAACAGAACATCCTTAAAAACATTTAATTAAAAATCTTTTATGTTCCACAGAAGGAAGGAAGTCATATAATTTTGAAATCACATAAGATGGAGACAGTGATAACAGAATATTTTTTTCTTATTTATTATTTAATTTCTTATTTTTGGGTGAACTATGCCTTTAATGACCCCTAAAAAGGGATGGTTTCTGATGCACTACATTAGTGCCATCTTAAGTGCCATTTTTATTCATTTATTTATGTTTTAAAACCTTCATAGCCTTTCAGATAGCCTCCTTATTAGGTGTAAAACAGCTGCATTTAAACGCTTTGTTATCCTTGTGACATGTTCTTTTGTAATGTGTGTGCTGTGAATATTTTCTATCTGTATCTTCGAGTGGTTTATAAATAAATCTGGATCTCAGAGAGGAATCTTATATTTAGATTCACATGCAGTGTTTCAGTCTCTGGTTGTGCTGTTTGGGATTTCTCTCCGTCTTTGCGGTTCTGGAACGGTGCTGCTGTCATTTCTGATCAGTATCAATACACTGAGCCAAATTCTGTGGGCCAAGCCCAGATTGTCATATTCCTCTCATGAATTGTAATTAGAATGTGCATTAGTTACAACAGATGAGATCAAATGAGGAAAACACAGGCGCTACACAGCTGCATTCAGGTGCATGGGCCAGTAGGTGGCAGTAGGATACAATTATAGAAACCCTAACTGTCAGGTTTTTCCTTGATTCTGGTATGCTGATATAATGCTCTATAAGCATACAACAATATCAAGGACATCCTAAGCGATCATCTTAGTTTTAAGCATTAGTGGCCATGTAATTCACAATTAACTGGACCATATTTAATACAAATATTCAACGTGTGTGTGTGTGTGTGTGTGTGTGTGTGTGTTTAAACATATATATGCAAGTTAATTTTTTTGCCTTTTAAGGTGGATTGTTTCAATATATTAATTATAATATATATAATTTAATTATATTAAAATTAAAATAATATATTCATTTAAGTTTACATCACCCTGCAAAGTTAAAAAATTACTTCTTAATTTAAAAATACAACAAAAAAAATTATGTATGCATCTGTCTTTTTGACAAATTAAATTTTAAAAATTGTTTTGCAGCTTAGTTTTCACATCAAATTATAAATGTTTCAATTTTTTAAGTTTCTAATTTCAAAAATGTTGCAGAATTATATTAATACAGGTATAATAAATTCAAACCCACGATTTCCAGCACTGAACAAAAGAATGAGAAGTTTAGCAGAATGTTTGAGTTGCTTTTATACAATGAATATTGAAAACAATGATTTCTCATTCTCAATCTTGTTTGTGCTTGTTCATATACAGATTCATCAGACATGCCTTGACATTGTGTTGCCAAATGTAAATGGTAGTTTAACATTTAAAAAAAATGCATCTTTTCATTTTTGCATCAACTATTACTTTAAGAGTGCCTATAACATTTATATCTTGGTCTCTGGTGGGTGAACCCCCAAGCCAAGGGGAAAAAACAAAGTCTTGCAATTTTTTTAGCATCTGCATGCTATTAAATACTGAATTGTTGGCATAAATGCATGACAGAAAATTCAATCAGCAAATGCGATTGATTTAGAAAGTTGTTGATTGAGCGTGAGGTGTTTGAGCGAGTTTTCTTCACACCTCGCTTTGCATCAGGTCACTGATAAGGTTTTCCAACAGCCCAGATTTCGAAATTGGATTCATTGATTTACGAGAGGAGGTAAACGACTTTTTACTACTCTCAAAGGAAAATATTGTAGGTTATTTGGACCTTGAATTATTTTCTGTCTAGCTAAATTCAGCCAAAGATGATCAAATTACCCATTATAGGCAAATGGGCGGCCCACAGCAGCAGTCTTTTTGCATCAAAATGTATTTTGTCTCTCACAATCTGGTTACTGTTGAAGGACGACATTAATTTTACATGTCCGTTTTTGCAATACTGGATCAGATGTTCCAAGGCCTTTTTTTGTAGATATGTGGTTGTTTTAGACAGTTTACTTTACTTAATTTAGTTTTCGGTCAAACAGAAGACCTCTCATCTCCTCATATTCCTCCACTCTCGTACCATCTTCTCCCCTCCCCTCCTTTCCGCGCCTCTATCAGTGAAGAAGTGCATTAGAGAGCTCTCGTTCTCGCTCGTGTCTCTGTGTGCCTTATCAGATGAGATAAGCTTGAGTGCTGAAGTTCTAATAGGGTTCCAGCCCAGCGGGATTCTCCTCACGTGCCAAGAGAACAACAAACACATACATCACTGCACCTCGAGATCAGCTCCACTCCACAACAACACAGACGCTGTGTTGATCAAATCAACCACTTTCTTAACCATCAAGATCCCAGTTTACTGAAAGCATCTGAGATTGCCCCGAATTTGCACTTAAAGGGATAGTTCACCCAAAAAAAATGAAATTCTTGCATAATTTACTCGCCCTCAAATCACTCCAAACCTGATATTTTCATTTCAACACGTGCATTTTGACCTAAATCGATGCATTGTCACTGATTCAGCGTGAGCAGCGCTAACAAATATAAAATGTTACAATACTAATATTGATGGTTGTCTTAAATCATTTTCAAATGTTAAACCATCAAGCTTTTATTTTGCCGGAAAACCACAGGATTACAAGCAGATTGTGTATAAATGCAATCCCTCTGAAACATGCAACACACATATTTACTTATTAATTGTAGCATTAGTAATTTGGCAGTTGTATGGAGGCTTTATTTCTGCTACAGAAAAAAATATATAGAAAGAAATTGACTTCTTATCTCACATTTCAGACTTTTTCTTGCAATTCTCAGTCTCACTTTATATATATAAATTGTATATAAATTGTATATAATATATTGTATAATATATATACTGTATGTATAATATATATATATTATACATACAGTATATATTTATAAACTTGTAATTCTGAGAAAAGAAAAGTCAGAATTGTGAGACAAAACAGCATTTTTTTATTCCGTGGCCTAAACAAAAATTTAAAATAGGATTTAAAATAGGAATTGCAAGGAAAAAAGTCAGAATTCAGAGTTTTTATCTCACAATACTGACTTTTTTCTCAGACTTAAGAGTTTATATCTTATAAATCCTAATTTTGAGATAAAGTCGCAATTACCTTTTTTATTTTTTATTCCGTAGCGGAAACAAGCTTTTATGCAATTGCCCCAAGCAATATCATGATTTCAGTTTTATTCTGATTAAAAGGTCTAGTGCACATGGACTACTTTTATGGTGCTTTGTTGTTTTTTTTATTAATTCTAGTCCCTATTCACTTTCATTTTATGTAAATTAAAAAAAAAAGAAAATTATGAATGTTGTTCAAAATATTTTTGTGTGTGTTCCACAGAAGAGCTATATGGGTTAGAAATGACATGAGGATGAGTAAATGACAGAATTATCATTTTGGGGTGAATTAAAGCTTTTAAAAGCTTGTCTTATTGTGTTTAGTCATTTACCATTTTAGTCATTTGCAGGTGAAACAGATAGTCCCACCCCCAAACTCACACTATTGGTTAAGTCAGTGGTGCTGTGTTGGACTGCACAGAACACTCAAACAAACAATGTCTTAAAGAAGCTACAGTGAAGAAAAAGCATTTTACATCCAAAACATTGACCAGGATTTTCCATAAAGTGCATAAAACATAAAAAAAGTTTACCTCAGCAACAACAAGCTTCACCAGACACTTTCTAGAGGGCAGCTCACCTTCCAAATATTAGTAAACCATTATAAAACACAAACACTAAGTGAAAGGCCAGTAATGAGAGAGATAAAAGAAAGTGGCAGAGCGGAAAAAAAGACGAGTGTTGGCGGAGATAACTCCCGTCTCTTCATTACTCCCTTCTCTCTTTCATTAAAAGCTTTTTCCAGCTCCTCTGCCCCCGGCTGAAGACTCTGAAGAGAAAGTGTAATTGTGCATGGGAAATTAAGTCTGCAACTTGCGACACTATTTAAAATACTGAGTCCCCAAGGGTAAGGAAGTCTGCTAGAAAATGACAACCAATCTTGAGGAAGCTACTTGAAAAACTCTAGCTTGTCAAGCTACAAGCTCCTCATGACTTAGTAGTTGAAGTAGTTTACTAGAAAATGAAAATTCTGCCATTGTTTACTTACCCATATGTTTCAAATTTCAAAAATCCAGTTCTCAAATATGTTGTTCTCAACGGTTCTCAAATTTAACTCACATTGGCACTTCTATGATGAGTTAACTCAAGAACTGGATGAGCGAACGAATCATTCTTTTGAGTCAAATTCCTTGAAAGAAGTGGTCGATCCATTTCACAGATCTTTTAAATGAAAACTTTTAAATTAATCAATTGCACAAAATTATTTATTTACAAATTAAACACACCCATTTATCGAGTTCAGTTTATATATCTCTCTTATGAAATGACTTGAGAACCAGATCAGTCAACAAACTGCTCTTTTAAGTAAAATTCTTTCAATGAATCAGTCGATCCACTTCACAGTATTGGACTGATCCGAATATCTAATTTATCTAAATTCATTCACAGAGGTTAATGGTTAATCTTACAACTTGAGAAGACTTGGAATATATTTTTATGTCACTTTAGAGAGTAACTAGTTATACTCTTCAACACGTTCTCACTCCCAACTCGTCAAATATTGATGTTTGGTCAGGACCCCTTGGTGTCATTTTTCGTCGCACAAGGGTATCCTTTTAGCGTCACTTTTCGACATGCAGGGTCCTCCATTGTTTTCAGTTGTTTGTCTTAATTTAATGGTTTGCATGCATTTGTAAAAAATAGAAATAATTTTATATAAATGTATACTTTCATTGGAGCACCTAGCTCCAAACCTACCCACTTCTGAACAATATAAAACAACATAAAAGTACAGTCACAGGTATTTATTGCAAAAACTGACCATAAAAAAGCAGTGTAAATGCACTACAAACAAGTCCTGTTGCTTTCCAAGTCTTCTGAAGGCATACGATATCTTTATGTGAAGAAGAGAGTAAAACATAAGGTTTTAATCACTGAAAATGATCCCACTCCGTAAACGCGCTCACAAAAAGATACTTCCGTAGCATGACGCAATCATCACGAAACACAAGAGCCAATAGCATTTCGCAACCAAGGCTGACGTAAAGACTTGGAATATTAATACTTTTTGAATAAATTATGCCTATAGCTGTATCTGTCAGGATTCTGGACTCTTGTTTCCTTGTTTTTCCCCTGTCCTTCCTGAGTTTCCTTATTTGGTATTTCCTGTCCTTGTTTCCTGTCATTAGTTAATCATCATTTATTCTAGTCACCTGTGTTCCATTAATCATCTCGTTTACGCCTTTGTTCCTGTTCCTTTATAAGCCTTCAGTTTTGTTCTAACCTTTGTCGAGTCTTAAAGTAATTGGTTAATGCTGTGTCATAGACTTCATTTATGTTATTAAACTCCTGTTTATTCTGAAATCCTCGTCTTCCTGCCTGTTTGGATCAGCTAACCGTGACAGTATCTGCCTGTTATATCTTGTTTTATTAACAAATGGTAGGTTTAGGGGCAGGGGTTGGGTTACGTGCTCATAAATGTGTAAATATTGTAACGTTAATATAAATAAAACTGTTGTGACTGTTTAGATTGAAAAATCACACCCCAGCATATATGCAATAATGGCAATATTATTACCCAATATATAATTTAATAATGATGATAAAATTCCCAGTACCTTTCGCATCGGCATACTAACGCCAAGGGTTTCTTATTTAAAGCAATGGAGGACCCTGCATGTTGAAAAATGACGCTAAAGGGGTACCCTGTGTGTCAAAAACTGACGCCAAAGGGTCCTGACCAAGCGTCAATATGTGACAAGTTGGGAAAATGGGTTTGTTTGAGAATGCACTACCATTTGAGCAGAGTTTGACCATCGATGGGCTTATTTAAACAATCTACCAGCAAGTTTTTTTTTTTATATATATATAATTATACCATAATTAGTGGAAAAAGAGGAAGTACATCACATTTTTTTTCTGTAGCAGTGTGACTCATGAAGCATGAATAAGAAACCTCTTATCTTGATGACAGATTGCTTTAAAACTGCTGTGCTTTCTCCTCCAATCAAATCTCGCATTTGTTCTCTTGTGGTAATTTTAATCAGTTAGTCTGGCAGAGTTCATAGGCCAACATTTTCCCCTTGGGATCAATAATTGTATTGATGATAGTCCCGATAGAGGCAGTTCAAGCAACCCGTCTCCACAGAGCCGCATCGATTTCATTTTCTGCAATCCGTTCGAATCAGGTGGCTGCCAAACACCATTGTGTTTCACCTCGCACCAGACAGGCATTATCAATCACACACAGAGAATTGCCTGTCCGATCAGGCCAGAGTTATGTGCAGTCGGTCTTTCTCAGGGACATTGTCCCTGGCCTCCGCTCTTGAGAGATGAGATTCACCGGGGTGCTTTACACAAATGCCGACAGGTTGCAGTGCAGCTGTTGTGTGCTGGCCATAGGCCAGGGGTGTCAAACTCAGTTCCTAGGAGGGCCACAGCCCTGCAGAGTTTAGTTCCAACCCTGCTCCAACTCACATACCATGTAGTTTTCAAATAAGCCTTAATGACTTGATTAGCTGGATCAGGTGTGTTTAATTAGGGTTGCATCTAAACTGTGCAGGGCTGTGGCTCTCCAGGAACTGAGTTTGACACCCCTGCCATAGGCAGAAGTGTTCAATCTCTTGTCGGAGTCGGACTTACAGCATGATGGTGGCAGAATCTCTCGTCTTGTTTTGTGAAAGTTCTACCTGTGCTGATTAGATTTAACTGGAGATAAGGGTATATTCTGACTTGTATCATATCCCCTTAATTCTCATATATCAATTGCCCACTTATATTGAATTGCCATATCAATTGCACCCTTCAATTGCCCCCTTCCAGTACCACAGTGCAGTGATTGTATCAGATGATGAAACAGTGGTAATTAATTATTTTAGTATTATTTATTTAATATGTGACCCTGGACCACAAAACCAGTCATGGGTCAATTTTTCGAAATTGAGATTTATACATCTTCTGAAAGCTGAATAAATCAGCTTTCCATTGATGTATGGTTTGTTATGATAGGACAATATTTGGCCGAGATACAACTATTTGAATATCTGGAATCTGAGGGTGCAAAAAAAATCTAAATACTGAGAAAATTGTCTTTAAAGTTGTCCAAATGAAGTTCTTAGCAATGCATATTACTAATCAAAATTTAAGTTTGATATATTTACAGTAGGAAATTTACAAAATATCTTCATGGAACATGATCTTTATTTAATGTCCTAATGATTTTTGGCATAAAAGAAAAATCAATAATTTTGACCCATACAGTGTATTTTTGGCTATTGCTACAAATATACCCCAGCGACTTAAGACTGGTTTTGTAGTCCAGGGTCAAATATTATGGTAATTATTAAATATTTTTAATTATCTTTATTTTAATATTTTTAATTTAAATTTTTGTTTTAGAAATTTTGTTATGCACTTTTGTCCTTTTTTAAAGATTTCTATTTAGCTTTAAATAGATTGAATTTTGCATCCATGACCCCTTTAAGTATATTAAATTAGATTTAATTTAATTAATTTTTCTTTCAGTTTTAGTAATTTTGTAATTTTAATCAGTGTTATTTTAGTGTCATTGACATACTATTATAGTTTTTGTTAAAGGGGTCATCGGATGCCCATTTTCCACAATTACTCTCCAGCTCTCAGCTCACTCAGGGCGGGTCTAAGGTAAGACGGCCTTGTCAATCAACTATCGTGGGAGCAGTTGGTACAGAACTACTCATTCTGACAGGAATCTTAGAACAGCCTGATTTGAGAAAGGGGATTTTAAAATAGGGATTTAAAAAAAAACACACTGGGTGGATTTTTATCATTATAGGATGGATGTGTACACACAATTCCAACACACATATATGTTCAAACAACTTGAATTTGAATATAAATGTGAATTTTGCAAAAAAAAGTGAATTTTGCATCCATGACCCCTTTAAGTATATTAAATTAGATTTAATTTAATAAATTTTTCTTTCAGTTTTAGTAATTTTGTACTTTTAATCAGTGTTATTTTAGTGTCATTGACATACTATTATAGTTTTTGTTAAAGGGGTCATCGGATGCCCATTTTCCACAAGTTTATATGACTCTTTAGGGTCTTAATGAAAAGTCTATAACATACTTTGGTTAAAATTTCTCAATGGTAGTGTAAAAAACTCCCTTTTTACCCTGTCAAAATCAGCTCTGTTTTCAGCAAGCTGTTTATATAGTCCATGTTGCTTTAAATGCTAATGACTCTGCTGACCCCGCCCCTCTCTTCCCTGGAGTGAGGAGCAGACTGTAAACTTCAGCCGCGAAACTGGCTAACTAGCACATTATTAGGAAAGGTGATTTGCAAAGATTCATAAAAAAAAAAACTTATACTAACTTCTTCTGTAGATGAAGCTGGTTTACGAATGATTCGCGCGAACATAGATGCATTTAGGCAGATCGGGATCGGCGCATTCCCTTCAAAGCGAAAGTAATGTTAATCCTCTGTGTCTTCAGCGGCTCAGCTGTCGGGAGTAAATGACGACTGCTATATTCATTATTTCATCCAACAACAAAACACCTCAATCGCTTAAGCGGAGACATCTTGTCTTCCCCTGCACCGGAGGCGGACAGCTCTCAGCTCACTCAGGGCGGGTCTAAGGTAAGACGGCCTTGTCAATCAACTATCGTGGGAGCAGTCGGTTCAGGGCCCGTATTTATCAAGCTTCTCAAAGTGCCATTTTAGTCTTAAGTGCTGAGAATTCATGAAATTTACTCCTACTTTCAAACTTAAGTATAAAAGCAAGTTATCAAATTTCTTAAAGCTAAGAATCACTCTTACTCTCCCAGTTATTTAAGACAGCTGGAGAGGTCTCTCAAGTGGTTAGGAGTTGCCAGCAGGGGCTTGTGATGGCGCTGAAGAGACAGAGACGTGCGTGAATCTTTCAGGAGAGGAGGAATGTCTTTAAAATGTTTGGCGACGAGCAGTTAATCAAACAAGTTACATTTCCTCAGTTATTCAAATCGAGCAAAGAACATTTACATTACCAAACAACATCATAACTGACTTCAGTCTAGCGCGAGTATTATGCGATCTACACTGTATGATGAATAAATCTCTTACCCCTTATTTACACTGCACGCGTCTGCGGCGCATTACAGCTCCACAGCACCGGAGCTGATCAGCTGCGCCGTGGCAAGTTTCTGAAGCCGCTCTCCGCGCTGCATCACTAAAGATAAGCACCTAGTCTATTTTTGATGGATAATAATAATAATAATCGTCTAGCTGTCGTCAAAGGCATCAGCAACAGTCGATACACTATACTATCGTCTATCGGCACCCTAAATTAAGTTGTGATGATGCTTCGTTTCCTTGCCATAATGTGTTCTCTTGAAAAGTCTTTATTGTCAAATGTGTGTTGAATGTAAACTCCTATTAGGAATTTAACCATTCAATGTGAATTTATCTGAGAATATTCTTAATTAAGGAAACCTATTCAGTGATTGGTCCATGCATATGTCGTCATCCAAAATCCCATTTGTGGCACAGCAAAGTGTCGTGAATCATCTCTAAGACTGACACTTAAGATTTAGTCCTACACTTCGCTTAAATTACGACTGAGATGATTGATAACTAACTTTTAATCGCAGCTTTGAGCCAAGAATTTTTTTCCACTTAAGTCAATTCTTAGCAGTGTTCTTGAGAGTAATTCTTAGAGGCTTGATAAATACGGGCCCAGAACTACATCATTCTGACAGGAATCTCAGAACAGCCTGATTTGAGAAAGGGGATTTTAAAATAGGGATTTTAAAAAAAACACACTGGGTGGATTTTTATCATTAAAGGATGGATGTGTATTTTGCATCCATGACCCCTTTAAGTATATTAAATTAGATTATTTTTTTTTATTTAATCTCTTTTTATTTTAATTTTAAAGTCTTGTTGTTTTTTTGTCATTTTTATTTAATTTTTCCAAAAATATGTTTATGTAGTTTAGTTTTAGTTATTTTAATTTTGGTTATTTTAGTACTTAAACTAAACCAAACTAAACTAACTTAAACTAAACAAAACTGAGAAATGCTGCCTTGACAACTAGCTAAAAAAAAAAAAAAGGGTTATTTATTTATTTATATTTTAATCATGTTTATTTTATATAAAGTAATGAAAATGTTTTCTATGGTTTTAGTTTTAGTAACAATTATAACTTATTTTCAGTTATAGATTTTTTAAATCTAATATTTATATTTTTTTTATTCTTTTATTTATGTTTTATTTTTAGTTAACACTAACAACACTGTTTCATAGCCCAGTACATTTTATAAATTATACCAACACAGTAAAAAGTAAGATTACTGTTGTTGATTACTGATGTTGTTTTCACCAATTGGAGAAAAAAATTCCAGCCTATTGTGCAGCATTAATTATCTCATGAATCCATTTTTGTCTGTTTCTGTACCAACACATCTGGACATTACTGTGGTTATGTGCACAACCAAACAAAATTTCCAGACACCCTAAACTATTTGCAAGACATTTTCAACAAAATAAATGATTTATTTGTAGAAAGTATCTACTTTCCTAAATTAGATTTTTCATATTTCTCTTATCGTTTTTGGTTTAACTTCAGACCAGAAGACATGATGAAGCTGTCTGCTGGTTCTTATTAATGGACATTCTGCGGTATCACAGCCCTAGGCAACAGAGGGGACTCACTCGATGCCACGTGAAGTGTTTCACGTATAAAATTTATCGCTGGACCGCCTCTTTGTCAATAATACCTTCCAATGTGAATGTCAGGGCGACGCATGAGAATCCATTAGACACGACAGCAGTAGCCTGACCTGTGGCATCGCATTCAGTCACTGTAACCTACTGTCATTTCTTTTGGGTCTCCGAAGAAATATTCGGAATGGAGTGTTAACCCTGGATCATAAAACACGAGAGACTGCCATGGGCCATTTTGACATCAGCCTCTGATAAAGCTCCTCAGACAACCCACAATCTGTGGTAAAATGAGGGTGTGAAATGTTTTTTTTTTTTCATTTACTTTGTTTTTATTTTTATTTTGGGGTGAAATGTGTCCTCGACAGGTTGCAGTGTGATTCACCTTAAAATTCAGTTCTGCTGCTGGGAGTTTGAAGTAAGAGCTCTAGCCTAATCTTAATTAAAAGGCTTGATGGCAAAAAGGCAGGGCTGAAAAATCCTGCAAAAACAGATTCGGAGAGAGAGAGGGGGAGAGAGAGAAGAGAGAGAGACAATAGGTTCCTAAATCCCATGCCGGATTGATCTTCCAGCTTGTGGTGTTGGGAGTTCTGTAATTATGGCTGAACTGAGTCCTTGACCCACTTTTGCAGTCTTATCTCTCTCCCTCTTTCTCGTTTTCTTTCTTTCTATCTGCCTTTCTCTCACTCTGTCTCTCACTCTGTATTTTTCCTCTCTTTCATGCTGTCTTTCTCCTGCTTGCTAAAATGCTGAAGAAGTGCATGTGAGTAGAAACAGCCGTGTAGATGCTGTTATGTGAGACGGAGATGGCCGAGTGCCCGGGGTGTTTAAACTGTGAGAGCTCGCTCCAGCGGGGAGAATTACTCTCCTGCTCTCGCTCAACACCATGTTTGGCACCTGAGGCCTGCCCTGGCAAAGCACCTCATCATCCCACCTCCCAACCCAGACACAATTCAGCATGGCACCGCAATCCACTTGGTAATGCGGGACCTCAACCACCGCTGGCTGCAGGGAACCGTTGGCCATCTAATATTTCATTTGATCCATTTCTTCTTGGAGACGAGAGTCGATTTTCTTGCTCGGGGCGATGTTTGGTGGTAAAGATGTTCTCTTTTAATACTACACAGCAAATGTGCCGAGACAGAAGACTCGGCTCATCTTTATTCCGGCCAAAGCGGGATGGGCTGAAGGGGTGAAACGCTTGAGTTTAACTCTCAACCTCATTTCACGTGTCATACTGGATACTTTTTATGGCATTGCAGAGTTTATGATTCAGAACGGTGTTGGAAAAAGCTTTATAAAACGCCAAGGTGTCCCACTGTCATCATGTTTAATTTTTAGTGAATGCATATCACTAGCTTGAACTTCAAAGGTGAATTTTACTTTTCTTATAAGGAAATCAGTCTTACTTTTCCAATACAAATAAGACCAATCTACCTTTTCATAACTGAATTCAAAAAGTTATGACCAGTCTTGAAGAAAAAAAAAATTAGATGACAAACTTTTTAAGACTAGTCTAAACCGTTTATGCAACCGGACCCTGATCTCATCATCATACAGTCTGTCTGGAATTACATAAAAAAAACTTGAGACAGACTAAATCCAGAAAAACTGCAGCAACCAAGATGGTCTCCAAGATGCTTCAAGAAATATAATTATATCATTTATGTATCTTAGAAAATATAAGATTTATAATTTTTGGTAACACTTTAGTAGGGACCAATTCTCACTATTAACTAGTTGCTTATTAACATGCATATTACTTGCATTACTTGGCTGTATATTAGTACTTATAAAGCACATATTTTGCATCACCATATTCAACATGTGTCACGCCCCTGGACTGTTTTGTTGTGTTTTTGCTCCACATGTGTTCTGTGACCCAGTTTCTCCCTCATGTCTGATTGTTAATTGTTCCCAGGTGTGTCTCCTTAGTTCCCTTATTATCCTGTGTTTAAAAGCCCCAGTCCTTTCAGTTAGTGTTTGTTGGTCCTTAAATGTCTTCCTTGCCCGTGCTCCCTGTCGACAAGTTGGATATTAAAGACTTCCGTGTTTGTGAACTCCTTGTTCCGTGTTCCCTGAGAACTGTGACAACATGCTTAATACCTAAACTTAACAATTACGTTACTAAGTATTAATAAGCAGTAATTAGGAGTTCATTGAGGTAAAAATCATAGTTAATAGTGAGAACTGGACCTTAAAATAAAGTGTGACCTAATTTCTTTTGATTTGGGGATGAAAATCAATCTGGACATGTTATTGGCAGGTTTAAACTATAAACATTCAGATATGTATAAAACATCTTTATTTTTTTTACACTAGAGCAGTGCTTCCCAAACCTGTCCTGGAGGTCCCCTAGCCCTGCACATTTTGTATGTCTCCCTTATCAGACACACCCAATTAATGTCTTGCAGTCTCTACTAACGAGCTGATGAGTTGAATCAGGTGTGTTAGATAAGGGAGACAAACAAAATGTGCAGGGCTAGGGGTCCTCCAGGACAGGTTTGGGAAGCACTGCACTAGAGCATTCTAACTAAAGCCGGGAATACACTGTGATTTCTGTGCGATTTTCGTGCGATTTCAGCAAGGTATCAACTCACACTGTACGAGAAGATCGCATACGATGTAAAGCCAAAGCTCACGATTTATGTGCTCTCACTATACGTGTGAAATACTCGGGTTGCGCTTGCGCAGAGATGACACCGTATATGGACGATAGCCAGAGATAACTTAATAATAATAATAATAACTATCGGTGATATAGTGAGGATTTGGCATTTCCAATTAATGTATTCAATTATTACTATTATTATTATTATGGTAGTTTTATTATTAAATGTACTGTAGGTCTACTACAATTCATTTGGCCCGAAATAATTGCGCATTTACCACACAACTGAGGCGCAGATAATAAAAGATTAATTTAGATTAGCCTACTCCTCGCTGAAAATTATTTAAAACATTTAGATATATTCTACAATTAATAGGCCTATAATTAAAATTCTCAACCGTCTATCTAGCCTATGTCCGGACACTGAACACTGAATGAACAGCTTAATGAATATATTCAGTCAATGAAAATAAAACCTTTATTACAGACAAGGAAATTCCAAAAACAACTTGTTTAACACGAAACACTTCAATTCTGTTGTTGTTGTTTTTTCACTACATATAGCCTATCAGCCATAAGGGATATATATATTTTTTTTTTAGAAAATAACTTAAGACAATACCCAATATACCATATCTTTCGTCTCCTCTGAGAGAATGTGCCGTTATGCAGCGACAGATGCCGAAAGCTCGGTCAGTTTTTACTTTCACTTTCTGTAGCTTAATGAATTGACTGGAGTTTAAAAGTTCTTCAGGGGCATTGCGCTCATGAAGTTTGCAAATTGTTTGTGTGGTATGAACTGGCTCGCCTTCATGGTTTAAAACTGAAATATTTATAATTTTGCGACATATTTGTCTTTATCACTAATTGTAAAATGATGGACAATGGTTCACATTTCCCGTGATAATAACATTATTTTATGAAAAATCTCCCTCTTGTCATTTTTTTTCTTGCTGCAATAACGATTAAATGGTTAAAGTTATATTTTCGCGCAGGCGCAGTGAGGGAAAAAGCACTGAGTTTAGGGCAGTCGGTTCGTAGCTCTGCTTCAACTGTGCGATACCCTCACGAGGAGCGACCAAAATTTCTGACATGTCAGAAATTCATCCGACCGTCCGATTGCCTGTCGGGGGAGACATGTCGCTTCTCGTTTCCCCCTGTACACTGTACGAACACTGCACGGCAAACGAAGCACGACAAAGCTGAAATTCGGCCCGACTCAAAAAACAGTCGCACGAGTCAGAATTCGGCTCAAAATCGGACGAAAATCGCACAGTGTATGCCCGGCTTAAGAGATTCAACAAAGTTTTCGCATTCAGGTTGCCAAGGTAATCAACAGGCAAAGACTGCTCAGCTCCAGGAGCCATTCATCACTGTCACCCCACTGTTCCTATCCATGACGACCATTCCAAAGCACTATCACGGCTCCTCAACCAGGATGCTAATCACATCTACATCCTCTGTCTACACATCTTGAAAAAATGGTCTTGAATGCATCTGTGTCCTCTCATAGACATGGTTGGGGGCCAGGGTATAAACATATTTTGTTTAGTCCCTCTATCAAGGTTTGTTTAATGATTTTATCTCACAAAGAAAGTATATTTCTATAGGATACTGAACCGGCTGCGAAATGAGAATCCGTTGTAATAAATGGTTGGAGTATTTCTCATCGTCTTACCTCATGTCTTGCCTAACGTTGGCTGACTCATGATAAACTGCTTGCAGTGTTCTTCATTTGTAAGTCGCTTTGGATAATACCATCTGCAAAATGAATAAATGTAAATGTGAATTACAATATTTGCCCTTCTCTCTTCATCCACTGGATCTCATGACAGCATAAAAGTTTGTTCAAATAGCTTTGGCAGAAAAAAAGCACCTTGCATTTTCCTCTGTGTGGACATTGACAGCACCATTTATTCTCTTCTGATCGTGCTGATACGAAGCCTGATGTTACTGCTGTTTTCAAGGCATCATGCAAAATTCCTTTGCTAAGAAAAAGCACCTTGGAGTGCAAGTCCATCCGGAGAGATAAAGATGCCTGGGTTGTGGTAGAGATATTTTTAAAGCCAGTTCCATAGACGGTTGTTTTTAATTATATTTTTGACAGCCACAATCCAACAAAGAAATACTAACCTTTGGGTCACTTTATTGCACATACTTTCTTTATTGGCATATTTCTATTTCTAGATCCATATACACTGTAAAAAATACATACATACTGTACATACATACTTCTAAGTTGTAAATAAATACTTTTTACAATAAAATAAAATAGTAAAATAAGCTAAAATGTTAATCCAATGTGATACTTGTGCTTCTTTGTCATTATTTCTGAAATTTATTTGCAATTTCTGACTAATTTTTTTTTTCAGAGCATATATATATATATATATAGTTCTATCATGAAAACTCTTGGAGGGTTTAGCATGGTACATGACAATGTTAATGTATTTGGTCTTGGTGGAATAGATCTGCTACGCTGCTGTGGCAGAGCAAGAAATACTGCTGCTGCACATACATATGAAATAACCCCTATATAGCATACACGAATGACCCCATAGCAGATATATTCAGGCGGAGCTGGGGAAGGTGTAGGGTTTCTGAGTATTCAAGTATTTAAATGTTGAGCAGCAAGCTCATTGGCTGCTGATACAAAAAGAACCAATCAGCCGCGCCATGTGATGATGTCATTATGTCAAATTAAGTTAGACCTATCGGACTGCGCCATCTAGAGTTTCATGACAGGACTTTGGATAAATTAAAATTGATTTACACTTCATGTTGCTAAGAATGAAACTGCTACAAATACAAACTATTTGTTGGACAAGTAGACACACAAATTAAATATCATAAATTAAAGGGTTAGTTCACCCAAAAATGAAAAGTCTGTCATTAATTACTCCCCCTCATGTCGTTCCAAAGAGTATCACAATGCATGCGCTTGCTGCCGCTTTATGTAAATGACGCATTTGCATATTAACATAAGCAACAGCGTCATGCACATGTGTTGTTTACATTAAACGGAAGCAAGCGCATGCGTTGTGATACTCTCCATAATGGTGGGGCGCCGCTGCAGATGGGATGAGGAGGAATAGAATTGTTGAATAGTTGTTATTGTAGTTGTTATTTTTGTTTTCTTTACACACAAAAAGTATTCTCATAGCTTCTAAAAATTGAGTTTGAACCCCTGATGTCACATGGACTATTTTACCGATGTCCTTGCTACGTTTCTGGACCTGGGAAGATTGCAGTTGTGTTGCTGTCTATGGAGGGTCAGAAAGCTCTCAGATTTCATTAAAAATATCTTAATTTGTGTTCCGAAGATGAATGAAGGTCTTACGGGTTTGGAACGACGTGAGGGTGAGTAATTAATAACAGAATTTTCATTTTTGGGTAAACTATCCCTTTAAGACTACTTTTGAAGATGACTTCCTCATTTCTATTTCACAATGACAAGCTTTTATTGATTAGGAAAGAGTCTCATGCATTGAACTGCAAGTGTTCAATGTCTTTCATGTTTATTTAAATAATTTATTAATTATTATTGAGCTTCTTGTGAAAAGACATTGTAATGCTAAATCAATCAGAGCATCAAGGAAATGCCACTTAATTAATCTTTCCGCTTCATTAGATTTTCCGATCATAATTAAATGATTAGTAGATATGAACTTTGTATTCAAGCATTCCACTCATGCATTTCTCCCCACTGACAATTAAAACAGCACAATGATCTCATATGATTGGAGGGAGATTGAGAGAGTTTCTTGATATAATATTAGATGAAATGCATAACTTCATAACGTGCATGCGTGCAAATGGCTTAAGTTTCATTATTCTCTTGAAATTTAATGTAAAATTATAAGGAATCTCGCCGACCTGGTGCTTTCGCAGCCCACTGTGAGCAGTTCTGCTCTCTCTATAGAGACACCTTTAGCTTTTCCCGTTCCTCTCGCAGGGTTTCACGCGCACCAGAGTGTGCCCTGCAGCCGCGGTGTCTGAATGTCACAGGAAAATTAAAAAACTTCTACCTTCGCTAAGGCCCTGACTCTTAATATAGACCCTTGCTAAATCCAATACACTGGAGATTATGACCAGGTGACAGGGTCAGTAAGTACTGATTAAAATTGAGGTCAGTAAAAGGTGGCCTTTGAAAAAGAGTGAAGAAAGAGGACAAAATACTCTTCTTAGGTGCTCCCTTAACAAACGCTTAAGGCTACTCTTATGTCAAGCGCTGCGGTGTTGCTCACATTTCATTTCTATTTCATGCAACTCAGACCTATAATAATTGCTCAGATATGTTTTGATGTCCTCTCTGATCTGATATTGCTGAAATATTGTTGGGAATATAATTGAGTGGTATGGTAAAAGCTACGTTAAACTTGCTTTCTCTGCATGGACAGATTTTGGATGTTTGTATGTTTATTTGGCTCAAGGGCTCAATAAGGAAAACACCCAATTAAAACATTTTCACAGCAGTTAAATTAGGCATTGTTTGTGACATTGTCAATAAGTGTTGCTATTAGCATAGATTCAACATTTTAGTGTAAAGATTAGTGTAATGATTACCTGTGAAACATCACTGTTGGCTAATGACCTTCCTTAAAAGACAATCCTAGGGCGAAATTTCCTCCCAGATACACAATCCTTCTGCTTTGGTTTTCTCCATGAGAAAAGACAGGTGAATTAGTTTACAGTGGTCTGAAAATAAAATAATAAAATTAAGAAAACAAATTGCATCAATTTATGATTACAACAGCATTTTCATATAGGCTAAACAGATTATGGCATTCAATAGTTTTAAATATCATGACACTTTCATAGTACAGTATATATGATTTTAACAGTAATACTAATTGTAACTAGAATTTAGGTGAAAAATTTCATATTAAATCTGTTAGGGAGTTTCATTATCACCTGTCATAAATATGTTTAAGCTATAACTTCTGTGGCAAACGTTTACTGTTTATAAAAACAGATTACATTAATTTATAATAACATTAATAAACAGCATTATTTTATATAATTCTTATAATTAAAACAATTATAAATAATAAAATATCCAATTTCCATAATTCAAGAAGTTTAACTGAATGTTCTGCAGGGTTTTGCTTTACTGTCAGTTGATTTACAATAGCCTATGTGATTATCTATTCATTATAAAAATGAATACATCTAGGCTGTGAAAAACCTGGTTCTTTAATAAAAGTTCTATTGAAAGCCATCTTGCGGACCCTTGAAAGTATACTGAGGCCCCCTATAGTGGGTCCCACTGGTAATCCACAAGTTGTGAACCACTGAACTATACTATACAATTATATCCTTTTTTTTAAAAAAACGAATATTTTTAATTAGTGCAGTGTTTGGTACAAATAACAAAATGGAGAAAATACTGAATTAAAAATATGTGCCTATTGTTTGATGACTAACTGTTGAAGCCCTTAAATTAGCCTTGTGTGTTGCCAAAGTACTTTTCACCTCAGATCACAGGGAGGCTTGTGAGGTAAAAACAGCTTTTCATCCGTTCCCTCCTTCGCGAGCCCATGAAAACATGAGTTCCTGCTCAGTGATTTCTCATTCCAAAAACACAAATTTAGATATAAGTACAAAAAGAGCTTTAAACCGCGCTGTCAACTGCGGAGATGAAAGGGAGTAACGCGTCGGAAGCCTGTCAAACCGTTGACATTCCCGCGTTATCTGCACAGCGCGAGCTGCTGGAAGCGTGGGAATCCTGTGTCTGCTGACCGATTCGCCGCCTCGCGCTCCACTCCTTTCTGTCCTTTCTTCTGACAAGCAGTGGGAGAGGAAGGAGGAACAGAGAGATGATGATGTGTTTTTCTGCTTCTTTTTCTATTTCTAAGGCGAAATAAGGATAATTTCTTGGAAACCCAAGACAAACAATGTGGTTTTGTGTGACGCTGTGTGTCTGTACATTTTCTCTGAGGCCTTATCATTGGCTAATGTTGATTAACTTCTTACAGCTCTCTTTCTCTCTCTCTCTTAAGCTGTGTGCATTTGGCAATACATTCCTCCTAATTAAACCAATGTCTTCCCAAGCTTTTGTGCTTTTGTTGATAATTATGTGTTTTTGAAATAGCCAGCCTGACAGAAGTCTATGAAATATCTCTGCAGACAGGCTTCAAAATGCTGCTATCTGCTCTCTCTGTTCTCTCTTTCTCTCTCTCTCTCTCTCCATCTCTGAATGGGATATGTACACAGCTGGTATATGCAGAAGACCGGTGAAGCATGAAACCAACCTTTATAAAATGTTATATCACTGCACACATTCCTGGTACTTTTCACCTCAATAAATTTTCAATGGTCACATAAAGGTGCCTGCAGCACAGATCGTCATCTGAATGAGTGATCCGACATAAAATTAAATAGTATACAAGTAAGTTTTGCTGACCTTTGCACACAGGAACATGCAAATATGCACTAACATGCTAAATGTACAAATACACAAAAATACACAAACCCTAATGCAAAAATAAACACTATAGTATCTCAACTATACACAGTCTTCCATCAGATAGACATCCGTACACTAAAGGTCAAATGTTTGGAAGATTTTTATTTATTTATTTTATCTTATTTTATTTATTTATTTATTTTTGAAAGAAACTGTCATCTCTCGTGCTCACCAAGGGTGCGTTTGTAAATTTATATCTGTGATGGCAAAGCTGCATTTTTAGCATCATTACTCCAGTCTTCAGTGTGTCTAATATGCTGATTTGCTGCTCAATAAACATTTCGTATTAATATCAAAAGTTTGAAAAAAAATATTTAACCCTATATTTTAGGCTATATGCATCTATTGTTACAAAATATTTCTATTTTTTATCATCAAACTGCCCTGAGAAAATATATATCACAAAAATATTAAGCAAAAACTGATTTCAACAATGATCATATAAGAATCATTATTAATTACTGGGCCCTGATAATAACTGATAAAAACCGAGTGAGGATCATGTGACAATGAAGGCTGAAGTAATGGCTGCTGAAAATTCAGCTTTGCCATCACAAAATTGCATTTTAAAATAGAAAACTATTATTTGAAATTGCTATATTTCACAGTATAGCTGCTTTTAGTATATCAAATAAAAGCAGCCTTGTGAGCATAAAAGACTTTTCAAAAATATTACAAAATCTTAATTATTCAATTTAAAAAAAAAAAAAAAAAATTACCGTATAGTGTACAAAAAGATATTTTAAATACCTAACTGAATGTGCATTTTTAGCAGAAAAGAATTTGAGTGTTTGAGAGTTTTATGTTTGCATGTATCATAGTCTTTATTATGACGCCACTGCATTTCCAGCAAGGAACACTGTCTTGGTGAGTGGTTTTGAGTCTACTTCTTTTTCGAAAGACTGAGAGAGAATTTAAGAGAGGATTCTGTATTCAAATTCATTGTTTAACTCTCTTTTGTTGTTTCACTAAACTATAGTTGAAGAGTTCAGATGCAAAATCCTCTAAGTGCTGTTTTTTTTTTTTAAATGAGCATTTTTATCAGGCTCCATATGTGTAGGTTAATAGCAATGAATAGGTTATTTTCATTGCCTTTAAAGTGAAATAACTGAACAACATAGGAGCTGAGAAAAATGCTTATTTCAGAAGAAAATTTCAGACAGCACAGAGGCTTTTCCATCTGAACTCTTCAGTTGTATTTCTGTTTATGGCCTTGTGATCATGCTGTAGAAACACAGGAGAGATGACATGAATGAATCTTTCACTTGAAAAAAGGTCTGTGCGGTTTGACTTTGTGGAATCCCTCTTGTAGACCGGGTGTTAATCACTTTTCTCTCTCTATCCTTTCCCCCGTTATCTCTCTCCATCCTTCTCTCTGTTGCCAAAGGTTTTAAAACTCATTACTATTTCCCGGATTAGAATTCAGAACTCAAACAATGAAGTTAATTATGACAGATGATTACTGCTGTAAGAGCTCTGGAGTTCTTAAGACATTAGTTACCAGGGGGTACTTTGTAGGAGCGTGCTGCAACCGAAACCAGCTCAGCTACTCTACTGTGAACTATTTTGCTTTTTGTCAAAACAGGGAAAAAAAAAATCTGTTAATAGTAGTGCATAATTAAAATTATATTCTATTCAAAATAAGGAAAGAAGTCTGGAGAAGTAGGCTACAGTGTGGCTTCTGTATTTGATCCAGAAACGGCTAATAGGCCTATGTCTAAAATAATTTACATTATTTTTAGATTGCACTAATTAACTGGCAACCTCACATGGCATCTGAAAATTTCTGAAAAGTCAGGCTATTGGTTTTATTTATTTATTAATTAAGTTAGTTACCTGTTTTATATTCCACCAATTTGTTCAAATCACTCTGTGGAATAGCAAAAGAATGCTTGGCACCACATGCACCGCTTATAATAACAGAAACGCAGGTCAGAAAAACGTGTCTGCATACTCGTACATCGTGAAAATACACTGTTTGATGCAGCATTTCAGGCCGATAAAACTGGCCAACAGCTGTTTCCTTGTGTGTTAACAGCAGTGCTTTTAACAGAAAAAAGACAAAAAGGCAAAAAAAAATAAAAAATTCTCAATTATGATAAAACGTTCAAACTATTATTGATGTAATAGCAACACTGATGCTGAAAAGCGTGATCAAGCATCTTTTCTGTCAGTCTCATGTGCCGCTACCTGACAGGGAATTTGTCTTATAATTGGGAGAACCAGAGACACTGTGCAGCAACATCATAGAGCTGTTTCTCTCTCTCTCTTTTCTTTTCTCTCTCATTGGCTGTCTTTCTCTCTCTTGTGTATCCTTCTTTTATTATTATTATTTCTTTTAATTGATGGGGGGAAAACTAAACTGGCAGCTGTGGATTACAAAAATTCACAATAAAACAGGTGCTTCAGGGAACATTTTGCTGCCTGAATATGTTACATTTCATAACTGTATACTTGAACTACTACGTTCTGCTTTATACATTTACATTTACATTTAGTCATTTGGCAGACGCTTTTATCCAAAGCAACTTACAATTGGGGAGTACATAAAGTGATTCATCTTGAAGAGGCAATCAGACAGAGGAAGTGCTTGTAACACCAAGTCTCAGTCATTGTTCAAATAAGTACAAGCTAGCAAGGGAAGGAGAGAAAGATAAAGGGAAAGGTGTTTTTTTTTTTTTTTTTTTTTTTTTTTTTTAATGAACAAGTTTAGGATGAAGTCAAGTAGTACCGAAAGAGATGAGTCTTCAGTTGTTGCTTGAAGATTGACAGGGATCCAGCATTCCGGATAGGGGTGGGAAGATTATTCCACCAGCCAGGAATGGTGAATGAGAATGTTCTGGAGAGTGATTTTGAGCCTCTCTGTGATGGTACCACAAGGCGTCGCTCACTAGCAGATCTCAGACTTCTGGAGGGGATGTAGATTCGTAATAGTGAGTGGAAGTAGGAGGGTGCAGAGCCTGTGGTCGTTCTGTATGCAAGCATCAGTGTCTTGAACTTGATGCGAGCTGCCACTGGTAGCCAGTGCAGTGAGATGAAGAGAGGTGTAACATGGGTTCTTTTGGGCTCATTGAAGACCAGTCGTGCCGCTGCATTCTGAATCATTTGTAGAGGTTTGATTGTGTTTGATGGAAGACCAGCCAGAAGGGCATTGCAGTAGTCCAGCCTAGAAACGACAAGGGCCTGGACAAGAAGTTGCGCAGCATGCTCTGTCAGGAAGGGCCTGATTTTTCTGATGTCGTGTAGCGCAAACCTGCAAGATCGAGCAGTCTTTGCAATGTGCTCTTTGAAGGTTAGCTGGTCATCAAAGATTACACCAAGATTTCTGACCGAAGTTGATGGGGTAATTATTGATGTGCCTAATTGAATCGAGAAGTCATGCTGTAGAGTCGGAGTGGCAGGGACGACAAGAAGCTCAGTCTTTGCCAGGTTGAGCTGTAGGTGATGTTCTTTCATCCATGCCGAGATGTCCGCCAGGCAGCCTGAGATCCGTGCAGCTACCGTTGGATCATCTGGTTGAAAAGAGAGATAGAGCTGTGTGTCATCGGCGTAGCAATGGTAGGAGAAGCCATGTGCCTGTATGATGGGTCCCAGTGATGTAGTGTATGTTGAGAAGAGGAGGGGTCCAAGAACCGATCCCTGAGGAACCCCAGTGACCAGTTGATGTGCTTTGGATACCTCCCCACCCCAGGCCACCCTGAAGGACCTACCGGTGAGATAGGATTCAAACCAGCGAAGTGGAATCCCAGCGATGCCCAGCGATGAGAGGGTGGACAGGAGGATCTGATGATTGACAGTGTCAAAAGCAGCAGAAAGATCCAGCAGAATGAGGACTGATGATTTGGAATTGGCCTTTGCGACTCGCAGGGCTTCAGTGACTGAGAGTAGCGCAGTCTCTGTTGAATGGCCACTCCTGAAACCTGACTGTTTAGCATCCAGTTTGTTGTACTGTGAAAGAAACAGTGAGAGCTGGTTGAAGACAACTCGTTCGAGTGTTTTCGCTACGAATGGAAGGAGAGAGACAGGTCTGTAGTTTTCTAAAAGAGAAGTGTTTAATGTAGGTTTTTTGAGCAGTGGGGTTACCCGGGCCTGCTTGTACGCTGTGGGGAAGATGCCAGTGCGGAGAGATGTGTTGATAATGTGTGTGAGTGCCGGTAAGAGTGTGGGAGAGATTGCTTGGAGAAGGTGAGAGGGGATTGGGTCAAGAGGACATGTTGTAGGATGGCAGGAGAGGAGAAGTTTGGATACTTCCGCCTCGGTGAGGGGACAGAAGGAGAAAATGGGAGTTTGAGCAGTGGAGGTGGTTGGTTGGAGGTCCTGTGTGTGTGGAGTTGAGAACTGGTTACCGATTGTTCTAGTTTTGTCGGTGAAAAAAGTGGCAAAGTCGTTAGCTGTTATAGAAGTGGTGGGCGGTGGTGGAGGGGGACAGAGGAGAGAATTAAATGTTCTTATACCTTATAATATACTGAAAACCACTATAATAATAACAACATAAAACAAATTGTAACAATATTTTACTTTCACTTATTGTCTTAAATTTATACACTATTGCCAGAAGTTTTTGGACACCGCCCCCCTCCCCCCTCTAATGAACAGGTTTGACTACTTTAGTAATGCCATGAGTACAAATCTTAATGTTTAAGCATAAAATGATATAGGGAATTATGTGCTTCTAATTTTACAGCAACAGTTTGGTCAGGACCCTTTTCTATTCTAACATGACAATGCCTCTGTGTATAAGACAAGGTTAAAAAAAATTATTATGTTGATGTATGATTAATTATGTTGCCATCTTTGTTGCCACAGTTTTCTCTTCTAAAGAAGGGGGTGTCCCAATATTTTTGTCCATATAGTGTAGTAAAAGTCATTGGTGTTTGGTGATGAGTTTTTGACTCAAGGTCTGCATTTACAATCACACCAGAGGTGTTAAACTGGGATTAGGACTTTACTTTCTGCAGAAGTTCTTCCATAAGTTGACTGAGTCAATAATTTCTTCTTGAACCTTGTCTTATACACAGAGGCATTGTCATGTTAGAATAGAAAAGGGTCCTGTCCAAACTGTTGCTGTAAAATTAGAAGCACATAATTCCCTATATCATTTTATGCTTAAACATTAAGATTTGTACTCATGGAATTACCAAAGTAGTCAAACCTGTTCATTAGAGGGGGGTGTCCAAAAACTTCTGTCAATATAGTGTATAAATTTAAGACAATACAGTAGTGTATAAATCACAGTGAAACAGAGGTAGCTACAAATCTCTTCTACCATATTGTGACATTATCGTAAAAGAAAAAAAGCGTGGGGACTCAGTTATTCATCTCATTTCACCGTAAGATTGAGTTGTGATGTTTTTTAAAAAAATACATATGATTAAAAGCTTTAAAAATAAAAATAAATAAAACATGCCTGCATAAATGATTCACAGAAACATCAGTAAAATACATTTAGCAAATGCACTCTTAAAATAGTCTCCAAAGTTTTCATTATGATGCCATATACAGAAAAAAAATGTGTTCTCCAAAGAACCTTTCAGTTCTTAAAATAAATATTTTTTAGTGTGAAGAACATTTAAACAATCTAAAGAACCTGCTTTCACTATGTGCAATATAAAGGTTTCATGAATGTTAAAAGTTCTTCATGGAACCATCAATACCACTGAAGTATTTTGATTTTTTAGAGCAGTGCATGTTAACTTTAACTGTAATTTTAAATTATTTTTACATACAAAAATGAATTAACTTTTTTTACATTTGACTAATTAAGGTTCAGAATTTCACTAATTAAATGGATAGTTCACTCAAAAATGAAAATTACTCAGCCTTAAGCCATCCTAGGGGTATATGACTTTCTTCTTTCAGACAAATACAATGGGAGTTTTACTCAAAAATGACCTGACTCTTCCAAGCTTTATAATGGCAGTGAATTGTGGTCGAGATTTTGAAGCAAAATAGAGTGCATCCATCAATCATAAGTGCTCCACAAGGCTCCGGGGGGTTGGTGAATAAAGGCCTTCTGAAGTAAATCGATGCTTTTGTATAAGAATAATATTCATATTTAAAAGATGTAGGGCATAGTGTACATTATAAGCTGGAGTGAGAATATGCTAGGCTCGTGAGAACCACGTTTTGTTTACAGCAAAGGAAAGCCAGTCCCCTCTTGGCTTATATCGAAATCCGACGTTTTTCTTAAAACATCCTATTTTTGTATTTCTAATTCCCTGGAGCCGTGTGGAGCACTTTTTATGATGGATTTATGCACTTTATTTTATTCACTGCCATTATAAAGCAGGACATTTTTAACATAACTCTGATTAGATTCAACTGAAAGAAGAAAGTCATAGAGGATGGCTTGAGGGTGAGTAAATCGTGGGGTAATTTTCTTTTTTGGGTGAACTATCCCTTTAAGATTTAGAATTTTTACATTCTTTTATTTTTAAAATGACCATTTTTACTGTGCAGTGTCTTAAAAATAGAAGTTCTTTATTGGCATCTGATCCATGAAGACCCTTTAACATCCATGGAATGGGAGCCAAATATTGTTCATCAATGGCATTGCTGTGAAACCCCCCTTTTGGAGCCTTTATTTTTAAGATAGTAAACCAAGATCCCTGTTGTAAACAAAGCCCCTGTTGTATTTTTTTTTATATAATGATTTGTATGCAAGGCTGTTGTACATGTAATCCAGATATACATTTTACCACTGACATGAGTTATAAAAGCCTTTTATTAAACTTTCGTCTGCGTTTGATAATAGAATATTTTTTTCCACACAAATACCAGTTCATCCGCCCTCATCTTTTTCATTTAGTTGATAATCCTCTTACTTTCAAACATTGATAGTGCTATGCAGCAGGTCACAGGGCATTGAGACTCAGGTTTTGTCATGGTAATGAAGCAAGTGAGACAGCTTTTAATTCGCAGATGATGAGCTTTCTTTTAACAGAAATAATAGTTGTTGTTTTTTTTAAACCATTCAAATCTGTAAGTCACTTTTTCATCTATTATTATTTCCATATCTCCCTTGGCTTAAAGGATGCCTTTCATATTTCATTGAGTGATAGCCTGGATTTGTTGAGGATCATTACCATTACAACAGCCCCTGCAAAAATACTGTTATCTTCTCCCATGTTATAAAATGATGATCTATATCGTGGGGTATTTCATTCAGTCTTACAGACATGATACGATCAGCATGCCACGAGTTTATAATGATGAAGTAGGAAAAATATAATTTTAGTCAACCTGCAATGTGACACTTAAGTCTGTTTGGTTATGGGGAAGGGGGAACTAGATAGGCTATATGCTTATGCCAAGTCATATATATACTTCCCTAAAAGAATAACTTTATTTTGTCATACAAATCTGAGGGATGAGTTATTTTCATCAAATTTCTATGTAAAACTTAGCTACTTAAAAACACAGTAGTAGCCTATAGCCTATGTTTATATGCATGTGATAAAATACCTATAAATATATTATAGATTCAATCTATTATATCTGCCATCTATCTAATGTAGGTTCACGTCTTCGTGTCATTTAATTATGTGGCGCTCACATTATGGGAACTGCTAGTGGCTATGCAGTTTAGAGTAACTTTGCAATGCTTCATAAAATGTAGATGCAAGTCTTATCGAAGTCATGGAAGCTGACCTAATTAAAAAAAACACGATAATTACTCCATCAGTAGTGGTAAATCGCATTTCTAGCCATTAGAATTTAGTGTACGCTGCTAACTAACTGCGCTTGTTATTAGAACAGATGGTTTGAGAGGAAGTTGTGTGCGCATGCGCAGTGCGCCAGCATAGAGCTGAGGCGCAGACAGCGCTATGAGAGACAAGAGAGAAAAACACCCCTTATCTGTAGAGAAAGGCTCAAAAGTTCACTCGTTTCGCAAAAAATTCTTTCTACGACTCACTCAGGTCACATATCGTACCGTGTTTCTATGTCTGTGATGCGGAGTGTCTGAGAGGTTTGTAAAATTATTATTTTTCTTGTATTTTAACCACAGCTCTGCGCACTGACACAAAGACAGATGCTTACTCGATCTACAGCATTATGTGCTGCTTTGGGACAAACAAATCAGATTCGTTCGGGGTTTAATAGAAGGATCTTTCTTTGTTTCGGCCGTAAAGCAGCATTGTTGACTCGGCTTTGTTATGGTTCTGTCTCTTGTTTGGGCCGTGCATGGAATTTAGGCCAAACGAGACGAGCCTTGGTTGGCTAACTTGGTTTCTTGACTCTTTTTCTCTTCGTTTCCCGCATCAGTTGCACTGCAAGCGGATCTCACGGAAAGGCGACAAGTGTACGGCGCTCACATGTATTTACAAACTTGTTCGAACACGGTAGGAAACGCGGTTATCGATTTATAACACAAACTTGGGACGGATGGGGCTGGTTTCGTAGCGCATTACAGCCATGTCCGATTCGTGAACGAATTTCTGAGTCGGATCTTATTAGTGAATCGATTGATCCGGTTCACAAAAAAAGATTTGTTCGAAAAGATTACGGAATCGTTTGGGGTTTTCAAGGACTCACTCGTAATGAGCGAATTGACAATCGAGAACCGACTCTTTCGGACTCGATCGACAACTCGACGATTCATTAATTCGAGAACTTCTCTTTCAAATATGAATTATTATTAGTTCAAATGAAAGTGTATTTTGTACATTTACAAAAAAGAAAAACAAAGCTCCCTAAACTGAAACGGGAAAAGGAGGAAAAGCGAGAATTTATAGCTGACAATGGCTAGCGAGTTGATACAATAACAATATCTTGAGTCAGTTTTGTAACTGAAGATGGAGAGAACATCTGAGATGTTTTGAGGCTTTCCTGAAATAATTTTAAGAGTGGTGATATGCTGAATCATAAATCGGTCAATATTTTGAACATTTTTGGAGAGAATTCGTTTTGGCCAGTAGCCATGCCCACTTGAACACAGGGTTCTTCCTGTTTGAAGTTATTCTACTCCAAATTCTACCAGCAGCCTTGTTAGTTACAAAAACTAAATTTCTTTCATCCAATTTTTGTGACTTGAGTAAGCTATTAAATAATTGTTCATTTCATCTATGGTATGTGCATCTCACTGTACTTTCATTAAGTTGTACTGTATCTGTCATCATTATATCAGCCATCCCCCATGGTCCAGACATTGGCATCGGCCGTTGAAACAGGGGCACTGCAATGTTGTTGTTTTTTTTTCTTTTTTTTTTCATTTATGTATAAGTATTTTTTTTATTTTTTTTTTATTTGATGTTCTCTCTTTCACAATTGGCTTGTGCTCTGCATCACTTAAGCAAACATCATGATGTCCTTTGCACTTTTTGCTGTGTTCTGTACGCTTTTGGATGACAGAACGTTCCCACCCTTTTTTCAATTACTTCTAGATCACCTCGTTCACCGACTCCACATTTACATGCCCATATCAGCATTATGATGTCACTAGTCTGTAGTCAGAAGTGTAGGCTGCGAAACAGAGCGGACAGAACTTGATGCTGTGCCAGTGTAGATGTAGTGTTAAAATGCTGTTATTCCTGCCAGGGTTCATTGAGTCTCTGCTGAGAGTGGCATCCCACAGAACTGCCCTCATCTGCCAAGCTCTCCGCTCTGGAAGGCTCGCAAAACTCCCACTAGTGAGATTCAGCATTCTTACTGAGGTGAGTGTGTGCGCTTTCTTCATGAGGTCAGTCATGGCGTGTAGACGAGTTAAATGATGACTGGATTGTAGAGATTGGTGAATTCTGATTTGTCATGTACACGTTTCATCCCATACAAGTTAAGCTCAGTTGACTGCATTTGTAGCATATTATTCGTTACCACAGTAAGTAATCAATACATCATCTCATCAGCTATACAACTGAATTAAATGGGGGGCCAGAGAATAAACATTATGATATTATAGATTATGAGATGTTCTACATAATAGGGATAGAATTGTTTGCTGCCCTCGCCATTTTTTTTTTTGTGTTATCAGGATGACGTAAGGCTGGTCATAATCTGCATACATTCACAATATCTAAATATGACAACTATTTAGAAATCGTCCAAGAGAAATCAGTTTGCCAGATCACATCATGGCAGCATTCACGGATATTAGTTAAGTGACTAATAACTAGCAGATCATTCACATAGAAAAATAGTTTTCTACCTACAAATAAATTTACAGCTGAAAAATGAGTTTAACCAATTGCTTGCATTCGTTTCTCTATCTGCGATTTTTTTGCAAACTACTGATGAAAAAAAGTGCTGGCGGTTGATTTTGTTCTGAATATTTTGGAAGTTATGTGTTGTGTTCCAAGTGAAGGTAAATGCTGTAGAGTTTCGCTGATTTTCACGACATGGATGCATGTTTGGTTAATTGTGCATCTGTGTATTTAGGATGGCTTGTTTCGAGGCTGAGGCCAGTATGCACTGTTAGTCATTGTTTCCAGTCACTCTGACGGCCGTGTCTCTGAGCTTGAGCCCAGGGATGACATGGAAACACAACCTGCTGATCTCTGAACACAAGGTATTATTTGACATTATAAATTCTCATTGTATTACTCCATTTGTGCTGTTACTGCTGGTCATCCGTTTCTCTTAACTGTGGCCTCTACAGTATCATTCAGAAGTTTAGGGTCACTGAGATTTTGTTGTTGTTGTTATTAAAAGAAATTAAAGCTGCAGTCCGTTTTTGGGTTAAAAATTATCTGAAATCAATATTTGAGCAAGTACATAACCAGCCAGTGTTCAAAACTATCACCTTACTTAAGCCCGATTCACAACGGTTGGCTTATAATAATGTTTTCTAATTTGAGTGGTACGGGTCGGTTTTTGCGGGAAATTCGAGCATGGCACTGCGTCATTACGTCACGTCCGTAAACATAAAGAAGTTTTCCCGGCTAGTAGACTATCACATGTGAGGATCCTGCAGGTGGCAGATAGTTTTTAGCCTTTTCTCACAGCAGCTGGAATAATTAAATGTATCATTTTGATGGTGGATTGTGATCCAGAAAGGATTATGTGTTTATGAAACACATGTGAATTTTAAATGTGCTTCTGATTACATACGATTTGTATTTTAAAGACAACCAGTTCGAAGGGAGCATAGTTTGCTTTTTGGATTAAAAGAATTTCTTAATATGAAATTCGAATGGCATGACAATTAGATTAGACTGTACATAAATTGAAATCTACACGCTAATACACACTATACTCACTGTCACACAATGCTGATGTTGTTAACATTAATAATTTGAGAATAAAGTATAACAATAATAATAATTTGCACGGTTAGATGTGATATGAGCTAACTGATCGTTAGATTAAATCACCATCGGTAGCGCGATTTATTGTAATGCTTTTTTCCTCAGTTGGTCAGAACAAACGTGACTGACTTGTTACTTACTTGTTCCGATGGCAATATACGGTGAAAATTCTTATTTGGGTCATATATTACAAGACGTAGGCTAGAATCTGTGATTACTAAGTACAGTATCCACACCGGTGCGGTGACTGACTGCCAAACATACTCCTCAAAACATTAGATTCATCCACGATGGAGCCATGCTGGAGCACAACCCCATGCACGGAAGAACAAGATGAAAATAGAAAACTTCTATTTTAATACATTATAATAATTTTCACAATATTACTGTTTTATGGTATTTCTTGTCAAATAAATGCAGCCTTAATGAGCATAGAAGACTTTTTTCAAAACATCTTACAGACTCCAAACTTTTGTACAATACTGTAACATTTGAAATGTAACAAGCCACATGATTTGTGGCTTTTCTATGACTATAAATCACCTTGAACACCTTATTGTATGTAGTATTCTTCATTTGTAAGTCATTTAGGATAAAAGCATTTGATAAATGAATAAATGTAAATGTAGTGGGGGGGGGGGGGGTTCAGTAAATGCAAAAGTCTAGTTTCTTTAAAGGTAAAATTGACTGCTTTTGGTGTTAGCAAACACACTATATATAAACTTTGACCTAATAGTGTACCTCAGTTGTGATTATTTATAGACCTTTGAGAGAGCTGCCTTGTGATTGCAACCAGTTCTCGTATTGGGAAATCACATTGACTCACTGACCTGTTTTGACTATAGTTGCACAGTCTTGTCTTGGTTTTGTGTATAGGCCGAGCAGTGAGCTAAATCAGGGACGTGGAAGGGTGAAAGCAGGCCATGTCACGGATTCCCACACCCCCTCCCCCAGGGGAAATGACATCAGGACCTGTGGCGGAAAGCTGGTGTTATACACAGGTGAGAGAGACTGGCTGAATGAAAAATTAATCGCTCTGAGTTGAGAGTTCTTTACTGAACGGCAAAAGAGAAGAAACTAATATCCCTCTTTTATTTTTTTTTTTGTATCGACAGGTGAAAGTTGTGAAGTTTTCTTACATGTGGACGATTAACAACTTCAGCTTCTGTCGGGAGGAGATGGGAGAAGTCGTAAGGAGCTCGACCTTCTCCTCAGGCCCCAACGACAAGATGAAATGGTGCGTTTCATCGCTTTCTGAGTGTTTGTCGAAAGCTCTCAAGTGGCCTCTTAATTCTTCTCTGTAATGCCTCACCATCCTGCCCAGCCAAACACACTCACATACACCCAAGAAATCAGGCTTGACCTTTCCAAATATCATTGTCTGTGAAACAACAGTGGCCCATTTTGATTTAGGTTGGGTTTTCATTGAGCCGTCTGGGACAAACTTTGAGATTCGCAAAAGATTTCTTTTGTCACTGACAGCTGATTAATTGCTTTACGATGAATCTTATCTCTGATGAAGATCTGACTCTAGCAGACATTTCGATCACAGTACTGCAGTGACAGGGATTGCTCCTACGATGGCCGTTCCCATACTAAAAAATGGCTGAAGAGCCAATAAAATTACATATTTATGAGTCATATAACATATTTTGATTGCCAAATTACAGAATTGTGTGGTTAGGGATGTTCAGAAGCAGCGTTGCACATGCTATTTCAGTGGTTTAAAAAATAGATCTATACATAGTACACTGCCGGTCAAAAGTTTGGAATAATTTGTATTTTTGTTTTATTTTAATTTTTTTATGTTGTTGAAAGAGAGACTCTGCATTTATTTGATCAAAAGTGACAAAGATTTCCACAAAACTATTAAACAACAAAAACTCTTATTCAACAAAAACTCTTATTCAACATCGCTAATAATAATAAGAACCACATAATTGCCAATGATAATTGAGCAGCAGATCAGCACATTAGAATGATTTCTGTGAAACTGAAGACTGGAATAATGGCTGAAAATTCAGCTTTGCTACCACAGGAATAAATTTAAATGACTTTTTAAAATATATTAAAATAGCAAATTGTAGTAATGTTTTACAATATTCCTGTTTTACTGTATTTTTAATCAAATTAATGCAGCCTCGGTGAGCATAAGAGACTTTTTAGAAAAACATTAAATATCTTCATTATCTATTTAAATGAGCATTTTATTGCATATGGACACATACAGTATTTTCCAATTATTATAAATTATTTTAAATGATTAAATTAGGTCTAGATTTGAAACTATTTTTTTGTAACGCTGCAATTTTTTAACAAGCTCTCCTATTTGATTTTTAATTTTTTCTGCAGGTGTTTGCGAGTGAACCCAAAGGGTCTGGATGATGAGAGTAAAGATTATCTCTCTCTATACTTATTGCTTGTCAGTTGCCCAAAAAGTGAAGTGAGAGCAAAGTTCAAGTTTTCTTTACTGAACGCCAAAAGAGAAGAAACTAAAGCCATGGGTAAGAGTTTTCTGTACATTCACAGGGTTGCAAGGGGGTGGAAAATATTTGGTAAATTTCTCAATGTCCAAAATTTTCTGAAAGTTTCCAAAAAAATCCTGGAAATTTTCCAACATTTTTGAAAACTTTCCAGAAATTTTCTGCCCTTTTTGCAAATCCAGACGTTCACAGGATTGAATTTGGTAATGTGGAATAGCAAACCTTTTTTTTTGTTCTCCTCCCCACACTTCAGAAAGCCAAAGAGCCTACCGCTTCGTCCAGGGAAAGGACTGGGGCTTCAAGAAGTTCATCAGGAGAGATTTCTTGCTGGATGAAGCTAATGGACTTCTTCCTGATGACAAGCTCACTCTGTTCTGTGAGGTACCATATCATGTAACGTTTCATGTAAACTAAATGTTTTGGTGTAATAATGTCCTTGCTTCAAACCAGTGACTTGTTTGTTTAGGTGAGTGTGGTCCAAGACTCCGTAAACATCTCTGGCCAGTCAAACACAAACATGCTGAAGGTTCCGGAGTGTCAGCTTTCTGACGACCTGGGTAACCTGTGGGAAGGCTCCAGGTTTACAGACTGCAGCTTGTTCGTGGGAGGGCAAGAGTTCAAAGCGCACAAATCCATACTGGCAGGTGAGCTTAGTCATCCCTACACACCATTGACGGACGTTTGGGGTAGACCCAGATTTGCCTTGCTAAAAAGACAAGCTGCACAGACAATAGAGAATGTTCAGCGAAATGATAATGAGGCACATGATGAATTTGGCAGTACTTGCACACAGATGATTCACTTGAAACTGATGATTCATGTTTCCTTTGACAGCGAGGTCACCAGTATTCAATGCCATGTTTGAACACAAAATGGAGGAGAGTAAAAAAGTAAGTGATCAGATATACACTACCAGTCAGAAATGGACAAACCCACCCTTGATTCTTTAGAATGACTGTTTACTACATTTTAGAATCGTAATAGTTATAATATATGTAGTAATAATAATATTTAATAGAATTTTAAACTATTATTTTAGGTTATTTTTCTTTATTTTATTATTGAAATAACATTATAAAATAAAATTATATTATAAAATACACAGCCATTCAAAAGTTTGGGAGAAGTAAGATTTTTAATGTTTGTAAAGAGAAGTTTCTTCTGCTCATCAAGGCAGTATCTGTTTGATCAAAAATACAGAAACAAACTGTAATTTTGTAAAATTTTATTGCAATTTAAAATAAGAGTTTTGTGTTTTAATATACCTTAAAATATAATTCATTCCTGTGAATTTTCAGCATCATTACTCCAGTCTTCAGTGTCACATGATCCTTCAGAAATCATTCTGATATGCTGATTTATAATCAATGTTGGAAACAGTTGTGCTGCTCAATATTTTTTGGGATCTATGGTACTTTTTTCAGAATTCTTTGATAAATTAAAAGTTAATAAGAACAGTGTTTATGCATCACATAAATAAATTATTTTAAAGTATATTAAAATCGGAAACCAATATTAGAAACTGCAATAATATTTCACAACGACTCCACTGAAAAACATTAAAAATCTTACTGATCTCAAACTTTTGAACAGCAGTGAGTGTATATATTGTTAAAAAAAAACATACACGTGTAAAATTGTATAAAAAAACTCTCGAAATATTCTATATATTATGTAGTAACAGTGTGTGTAAAATAAACAAAAGACATACATATTTATTTATTTACTGTATATTACACACTATAATTCTAAATCAGATTTTTAATTCATTAGATTTTTAATTTTTTTCAACCCCGTCACAGAACCGTGTGGACATCAGCGATGTTGAACCGGATGTATTTAGGGAAATGATGGTATTTATTTACACTGGTAAAGCTCCTAACCTGGAGAAAATGGCCGACAACCTGTTAGCTGCTGCAGACAAGGTAAGACGCTGCTGCTCTGAAGGAAAAGTGCTTTTGTTTTGCATTCATGCTGCTGTTATGTGAACACTTCCTGTGATTGACCTGCAGCTTGTTTTCTTCTTTCTATTTAGTATGCTCTGGAAAGATTAAAGGTATTATGTGAGGAGGCTCTCTGTAACAGTTTGTCTGTAGAGAATGTGGCTGACATCCTCATTCTGGCTGACCTGCACAGCGCAGAGCAGCTTAAAGCACAAGCCATAGACTTCATTAATAGGTAAGTACACACACTCAGTTCATATTCACTCAGTCATAAAAAAAAACCTTTGTATAATTTACAATTCTTTGTTTTCCGAACACTTAAACATAATAGTATTTACATTGTAAATATTTGCTAAATTTAATGACTCACAGGTTTAATTGGGCTGTTTTAAATTTATTATGTCTTCCATCAGTCAAGACTTCATGAAAATACTACTTTTATGTTTGTATGGTCCCAATTTCACTTTGCATAAATGACTGATTTAAAGCAAAGGCAATTATATTAATTGCAATTATTTGTGTGACAGATGATAAGCTGTTGAATATGTAATGGTGACAGCGGTGGCTGGATTCTGCTCTGGTCTCTTTCCTCAGATGCAGTGTTCTTAGACAGCTGGGCTGTAAAGATGGGAAGAACTGGAATAGCAAGTATGTGTGCCAACATGCTACCATCTCCCAGAGTCCTTTGCAAATAAAAAGCACCAAACACATCTGTATTTAACAGGAAGCTCCAGTTTGCATAGTAATTATGTGACGATATCCGTGAACAAAATGATTGTAAACAAAACAATATTATAAGATATCCATAAACAAAATGATTCATGGCACAGCTTGAGGATTTTTTTTTTTTTTTGCCATTCTTGTATGATCACGTTTTAAAAAAAATGTTCTGGGCTCGATGCAGTCTAGGCATTGTCAACAGCAAACTAAGAAAGTAAGATTTTTAAATAGTTTTATGCTCACCCAAGGCAGGATTTATTTGATCAAAAATACAGTAAATCAACAATATTTTGAAATATTATAATTTAAAATATCTGCTTTCTATTTGAGATTTTAAAATGTAATTTATTCCTGATGGCAAAACTATTTTCAGCATCATTACTCCAGTCTTCAGAGTCACATGATCCTTCAGAAATCATTCTAATATAATGATTTGCTGCTCAAGAAACATGTCTTTTTATTATTGATGTTGAAATTGTTCATTTATATTCTCCAGATCGTTTTGCACCATTGTTGTACTGTATATGCGGTATTTATTTTTACAAACCACATGCCACAGATGCTGTGGATAGAGCTTAACTTGTTTTGAACCCAGAACATTCCTTTAATTAGCATGATTTCCCTGAATTAATAAAAATCCCAGATTATTTTTACTCTTTTCATCAACGTGTGACGAATGTTATGTCATATATAAATAGTAACCTTCAAGCTTGTTTTTGCTCATTCGCAGTCATGCCGCAGATATAATGGAGACCGCAGGTTGGAAAGCGATGATTCAGTCCCATCCTCATTTAGTGGCCGAGGCGTTCCGGGCTCTCGCTTCAGCCCAGTGCACCCCTTTCGGTCTGCCTAGGAAACGGCTAAAACAGTCCTGACCTTTGCCCTCACAGACTGCTTAGAACTACGCATGAGGAGGCAACTACCCCACCGAGCCCTACTTCCCCCTCCTTTTTGCCCCCTCTTCACTCACCCGTCGCCCTTACCAGAGACCGGATAGAGGAGCTAGTTCAAACCACAGTGCTCAAAAAGAAATGGACTTCGCCACGCTGTTTACTCCGGGCGTCATTTGAAAAATGGCCTTAAAGGATCTGCCCCTCCGCTCCTTCGTATCTCTACGTGTAGCTACGTGCCTGCTGCGACTGATCCCAGACCTGTCTGGATTGCACTAGCTCCCACATAATGCAGTAGTTTTAACATGGTGGTGTTTAGGACCTTATATGTTACATGTTCTCAAGGGGGGAGGGTTGCATTAGACCTTCTTGTGAACTTGTGGTCTGACGTTTAAAAAAAAATCAAGTATACACTCACTAAATGCATACCCACGCACACGCATCGAGTGCAAAGATCGTCTCCACTGACACTTTTAAAGTGATGATGTTGCCTATATTGCTGGCAGAATGTCGCATTGTATGTTTATCATCATTAAAATTGGCGTATTAACCGAGGTCGTGCTGTAGAATACTTGGTGCAATGTGATGCAATTCACATTATGAGTATTACATGAACGGCTCAAGACGTCGATATTTTGCACCAACTTAAACTAATGGTAAATATGAAGATTTGTTTACCGTGTTGTTTACAGAACTTGTTTTCCCCTTTTTCTGAGTTAGTTCTGACTTTAAAGTTATTTTCCATGGTTTAACAGGAGAGTTCTTTGTGTTTGAAAAAAATGTATTGTGGTTCAAAAGAACTTTGATTTATTGCTTTGGAAATAAAATGGTGAAAAAATGTCCTGGCCTTTTTTCTGTCCTTTTTCTTTATTCATATTTTTTTTCTTGTTTCTAAAACACATTTCCTTTTAGCCTGATCTCACCAAACCCTCTTCTTTATAGAGGGTATATAGATCAGATTTCATGATCTATAAAAAAATAAGAAAAAAGCCAAATCACAAAAGTATCATGTCGATATAAACATTTAAAATGCTTTTTTTTTTATTTGTTAATATTTAATTTGTTGTTCAGCAAAATGTTTTGAGAAAAATAATTTGATTCCCCCTGCATGGAAAGTTTATCAAAATGACTTAAATATTGATTTCAAATATTAAAGATTTCAAATATTAAATGTTTTTGACATTTGTCCAGTCAAAAGGCTTTAGTTAACTTTCAGTTGGCAGATGATCATATTTAAGAAAAAAAAAATATATATATTTTACAAGTCTGTCCCAATAGTTTTAGCTTGACTTTTTTTTTTTTTTGACTGCAAGTTTAGAATCTTTTGAAAGTTTCAGAATATCAGTACCTTTAAAAGCTTACCTGTCAAACCATGTGTGGAGCGGTATGATCTTTACGGTACACTAGCATGTTGCAAACGTATTGTCTTCAGTCTGTGGCTTCAAAAAATCATTTGAATGAACTTCTATAAATCTCTTCTTTTTTAGTCTTTAAACATCTGGAGACGACTTAAGCTGAGATCAAAGCCAGCGAGCTGCAAATCCTCAAACGCCCTTTCCATCAAGCCATGAGATTACACAGACTCTCACCAACATTGTGTACATTTTTCAGATCATAGTTTGCGCATATGATCAGACCTTTGTGAATTAAACTTTTTTTTTTTTTTCTGCTGATGTGTAAATGTCATCTTTGTTTTCATATGGCAGAATTGATAGAGGTTAATGGCTGTTCTGCAATAAGACTCTCTTCTGGAAGCGTCAGAAGGATACTTAAACTTTTAAGAAGATTTTGTAACAAATGTGGTACAGAGTTGACTGCTCAAGCTTTGGCTGTCTTTTTTTGTTTGTTTGTTAGTTTGAATCATCTGTGCAAGGATTTCTATCCAACTTGTGAAGTTGTACTCCAAATATCTGCTGAGTCTTTGAGTCAAGGAAGAAACTACACAAGGGAGCATTCTGGAAATTTAAATCTAGTCTTTTCTTTAATAACCGAAACAAAATACAAAAGAACTGAGGAGCACATTATGGCTTTAACATTAATCTTAGTTACTGACAATGTTTCTGTAAACACAAAAATATGCTGGCATGAAAAGGAGGGCATCACAAATGGCTGCAATACGAGATGTTTTACATTTTTTGTTCTGTTCTTTACTCCCAGCTTATGTTGATTGGGAAATTTGTTTAGGATCTTTTAAAACTTCACACTGATGATATCACAAGAGTCACTGAGAAAGGGTCAGGGATCACTGTGGAAACCATAGATGTGTTGGTCTTGTCCAATCTAAATGTCAACCACACGTTCACCCAAAAAAAAAAAAAAATTGTCATTCACTCATCCTCAAGGATCCAACAAGGAAACTACAGGCTAGAGAGGCTGTGACAATGAGATGACACCTCAGTTACCTCAACACATCCAATCTAGGCTGTGCTAACCCACAGAGGTATAGGGAGTGTCACTGTGGTAGTTGTAGTCTGGGCAGACCTTCTGTACTAGCTTGTAGTCAGCACTGAAGAAGTCAATGTAGATGCAGATGACCTTGAAGGGCTTGGAGCAAAGCCAAGACACATGGCTTTGGGTCTGTTCCTGGAAACATACCCTGTTCGGGAAGTCGCTGCAAACAGACGTCCTCTTGCTGCGGTCTGTCTTCTCATATTCCACTCGACAATTGAAGGCCTTACTGTCTTTGGGTACCTGGGTGTCTATGGTCTCCTGCTGAGTGATCTCAAAATCGACAGCCTTGGAGGGCGGGACCAGGCTGACGGACACGTTGCCCAGGCCGGTGGAGTTGTGGCGGAAATAGACGCTGAAGGTTCCGTTGCCATGGTCAACGATTTTCCCAGTAATGAGAAGGTTTAGCTTGACCGTTTTGATGTTCGAATGGAAGTCGCCCCAGCCAAACATCTTCTTAAACTTGCCCGTTTTCACATAGGGGCGACGTTTGGCCCTCGAGAGGGTTCCTTCGGTATCAGTGTGGTTGGATAACCAAGCCCACAGATCCAGTGCCCCGGGATCCAGAGCAGTTTCACGGCTCTGGCTGTTAGATTGGGACATGTGGGAGAAAAGCCGCAGGGATTTGAGAATCCCTGAACGAGAGCCGTAAGGAGAGACACTTTCCTCTTCATCGCTCTCTCCCCAACCCAGAGGAGACACAGCAGCTCTGAGCTCTGCTCCACATGTCACCTTCAAAGACAAAACCAGGAAGAGAAATGTTAAACGAAGAGGTTGTAGATGCTAATGTATCTTAGGAAAAATAAAGGTCCAATCCAGTCCAGTGGACTAACATAAATGTTTTTCCCAAAGTCAACATTACAAGACATTCAAAAACTACTCTACTTCCATATTTCTGCAGAACTTTATTGAGTTTTAACTGTGCAAACAAAAAGACATTTCAGACACACTTTGGGGTCTCTCTGATTATTACACTAGTGGAACCCTTCGGAGAACTGCTAGGAAACCTTCTGAAGGTGCTTCAGATATCCTCACTCAAAGTTTTTTACTAGCATTTATGATTCCATGAAGAACCTTTAACATCCATGGAACCTTTCCATTCCACAAGAGGCTCTTTACATTGGATTGTTTAACTGTTTTTCACACTAAGATAAAAATCGTCACTGATAGGTTCCTTGGGGAACCAAATGGTTCTTCTATGGCATCGCTATGAAAGCTTTACTTTTAAGAGTGCAATATGTTAAGAATTCTTGCAGGAACTAATTTTCATTTTGAATGGTCTTCAGAGAACTTCCCTTTTAGAGAGGGTGCCTAGAGGTTCTCCAGAGAGTTCTACGAGCAATCTAAGAAACCCTACATAATGCCTCAAGCATCTTTACATGAAAAGTGGTCAATCCATAACACAGTTAAAATGAGAAGATGCTTGAGGCACCATCCTGTCAAACCAGAAAAATGCTCTGGTCTAGGAAATTGTAGGAACACTTTTTAGGTTGCCTCAAATACCTAGACTACAAATGTGTACTAAGAAAGAAATTATTATTTTATGAGTTATATTTAAACATAAAATATTTAGAGTTAGTGAACATTTATATTAGGTTATTAAGGTTTTAAGAATTCCCCATTTGCAATAAACTGATGTGCACGTCCACCTCACATTATAAATGAATAATCTACTACAGTATAACATGAATAATATTACAGCTAGTATATAGAAGAAATCAAAGGAGATGCATCACTACATAAATAATCAAAACATAAAGAGGGGATGGGTAACTGAAAGCTGCATGAGACAGCCCTGTTTTAAATGATGCAAACAGGATGTAACATCTCCAAAGTATGAAACTGTTCACTGCAATGCAAGTTTACTACTGACACAATAAACACTATCTACCACAAGCTTAAGACAGTGACACCCACACACTCCCAGCAAAACTGGTTCCTAAAACACACCCATGACTCCTGCTAGCTTTTTTAGTCTGGAGTTTCATATTATTACTACAGCCAATCAATGTGATTACTTTGTTTTGCACTGCAGGCATGGTGAAATATGAATGAACAGAAAACAGCACAGGAAAGACCAAAGGAGCAAGATCAGGGAGGAGCTGCCCTACTCTCATTCTCTCCATCTTTCAACGAAGCTCAAAATCCTCTCACATATACTTTCAAAGGCACAATTTGAAAGAACGAAAGAGTGTGTATGTCCCAAAGGCTGTTTAGTCCCCATCTCCCCAAGTCCATCTTCAGCTTGCTCCATCATTTCTCTTTCATTTTCAGAAATAAAAAAACCAAGGGGGGGTATATTTAGTAGACAGACAATTTGTGCGGTACACTTCATAATTCAAACCCGTTATGGTGAATGAGAATTAAAATCTTCTGTGCGTGAAACAAATCTGATGTTTGTTAAATTCAATATCGCGCAAATTCATGATCCACAGAACAAAAGAACTACCAATATCTTCTGGAGAGACATAAAATGGCTAATGTGTAAAATGAAAAAGAAAAAAAAATAACTGGTTAATTTTGGTCAATCATAATAAATCTCTGGAATAAATTAAACTGAAAAATAAAATATAGTGTGTGTGTGTGTGTGGGGGGGGGGGGTTACCAAAAAACAAACAAACACTTTTTTTTTCTTTATAAATGAAGAGATCAGGGACTTGTATTTAATCTGAAATAAATACATTTTATTACAGTTCAAGGATGGAAATAAATTAAGGGAAAAAAATAACTAATGATAAAAATCTGACTTTGTGATTGCAGTGAAAACAGCCTCTTGAGAGAGGATTTAGGGCTGAGCCATCACACAGGTTGTCATTTCATCTTCAACTGGCTTAAACTGGTTTCTGGGATCAAGTCTTAAAGTCTTTTAATGCATTAAAATTAATCTTTGGAAATAAAAACACAATCACACACACACATTTTGTTCTCCTTTGAGAAATAAGCAAGACTGATGGATTAAAGCCCTGTGGAAACTGGATTATTCAAAGAGGAAATGAGACAAAAAGCCAAGGCATATTCTAAAAGCAGATTATACAAACTGTTGTGTCTCTTTCAAAAAAATTAAATAAAAATAAATAAATAATATAATGTATTATTTAAAAAATATATATATTTTTTTAACTCATACCTACCTGTTTCACAAACACTTCAATACTTCAAAAAAAAAAAAGACAATTAAGACGACTGGTTATTATAGAGATAAGTATTAGTTACAGCAATAATAATAATAATATACGGTGTCTTTTTCCATCTTTCACCAGTAATACACCCTGTGAGAAGAAAAGGTTCATTAACTTTGGCAAACGAAATACTGTAGTAGTCACATATAAAACTTTGCTTTAATTAAAATAATTAATATAAAATTCATACCATGTGTAAGCAGAGCACAAGCAGGGCAGAGTAACACTGGCACATCTTCATGTGTTTTTTGAATCCAGATCTGGATTAGTAAAGATCAGGTCGACTCGTGGCAAGGTCTTCTGTCAGTATTCCTAAAAACACAAAAGCTGTCATGCTTGAAGATATGAGGAAATACATGAAATTAGTGTTAAGAACAAACAAATAACAAAAAATGGGCAAACTTTACATTTACATTTACGGTATAATCATGTTAGCATGTCACTGACAAATAACAGCTTGAAATGTACATGAATGTATTCAAGAAAGTATATAAAACTAGTCAAGTTTACTGGTTTAATTAGGCTTCTACATTTTATTAACCTTTCAACTTTTTTGTAGATTCTGTGGTGTGCAAAATAAATGTTAAAAATTACAAACAAACCATTTAGACTCATAAAAACATGTTTGTACAATACAATATTAATTCACAACATGAATTACAATTATGTTGTTTAAATTAGTTTTAACTGAAGTATAGAATGACACTGCAGGAAAATGTCAAGTACCCGACAATATTGCCAATACTGAGAAATATTGTATGAATGAACACGCAATTATTTTGAGAAGAGGATTATAGTTATTGTTTGTTATATAAATTAATTCACCAGGGGCAACAAACGAAGTAATGCAAAGGAGTTACCAAATAAATAAACAAATAGTAAATTGTTTAATATTATTAACAATAATTTGGTTCAGAATAACTCACCCTTTTACTGTAGAGTTGGAGCCATACATCTCTGTGCGGTGAGCATCCTTACAGTGTAGTTATCGTAGTGCTTAAAGAGATGAAGACAAACATCACTCCTCGACAGTCCCAACTCAAAGTGACCAGCAATAAAAACTTCTTCGCATTTGATTAAAACAATATAATCTTCTTCTTTACACAGCGTGGCTCATGTCCAGCTGCATTAAATCCTCTTAGCTCTGCTCATCTGGCTGCATGCCTTTCCTCTGCAACACTCACATATCCTAACACGATTATGTGTGGATGTGATTGTCTATTCAAAAGAACAAAAATAATAATAAAACTGCTCTCTAAGCAGTCTCCTGGGTAAAAGTCCAGTTTTGCTGCATCCTTGCCCGCTCGCTCTTCCTAAACTGATGTTATGTGATGGATCAGTGCGCTTTTGGGTTGTGACAGTGGAGTCACTGAGCCCAACCCCTCAACATCAGCACCAATAACAGCACACTTCACACTTTAAAGCTTTTTTATTTATTTATGTAAAGCCATTTAAAACCACTGTGTGTTAACTCAGTGCTAAGAAGCACTTTGATGGCTCATAAAACAGCAGAAGACTTGCCTTGTGGGCAGAGTTTATATTAGTGACAAAAGTACTATTCAGAAGCATTTTGGCTCTTTTATCATAATGAGACTCTGCAAAAAAATAAATAAAGCACATCAAATCTTTAGATTTTCATATTATTATATTAAGCTTTTTTAAAATATTGGAATAGTTATTGGGTAGTTTAAATTAGTGAATGTTTCTCAGGGTGGCTTGGTAATAAAAAGCTAATGAAAATTTAAGCCAAATATAAAAAATAAAATTGAACAGACTACACAGTGTGCAACTGGGGATTCTTGTCACACTTTATGGGCTAAATTAAAATTATAGTAATGTAAAAAAAGAATAAAAACTATGAAAGACAAACTACCAAAAATGTAAAAGGTGTAACATTCAAAAATCAAACCATTGTTTTGTCAAACAAATTATAAACTTTTTCAATTTCACTTTTAAATTTGCACAAGTTCATAACATTTAATTCACGTTAACAACTTGCCCTAACAAGCATGAAAAAACACCAATTAAAACTACTCTTCATAATATAGTGAGCCCTTACCTACTTCAAGTAGGTAGTATTATTGTCAACAGCTATGACAAAATATTATATTAGAATTTTGGTTTGGATAGAACTCACACAAAACTATTTTAAATATAAGAAGGTTTTACAATAAATGTTGGGGGGGGGGGGGCTAATGAAAGCACATTTGTGTGATTAATCCTGACTAAAAACTTATTACCTTTTCTATATTATTATATTTTATTATATTATCCACAACCTCCATAGGTATCAGAGAAATGTCAGGACAGGATTTAAAACAGAGCCAATAGTTGTCTAATAATCATTAAATAAAAATTGTCCATTACAGTAAACATAAATGAATAGCTGTATCTAAACAATTTGCATTATTACAATAGAGGTTCTAAAACAGGGGTTTTCATAGCGGTGCAATAGAACAACCATTTTGGGTTCCCCAAAGAACCTTTCAATGAACAGTTCTTCAAAGAACCATTTTTTTTATTATTTCTTAGGGTGAAGAATATTTTAATAATCTAAAGAACTTTTTTCATAAGAAACATTTTATGCAATGAAAATGTTTTATGAATTTTAATTGTTCATGATGAAACCATTTATTCTGAAGGATATATATCCATTTAAAATAGTGTGATAAAATCTTTTTTGTCAATCTACTGAAAAACAGAAACATAGGAAGTCCTGCATTATGCACACTCATGTTAGATGTCAAAATGTGAATAAAATGGGAGAAAGTCTATTTTTATTTATTTAGTTTTATTTTATTTATTATTATTATTATTTAAAAAAAAGTCATATGTCGTAATAATTAAAAATGTTTTTCAAGAAACTAAAATTACAAAAAAAATATTGGGTTTAAATATGCAAGTTTGTTTGGAAACAGCTCCGCTCTGTGGTTATTACAGTAACTGCAGTTCAAGCCACTCTGGAGTTAACAGCACAGCACAGACAAAAAGATGTTTACGCAAGATTTATTTAATCATGCAAATGCACACGTTAGAACACAAAAAAATGAACAATACAATAAATATAAGCAGACCTTTTTTTTCCCGAAATCAGATCTATTAATTTAAACAAGTAACAGAAGGAACATATCTTGACAGCAGGGATGCATGTCTCTTCATTTATACAAAATGACTAACAAATCTAATTACAGAACTTTCAGAGACTCATTTGCAGGACTCTTTAATAATCTGGTTTGGATTATTCACCAGAGTGGCTAACATGGTCATGAAGTTGGGCTTCTGCACGGCAGGTTTTGTAACAGCAGAGGCAGAGACTTTCTTCTGGTTCCCTCGTTTAATCTTAGGCTTCACACTGAGATCTATGGGCGTCCTGAACCCATCCGAATCCTCAGAAAGCTCTTCCTGCTGCTCATTCTGGAAACCATTCTGAGCTTCACGAATCTCTCCGCATTTGTGCTTCTGCCGAGGGCTTTTCCTCTGTTCCGCAGTTTCCACAGCAACAGTTTCAGGCGTGTCATCAAACTTCAGCACCCGCCGCATTCCGTCTATGCCATCAAACACTTCCTGTTTGTTCAATTTGCCCCTGACATTAGTCGTCCTCTGTTCGCTGGAGGCATCTGAGCTCTGCTTCAAATCTGCATTTAATCTTGAAATCTTGTCATCTACAAGCAGTTTGTCCTCCTGCGTCACACCGACACTAAGGTTGAGAGGAGAAAGCTGCTGAGATAATGTGTTGTTCAAGAAAGGCCTCCTTTTCACTGAAGATTTCCAGCCAGCAATGGGTGGCCAGACCACAGATCGTGACCTCTTTCGATGCCGTGGCTTTGCTTTGGTAATGGACAGGTTGGTTTGAATGGACAGCAGATACTTGCAGCGATGTAAATTCCTAGATATATGCATACAAAAATTATTTTACTGCATATATACACACAATACTTGAGTATTTTTATCTTTCCTTGAATGGGATACTTAATTTTTGGTAATAGCATCAACTTGATTCATCGACACACACTATTGGAAGAGAACTGAACTGAGCTGGACAATGATATCACTGAATCAACAATGAACCTCCTTTAACTGAAAAATTGACTTAACTATTGTCCTCTTTTTAGAGCTGCTTTACAGCAGCATTCAATTTTGTTTTGCACTATTGACACATTATTTTTCTGTTTAACACTAAAGCTGCTTTGGCAATTCGTATTGCATAAATCACTATATAAATAAAGGTGACCTGACTATTACAATTTTAAGATATTGTGCCACCATAGAAACAGTTATTTGTCATTTTAAGTTACTTTGCTTTAAAGCAAACTGGTCTGAGTTCACTTGATTTTCACATTTGCTAGAACGAGCAGCTAGAGATGCATCGATTGCAATTTTCTTGGCCGATTCCGATTTTTTTGTAAGTGTGACCTGCCGATACCAATTTTTGCCGATTCAGATTTTCTTTCTAAAAACTATAATTGACAGCTTATACAAACAAAAACCTATACTTTTTAATGCAAAAAAAAAATATTTACATAATAAAAAATTATTAAACATTACAATTCCCCCAACCTGGAAAACGTTACAGAGGTTCTCTCACTTAAACAACTCTCAAAATAAAGTGCTCTATGACTAGAAAAGAGGTAGAAATAACAAGTAACTGAAAAGGAGTTGCTGTACTGTTTAACAAAATAGATGTCATTTGTTTGTTAAATTGTCATTTTTTTCACTAACCTTATTAAATGTGTTGTCTTTCACATTCACATCAAATTCTTACATTGTTTCAATTAATTCAGTTAGCATAATAAGAAACTGTACAGCTGTTACCATTCAACTGAAATCAGTATCAACAAACTCCATCTTTCCACTGCAGGAAACACAGAAGCTGCATCTGAAGTGGCATTAGATGTATTTACACAGACCGTTTGATGAAGCTGAGGTGCCATAAATGCATTTACACTGCAAAATTTAGAATGCATAAAGAATTTTATAAAATTAATGTTTCAAATATTTTTTAAACATACAAATAAGAAATGTTGGGGAAAATGCAATGATAGATTTAAATATGAAACCAAATCAGTAGGTGGTGGCAAATGACTGTTTGAATGAGTCATATAGTCCTTCATTCAACGAATTTGTTCAAACGGCTGATTGATTCAGAAACAAGGCAAGTGACTACTGTCTTTATGAATGGGTTACTGAATCATTGACTCACTTGATTCGTTCAAAAACGTGGATTCATTCAGTAACGAAACACCACTGTGTTGCTCGGAGACACAAAACAGTTCTGCTGTGGCTTTGATTGGAATTATTTTCATCAGCGAAATTGAGCAAAAACTGTCAATATTGTGTCTAAAATGTAAGTCACTTAATTTTAACTTCTTGTTTATTGAACTACTATTGTATAAAATCACATTGCAATCGTGTTGAAACATTTTGGTAGTGCAATGTTGCGTATCTAAATCATATATTATAAATTTCTTCTTATCTTCCTACCGCAGTATGCATCTATAGGTTTCTGTGTGCTGTTGCGCTCATTTGTTTTGATTTCTGCACGAGTCTCTCTCACACACTCACTAAGGCTGTGCAAGCCTCATCTGGCATGACGTAAATACATTATCAGTCGCCATAAGTGTGACGTCAAAACAGACTGGCTCAGAATCGGCAGACTGACCAGGTCACCGGTCTGAGCCAATCATGCGGGAAATCGGTTCATTCCAGTCCCTGGCCGGTCGATCGTTGAATCTATACAAGCAGCATCCTCAATGTTCAATAGAAATAAAGCATCGTATCACCCTGCAAAGTCATGCATATACAGGGCTTGACATTAAGCATTCTCATGTGGTTGTCCTTCGGACAAGTAAATTTGCCATCTGTCAGAGTATAAAAGTTACTTGCCCGGAGAGAAAAAAAAAATGTTTTAATTGAGTTATAAATATAATTATTTATTGTAGCTATACAAAACACATTTAGTTTATTTAGTTAGATTTTTCTTTTTAAATAAAATAATTAAAAAAATTAAGTGTGATAATACTGTTATATTTTAAAATAAAAAGGGAGTATTAATTACAAATACAATTATTTTATATTAAACTTAAAAATAAAATGCTAATATTTACTTCTTTTTTTATATATGAATTTTCAAACTTAAATTTTAAATTAGAGTTCAATTTAATCAGTCAATTAGTATAATAAGACATTTGGGCTGTTACCAAACAAATTAAATCAGTATCAACAAAATTCATCTTTGCAATGCAGAGGAAACACAGAAACTGCATCTGAAGTGGCATAGATATATTTACCCACTGTTAATGCAGCTCTGAGGGACATGGAATTCTTTAATCTGCAGCTACAAATTCATAAAACGTTGAATACTGATATTTGAAATTATTTTAAAAAAATACTATAAATGTGAAATTAAAACCGCCAGTAGGTGGCATCAAATCACTGTTAATAAGTGAGTCATTGCGATTGAACCGAATCATTTAAATGGTTGATTCATTCAGGCAGGAAAGGCAGTCATGTTGCTCAGAGACGCAAAACAGTGCTGTGGCAGTGTTTGGAATTATTTTTGTTACTATGTAAATACTATGGAAATATAATGCCATTTTGTTCCATTTATGTACACCACTCTTCAAAATTAGTATGTTTTTTTTAAAGTGACAGTAAAGATATTTATAATACTACAAACGTTTTCAATTTCAAATTATTCTAAACACTATTCTTTTGAAATTTCTATTCATCAAAGAATCCTGAAAAAAGTATCACAGTTTCCACAAAAATCTGTGTTTTCAACACTGATAATAAGAAATGTTTCTTGAGTAGCAAATCAACATATTCAAATGATTTCTAAAGGATCATGTGACACTGAAGATGGAAATAATGGCTAAAAATGTAATTACATTTTATATACAGTGGGTACGGAAAGTATTCAGACCCCCTTAAATTTTTCACTCTTTGTTATATTGCAGCCATTTGCTAAAATCATTTAAGTTCATTTTTTTTCCTCATAAATGTACACAGCACCCCATATTGACAGAAAAACACAGAATTGTTGACATTTTTGCAGATTTATTAAAAAAGAAAAACTGAAATATCACATGGTCCTAAGTATTCAGACCCTTTGCTGTGACACTCGTATATTTAACTCAGGTGCTGTCCATTTCTTCTGATCATCCTTGAGATGGTTCTACACCTTCATTTGAGTCCAGCTGTGTTTGATTATACTGATTGGACTTGATTAGGAAAGCCACACACCTGTCTATATAAGACCTTACAGCTCACAGTGCATGTCAGAGCAAATGAGAATCATGAGGTCAAAGGAACTGCCTGAAGAGCTCAGAGACAGAATTGTGGCAAGGCACAGATCTGGCCAAGGTTACAAAAACATTTCTGCTGCACTTAAGGTTCCTAAGAGCACAGTGGCCTCCATAATCCTTAAATGGAAGACGTTTGGGACGACCAGAACCCTTCCTAGAGCTGGCCGTCCGGCCAAACTGAGCTATCGGGGGAGAAGAGCCTTGGTGAGAGAGGTAAAGAAGAACCCAAAGATCACTGTGGCTGAGCTCCAGAGATGCATTCGGGAGATGGGAGAAAGTTGTAGAAAGTCAACCATCACTGCAGCCCTCCACCAGTCGGGGCTTTATGGCAGAGTGGCCCGACGGAAGCCTCACCTCAGTGCAAGACACATGAAAGCCCGCATGGAGTTTGCTAAAAAACACCTGAAGGATTCTCTGGTCTGATGAGACCAAGATAGAACTTTTTGGCCTTAATTCTAAGCGGTATGTGTGGAGAAAACCAGGCACTGCTCATCACCTGTCCAATACAGTCCCAACAGTGAAGCATGGTGGTGGCAGCATCATGCTGTGGGGGTGTTTTTCAGCTGCAGGGACAGGACGACTGGTTGCAATCGAGGGAAAGATGAATGCGGCCAATCCTGGACGAAAACCTTCTCCAGAGTGCTCAGGACCTCAGACTGGGCCGAAGGTTTACCTTCCAACAAGACAATGACCCTAAGCACACAGCTAAAATAACAAAGGAGTGGCTTCACAACAACTCCGTGACTGTTCTTGAATGGCCCAGCCAGAGCCCTGACTTAAACCCAATTGAGCATCTCTGGAGAGACCTAAAAATGGCTGTCCACCAACGTTTACCATCCAACCTGACAGAACTGGAGAGGATCTGCAAGGAGGAATGGCAGAGGATCCCCAAATCCAGGTGTGAAAAACTTGTTGCATCTTTCCCAAAAAGACTCATGGCTGTATTAAATCAAAAGGGTGCTTCTACTAAATACTGAGCAAAGGGTCTGAATACTTAGGACCATGTGATATTTCAGTTTTTCTTTTTTAATAAATCTGCAAAAATGGCAACAATTCTGTGTTTTTCTGTCAATATGGGGTGCTGTGTGTACATTAATGAGGAAAAAAATGAACTTAAATGATTTTAGCAAATGGCTGCAATATAACAAAGAGTGAAAAATTTAAGGGGGTCTGAATACTTTCCGTACCCATTGTAAATAGTATTAGTACTACTTTATAGAAGTATTAGTATTTAAAATATATTAAAATGGTTTCTTTAAATTGTGATAATATTTCACAATACTACAGTTTTTACTGTTTCTGATAAAATAAATGTATCCTTGGTGAGTATAAGAGTAGAGAACAATAGTGTATATACTGTATTTATTAAAAAAATAAATTTAATTGCACTACAAAAATCTGCCATACTACTAATAATAACATAATATATATCAATAAATAATATTATATTACAAATATTCAAGATTCAAAAACAACAAATCAAAACACAGAAAATTAATGAAGAATAGACAAAAATAGACCACCGCTGATGAAGCGGACAAAAATCTTAGCCTGTTTTCAACCCCAAATCAGTTAATTCTGTTAATTCTGATCATGAATGACATATTGACTCACCTCTGCTGAAACGCATGAGGTCTGGAGCAGCTTGCTTCTGTTCTGTTGACGGCTCCAAAATCTGAGCCTCCTTCTAACAGCTTCCTGATCCGACTCAGGCTTGTCCACAATAATCTGAAGATCAACATTCACACAATTCACATTCAACCTAATTAACATATGATTATTAAAGTGGTAATTCACCGATGGCAAGATGGGCTTTTAATAAGACTTGACTATCTAGGCAGTAAAAAGCTTAGCCTAATTTTTTAAAACCCTCATTTTGTAATAGTTATTTTGACCCAGAAATTATCTTCCTTTTCCTGAAAATGCTAATGTTATTGTACTGGACTAAAATCTACTGACTTTGCTGATAATTCTTGTACAATTCTGTAATTTTTTTTCCCCCACCTTGTTATATTATATTCCCGGTCAAAGTGTTTTTTTTGTTTGTTTTTTTTTTTAATTGATTCAAAACTTTTTGGCTCATTGATCTGAGCTAATGAACCTCAGTTTATTTTTTTTGTGAACAGCCAAAATTATCCACAAATAATGTTTTTTTTTTTTTTTTTTTACTCAAGTGCATAAGTTCAATAAGGCCTAAGACCAATGAGTTCTTAAAAAACCCTCTGGGCTTTCTATAAACATAGCTCTATTCTACTGTAAGTCTTCTTATTATTACAGTGTTATATTAATGTAAAAGATAACATACCCCTTCTCACGATGACGGTGTCTCTTAGGGTGCCACTTCTTAAGAAGAACCCACACATCACAAGATAAAGATGCTGGATCTAATATACAAAGACATACCAAAAAACATTTTTGGTAACACGATAACAGGTGCTTTATATTACGAGCTTTATGTTAATCACTTAGTCTCATTTCTACAAACAGCACATCTGAAATATTTACCTGCATCTCTGCTTTTCTTTTCCGGGGTTGGCTGTTTTCTCATCTTGGCGAAAAGTTTCTCACATTCTCTGCATCTTACAGTATCGACAGGATGACAGGGTGAGCTGGGACCCGATACCACTGTGAGATCAGTACTGGATTCGTCCAAAATAGACTCAAGCTCTCCTGGAGACTCAATCTCGTTCTTGGACTCAGAGGTATTAGCCCTCAACCTGAGTTTCTCTAGAGTGTCCTCAGCCATTGCACCTGGAGCCAGGGAGATCTTCTGAACCGTCCCATGTTCTGGTTCCACAACAGAAAGCAGCCTCTCATCTTCTTTTCTCACGCGACATGATGAACCAGCTCTACTCTTCCTTACTGGCCACTTCACATCACGAATAACAGACACATAATCTTTTATTTCTTCCACACTGTCTGACTGACCAGAGTCAGTGTCACTCAACACCACAGAGATGCTCTCAGAGTCCTTCACATGTTCTCGCTGTTGAAGCCGTCGGCTTCTCAGGACTGTGCTGCGACGCAGTTTCATAGAGACAGATTTGGTAGTAACCTCCCTGAGAACCAAGATGTTCACCTATGATGAAGAATTAGAAAATTAAACAATTTATCAAACATCTTATGCAAGTTACTAGGCAAAAGACCTCTTCTAGATAATGTTTTTTTTTATACTTATTTGAGTGATTTCTACCTCACTGTAGTATCCTGACTCATGTCTTGGAGGAAAGTTAGTGAGGTAGTGGTAATTTGCCCTGAAAACAATAGCCATCAATGACTAAATCGCAGTTTGTTTCATGATTAACTAGTCACAAATCTGGTCACAAATCCAAACAACATTAATAAAACTAGAACATTTTATTCACTAATGCCCAATAATTCTTTCTAGGGAAGCACTAACTTAACTTACATGGTGTAGGTTACAGTGGTACCGTTAGATACAGTAAACTGAGATGTCATTAGCTCTCTTTTGAAGAAACATTAATTCAAATAACTTAAGTAATAGGATTGCGTGTAATGTGTTAATAAAACACTTAATCTCCTCACAAATAGCAGATTTTCGTCGTTTTACTCGAAGGATCTAACGTATATTTGTAACGTTAACGTTACTTTGTTCGTTTTGGTTTGCCTGACTGTCTCGTGAAGCAACGGCACACTTTGAATAACGATAACACATATTTCTTACACTCTCTCGAAATGTCGATAGTCTGTTTGCTGAAATAACATGTCCAACATGTCCATCGCTTTAAAACTGGGTTCGAAGCGGAATCGCAGTTTTCTGTTTACCTCAGTACCTCAGCAAGGCTATTCGCGCGCGATCACTTTGGAGCCAAGCCTCGCGCGAGCGAGACCTGTCATCAACCGGAAACTGTAGTTCAACTGGAGCAGCCATAAGGGGGCGCTACAGGCTATCTTTAAATTATGTTAGCCTTTAGGAAGCCAATATACTGTACTGATATTCTGTTTAAACTTAAAATTATTCTTTTTCTGACACTAACATTTCTGACTCTTTCAAGCTCCCATCAGTCGGGTCAGTCTGCCCTAAAACCTAAAAATTCTATGATTTAAGTTTCTCTTTAACTTTTTTCTTTTTTTTTTTTTACCTAAGTTAGTTCCAGAAATTAAATCTTAATGTATTCTCTGAAGACACACATAATGCGGAACTTGTTTAAGTTAAGCTTTTTTTAATAATCACACTTTGTATGTCCCATGTGACATTACAACATTAAAAACAACAACAGAAAATACAGCCATGAAAAGTCATGATTAGATGTAGTAATTACATTTTATTTGTCTGTGGTCATACAAATGCTTAATGGAGACTAAAATACAGTACTTTCCTTCAAAAGTAGTAATTTGTCGTAAACATGAGAAACAACAGGACAAAATGAAATAAACACAGCCAGAACTCGCACACTCTTGACATCTCTACTGTCATTGTCCAAAATGAAGACAAGTTCAAATGCCCCTTTGCTCTTCAAATGTCTTAGATTGAAACCTATAACAAACGTAAAACATTTTCTCTAACAAATTTTAGTCAAGCTAAGTTCTCTTGATTTTCTTCATTAATTTAACCTGACCTCTATGAAATGAACAAAAAACAATTCTGATTTTAACCTTTGTGTCACCTGAAAACAAATCACAAAAACATGATTCAAATGCATGATTTGCCAGTCTATAGAATTGCACATGCTTGGCTTTGCCATGAGTTAGAATGTTGCATGTTTGCATGCAAAGAACAGATTATGAGTTAATTTTACATATGATTTTATGAGGTATTTTATTTTGTATTGTATGTTTCTTTGAATAAGAAGCACCTGTTAAATAACACATTTCAGAGTAGTTTTATAATGTAATAATGTATAAGATAATATTAAGTCTTAAAGCTTACAGTAATATAACACAGTGTTTTGTTTAACTAGAGACATGGTACAGATCAAACTATAAGTGCCCTATAGACAAACAATTGAAGCACCAATTTAAATAAAATAAACATATTTCTATGAACATAAAATTATTTAAATGAGTTAGACAACACAAAAAGATAATTCAAATCATGTAAAGTGTTTCTGTTGAAATTAAATATATATTATTATATAATATTAATTAATTACATTTTACAGCTCTTAAATTATAACTGTATACTTAAAATACAGAATGGTGCAGTGGTCCATTTCCTGCAGTCTGTTAGCTTCACAACATATCCTGTGGTGTTTTTTAGTGGCTTCCCTGTTGATGCTTGTCCTTTGCTACTGAACTGAGGTCAATTGATTTTTTTTTTAACTGTTGGATTTAATAAAACAAGTCATAGATCCGTCCTGAAGGTCACCGGTTTTCTGGGAACTGCAGTCATTACTGCATTATACAGCTGCTGCTTGGCAGGAAGTCTTGAACATATGTGACCACAGCCTTGGAAAGATAAGTCATAGTACCATAGCTGCCGCTAGGAGCACTGTCATAAAAGAAGTTACAGATTCCTGTGGCAGGATCTTTCTCCAAGAAATACTCATTGGCCCCGCTGGATCTCTGAAATAAAAACACATGAGACACAATGTCCAGATGTGCAAAACTGGAATCTACACAAAACAGGGACACTTTGATGAAGTTGAGATAGTTTTGATATGTTTAACCTTTTTTCATCAGTACATAATTACCATAATTCTATTTGTTTTATTTCATAGTTTCAATGACATTACCAATATGTTAAAATGTGAAACATTTTAATAATCAAGAACAAGCAGGTATGTACATACATGTGAACATACCAATTGAACATCATATGATTATATATAACAACATGTGCATGATGATACCTGATCCTGTTGAAAGAGATCGTTGGCCATGTGAACAATGCGGTCGATGTGAATAATTCCCCCAATACTGGGAATCTCCATGTCAGCTACAAGGGTCAACACCATAATGGCCTCCACCAGCAGCTGTCTGTACTCAGGCTGTGGGACATGATTCAGTACAGACTCCACGTGCACTGCAAACTTGATCTCTCCTTCTGTCATCTACAAAAATGCACACAGACAACAGCTCATGGTTATGGGTATTTAAAGGAAAATTCCAAGTTAAAGGGATAGTTCACCCAAAAATGAAAATTATGTCATTAATTACTCACCCTCATGTCGTTCCAAACCCGTAAGACCTTCGTTTATATTCGGAACACAGATTAAGATATTTTTGATGAAATCCTAGAGCTTTCTGACCCTTCATAGACAGCAACGCAACTACCACGTTCAAGGCCCATAAAGGTAGTAAGGAGATCATTAAAATAGTCCATTTGACATCAGGGGTTCAACCGTTATTTTACAAAGCTAAAATAATACTTTTTGTGGGCAAAGAAAACAAAAATAACTATTCAACAGTTCTCTTCCGTGTCAGAATTCGATGCGTGTTCATGACAGTACCATGACACATGCGTGTTCATTCGACTCTTTGCAAACAAGGCGCAGCACATCCGGGTTCCACGTCAGAACGCCAGCTCCTGCATCAGCAGCACCACCCGCATGCGTCGTAGTACTCTCGTGAATGCGCATTGAAATCTGACACGGAAGAGAAGAAATTGTTGAATAAAGTTAAAGAACAACTGATGTCACATGGACCATTTTAATGATGTCCTTACTAACTTTCTGGGCCTTAAACGTGTCAGTTGCGTTGCTGTCTATGGAGGGTCAGAAAGCTCTCGGATTTCATCAAAAATATCTTAATTCGTGTTCCGAAGATGAACGAAGGTCTTATGGGTTTGGAACGACACGAGGGGGAGTAATTAACAGGGGTGCAAACTCGTCAGGAGTGAAAAAGGTGACAAACTAAACTCCCCCCTCCCCCCCATATATATATATATACACACAGGGGTGGGAATTGCAGGGTACCTCACGGTGCGATATAATCACGATACAGCGATTCTGCGATAATCGATATATTGCTAGACAATCATATAATGATACATCCCGATATATGTCAAGCTATGAAAACAAAATGCCTGTGAAAAGGTTAAGTGCAAGCTTTCTTTATTCAAGTCCAAACTGTTAGAAAACAGCAAAAAAAGTACTATAAATAAATTTTCACATGTTAAGTAAATTAATCATTTTATTGATTAATTTATATATTTTTTTGTTTGTAGTCTATTTAGAATATATTTAGCTATCACACAAAATAACTTGAGATTCACTTGCGAGGGCATTTAAACAGTTTATTAGGAACAATCAAAGCTGTCTTTCAAAGCTGACTTTTTAGCATCATTACTCCAGTCACATGATCCTTCAGAAATCATTCTAATATTCTGATATGCTGCTCAAAAAACATTTATTATTATTAATATTATTCTGTTGAAAAGAGCTGAGAAGGTTTTTTTTGATGAATGGAAAGTTCAGAAGAACAGCATAGTTTGTAACATGATAAATGTCTTTATCATTACTTGTGTGCTAAATACATTTTTAATTTCTATATGCTGACTACAAGCTTTTGAATGGTATAGTGTATATTGTTACACTTGGAGTAAGACTGAAGTAATGAAGAAGAGAATTCTTTACAAAAACATTACAAAACCTGGCATTTTCATAGTGTATATTGTTTATGTGCTCTGAAGGAAAAAAATCAAACAAACAAACACACATCTTGAAATTCTGGGTTATTTGTCTCAGCAGATCTTCTTCCAGAAACAGAAAGTAGCCGGGATGAACTTATTTGTTTACATTCGCGCGCGCCTCACGTGGATGTTTGAATCTGAAAGGCGCGAACGGTGCGTGGGTGGGACCGTTTTAGATATAATGAGTTGAGACGGGAAAACTGGACATCGCGTCTGTTTCATACGGATTACTTTAACATAGAATATCTGTTTTGGACTATACATATATGTCTCATGTATTTGAGGCGAGTATTCGCGGAGATTCAGGTTGTTTTATTTACGTGTCTGTGAAGAAAGGTGACAGAGACAGAGCCCCGGCAGAGAACGCACCCTGTTTATTTTATTAATTTTAGAAAAGCACATTATTTCGTTGTTATTATGACTATACAGAAATAAAAGTAGACCCTTTGCAGATTCAAATGATACCTTATTCTTATCTGTACGATCAAAACTGACAGAATATTTATAGTTCTTTTCGTGGTCATAAAGAAAGTAGGAGACACGACCCCAAGGTAAGCCAATCAGAGACAGAGTAGGGCGGGTCCATTCCTGCCATTTCCAACAGGGGGAAAAAAACGCTGCAGGTGACGTGACACAGATGACTCGCAGATCCGACGACGACCCCCCCCCCCTCAATTTTTTTTTTTTTTTTTTTTTTTTTTTTTTTTTACAGATCTGCACGATTCACGTGAATGACCTATTTCAAGGTGAAAACGGCGAATTTCGCCGAAAGGTGACAAGTTTGCACCCCTGAATTAATGACAGAATTTTCATTTTTGGGTAAACTAACCCTTTAAGGTTCAATGTAATATAGTATAGTATAGTATAGTATACTGTATATATACACAGTTCAAAAGTTTGGGGTAGGTTACATTTTTCTTAAAGAAATTTCTAAAAGATGCTCACCAAGGCTGCATTTATTCGATCAAAATATAGTAAAAAATACAGTAACATTGTAAAAAATTAATACAATTTTAGGTAACTGTTTTCTATTTGAATATATTTTGAAGTGTATTTTATTCCTGTGATGGCAAAGCTTAATTTTCAGCAGCCATTACTCCAGTCTTAAGTGTCACATAATCCTCCAGAAATTATTCTCTTAAGAAACATTTCTTATTATTATTAATGTTGAAACCAGCTGTGCTGCTTAATATTTTTTATTGAAACTGGTACAAAAGGTTCAAAAGAACAGCAATTACATTAAATGTTTTTTTTTTTTTACTGTGACTTTTGATCAATTTAATGCATCCTTGCTGACCCCAAATATTTTTAACTGTAGTATACATACACTGCCCTCCAAAAGTTTGGAAACGCCCTAGAAAAGTGGGGTTTTGGACAATATTGGCATGAATCCTTTTTAATTTGTGATAATTTTGCACTGATAAGGGACAACACAAACTACGAAAACATATTTTATTACATAAACAGTTTATACATAGAAAAAATTTAAATTTTAAATGTAATATTTGTAAACTATCTGACCTACAGTAAATTGGGTTCTAATTGGTTCATTGTATTCTAAACTTAATTGGCAATCAATTGTTGAAGCTATTAAGGTGTGCTGACCCAAAAATCTTTTAAAAACCTGGGCCAAGTTTAAACCAGTAACCAGGCATCACAGCTGACAAAGGGGCATGTCTGACTTTGACATGTATATATTGCCATTATTATGTAATCAAAATGAAAATTATTATTGCTGGTCTTCAATGATAATGTCAAGTTACTTTAATGTACCTGTATTTGCACCAAAAAATGATAAGGATTTATGCTGATATCGTCCAAAACCACACTTTGCCAGGGGTGTTTCCAAACTTTTGGAGGGCAGTGTAGTTAAGAGGTTCAATTGAATGATATGCAATCTATTATATGTGACCCTAGACCACGAAACCAGTCATAAGTCGCTGGGGTATATTTGCAGCAATGGCCAACAATACATTGTATGGGTCAAAATTATCGATTTTTCTTTTACGCCAAAAATCATTAGGATATTAAGTAAAGATCATGTTCCATGAAGATATTTTGTACATTTTCTACCGTAAATATATCAAAACTTAGTTTTTGATTAGTAATATGCATTGCTAAGAACTTCATTTGGACAACTTTAAAGGTGATTTTCTCAAAATTTTGATTTTTTTGCAGCCTCAGATTCCAGATTTTCAAAAATAGTTGTATTTCAGCCAAATATTGTCCTGTCCTAACAAACCATACATCAATGGAAAGCTTATTTATTCAGCTGTCAGATATAAATCTCAGTTTCAAAAAATGTATCCTTATGACTGGTTTTGTGGTCCAGGGTCACATATACCTGTATAGTATAAGTACACACACACACACACACACACACACACACACACACATATATATATATATACACATAGGCGGATGCACCTCACGGGTGGTGGAGGAAGGCAAGACATATCCGGCAATGGAGAGGCCATGACATTTCTGGAGTATCTTCCAGACTTTCTGGTAGAAGCCCATGGGAACCCTGTTTATGGCCCCGTCCAGTCTGCGTCTCCTCAGCCACTGGCCCTGGCGCTCCTCCCACTGCAGGTGTGAGTCTCCTGTACCGGTCGGAGACAGCATCCCGCTGGGAGTGGAGGGGCTGCTGCATCGCTACAGACACGTACACATTTGCATCGTCAGTATATCATAAAGATATGAGGAAAAATTTGACTAGTGGGTCTAGTGCCACTAATCAGCACATATAACACACTTAAAAGCATGCTTCAGGTTTAGTAAGCAAACAGCTAAGATGTTACAATGTCAGCCCATGCTAAGATAGTGAAATGACCACAACAAGACAAGACTGACTTGACACACGTTAGAAATGTTAATTGGCTGTTATGGCTGGAAGTTTGTCCCATTTCAAATCAGTCAACTAATCTGAGGCACTGAAAAATTTCATTAGATTAAAATTATATTTACTGAGAACCAATGAACTGAATTCACCCCTCCAAGTTAAAATTATTTTTAATCTTCTGAACTGACTGATTGAATACTGAAAATAGTATTTGACAGTGGAGAGCAGGTGTTAGTGGAGAGGGTTTTGGTACAGTAGGTTTTTCTGCAAGTTACCGTGGAACGAGGGGATGTGAAATTACTGCTGATGGAATGACTGCTGGTAAATATCTATGAGAATAAAAGCAGAGCATACAAACATTTAAAATGGACACAAAAATGTCAATCATACAGAGAGACATCAACATGACAAACTATCACCTTCACAGTCAAAAAGATGCTTCATATGAATAAAAAAAGATGTGTATGATATGGGCAAACTGAATATTATTTAGAATTTTCATGCTAATACTGGCTTCATGACCTTGACAAATGTGCTGTGACCTCTAGACAGAATGGGCTCTGCACAAAAAAAGCTATTCTACAGTATTAGCACGGCATGCCAATATTACAAACTCAACCCACACTTATGGGTCTGGAGTCATCGAGCTGAAAACAAAATAACATAAAAGCCATTTAAGGTACAGTAGTGAGGAAATCTATTTATGACATCTTAAACTACAGTGTAAATATATCACAGTTTACAAAACATAAAAACAGTTGATAAATAATTTACAGACATGTCTCCTCTTTCACTCCACCTGTTTGATTTCAGTCTTGAGTTTTCTGATGCCCGTGCGCTCTGTCTTGGTGGCCCCCGTGTGTCCAAGCTCATGGATGGAGATGGCAGGACTGGTGGCTGAAGACTGAATCGGACGCACTTTCACACAATACAGAGCGATTATTGAAGAACAGACCACACAAGAGATCACAAGAGTAGCCACATTATACCTCTTTGTAAATGAACTGTACAGAAATCTTTCAATAATATTTTGTAGCTATTCAGCTAGGATGCATTAATTCGATCAAAGGGAGAGTAAATACATTTGTTACAAAAGATTTCCATTTCAAATAAATACTGTTCTTTTTTTTACTTTCTATTCATGAACAATTCCTGAAAAAAAAGCATATTTCACAAATATGGAATATGGAATATATGGAAGCCCATTTCTGCCACTGAATAAAATAAAAAAAGGTAATTGCAAGTTTTTATTTTACAATTCTGGCTTTTTTTCTCGCAATTGCGAGTTTACGTCTGTAATTCTGTCTTTTTTTTTATTAATTGCAGATACAAACTCGAAATTGCGAGAAAAAGAGTCAGAATTGCGAGTTTTTATCTCACAATTCTGACTTTATTTCTCACAATTGCACGTTTATATTCCACTATTCTCACTTTATAACTCGCAACTCATGCAATTCTGAGAAAAAAAAAAGAATTTCTCAGAATTGCGAGTGTATTTTTTTTCTCATTGTGAGAAATAAACTTGCAATTCTGTTTTTTTTTCTGGCAATTCAAGGGGGAAAAAGACTGATATGTTCATAGAATTGCGAGTTTAAATCTCACAATTCTGACTTAACTCACGATTGCATGTTATAAAGTCAGAATTACGAGATATAAACTTGTAATTCTGAGAAAAAGTCAGAATTTTGAGATAAAAATTCACAATGAATTTTAATTCAGTGGCGGAAATGGGCTTCTTTAAGAATAAATTACATTTTAAAATATAATAAAAAATGTTATGTCCACAATACAGTATTACTGTTTTTAATGTATTTTGATCAAATAAATGCAGACTTGAATAAAAATAAAACTATAAAAATTACACCTAAAAACCCAAAGAAATACTCACTGGAGTAAAGAGTGCAAAAACTAAGGTTGATTGATACTCACTGCTCCTCTCTACACCAAACTCTTTCCCGCTCAGGATGTGATGTAAGAGATTCTTCATGTCAAAAGGACTGAGGCTCATCAGGCTCTCTGATGCCTCCTCACCTGTAGACGTCACATGGACAAATTTATAACACTGAATGTAAGCAAATTAAAAGATTTACATTGCAGAACCAAAACTCTGATTGGCTGTACCTGAGCAGTGTAGACTGCGAGCAAGTTCTGTAGCCATCACTTGCATGATGAGCCCGATGCGCAGACGCAGCATGTCTCCAAACAGAGACGGCTGAGAGCGCACATACATAGCCAGATACACCATGATCTCCTGAATTCAGAAGTTTAATAGATAATTTTAATGGAAAAGTAGAAGATAGCAACATAACTTGAAGGCTTAAAATTACAACTACCTGTGTGAGGACAGCAATGCTGATATCTTGTCCACTAGCCTCATAAATCAAACAAATCAGTTCTTCAGGAGGAAGAGGACTAAAAATAAGAGAATCGGTTAAGTAAAAGGAGAACATTAAAATTATTGCTTTATAAAAAAATAATGATTTCAAAAATAAATAATCTAAAATGACTGAAACTAAAGACACTCACACTATGATGACCTTCTCTCTGGGTTCGGGAGGAAGACCCACTGTCAGCTGTTTATGATGGGAGATCAGATCTGTGCAAGCCTGAATGCATACAAAAAATATATATTAGAGGCAAATTGTTTCCACTGAGGTCTAAGATGATATAAATTATTTTTACTATTATAATCTCTATAAATCTAATAATGTATATTTTATGACAATTGTTTCCAAGACAGTTTTTGATGACACTTAAATTACTATAAAAATATTTATGTTTAAAAAAACAACAAAAAAAAAACGTTCTATTGTTAAATAAATGTTGTTGTTTTTTTTTTGTTTTTTTACTTTCGATTAATCAAAGAATCCTTTAAAAAAAGTAAAGGTTAAAAAATAAAGGTTTCCATAAAAATATTAAGCAGCCCAACTGTTGTAACATTAATAGTAATAAGAAACGTTTCTTGAGCAGCGAATCAGCATATTAGAATGATTTCTGAAGGATCATGTGACACTGAAGACTGGAGTAATGATGCTGAATATTCAGCTTTGCCATCACAGGAATACACTTTAAAATATATAAAAATAGAAAAGAGTTATTTTCATTTGTACTAATATTTCACAATATTGCTGTTTTTACTGTATTTTTGATCAAATAAATGTAACCTTGGTGAGTATAAGAGACTAAAATATTCTACTAAAATCTGACTCCACACTTTTGAATTATAATATAACATTTAAAGTTTTTAAAAAAATTCAAAATTATCAATATGTAAGTTTATTTATTTAAAAAAAATCAACCAAGTAACATAAAAGTGTCTGTTGTTTATGAAACAAGCACTGATAGATATGAGGTCTCACCTCAGCAAGGACTTCCACCCTCTTTTTCAGGATTCCTGAAATGTAGCGGATGAGGCCCCATTCCTTACACGCTCCTGCCAGGACATACAGCTCCTCCAGCAGGGAGCGAACAGTTGCCTCTCCATGTCCTGACAGATTTACTATCCAATCTGGACCCCTAAAACACACAAACACCAGGAGGAGAATGATTTAATGATTGATTTTAGACTTTAATTAAAAAAGGCTTTTTAAATAAATTAGAATGGAAATGCAGTCAATTTGTACAAACGTTCTCACTTCATAGCATAGAGAACATAGAGGATATCTGCCTGGTCCTGAAGGGTTGGACAATGCTTTAGCTGATTGACCAGATAGGCAAAGTCTGTGTTCCCATGAGAATCACGTGGCAAGTGCAGGTCAACACTATCGGCCTAGTGTGTGTTTGAAGACAAAAACAGACATAAATCAAAACTTTGGCCCATTTATTTCATTTTTTTTCACTTTATGCTGAGTGTGTAGACTTGCCTTGGTGTGATGAGAAACATTGTGCTGAGGAACATCCAGCAGGTTCAGAGACTTCCTGTGTTTGCTCATGATGGGGACAACAGGCAAATACATGGAAGGCTCTGAAAAACATAATAGAATGAGATGACGAGCCGTGCTCTAAAAGAAAGCATTTAATCCACTTAACTATTAACGATCGATCTTGAGAGCTCACTGGGCATGTTGTGGCCCTGAACCTGGGCCATGAAAGAGAGGATGTCCCTGGTGGTGTGTTCAGCACTGAAAACGTGGTGCTGCCCCCTCTGGATGGGAGGCAGATGACATTTTGTAGCAGTGCTGTGCAATAGATCTGTGAGATACTGGTCAAAAATGTTTCCTGAACCTCCTGTGGGAAAACAAACCACCACATTAATTTAGTTTATGTGGAGTATTGTGCATATATGCATATGTTGCTTTTTGGATGCTGGTGTCCCCAGTAGACTTATTAAACTAGCTTAACCAACAAGACCAGGAATAGAGATGCGCAGATAGTTAAATTCTGGACGATAATGATTAGTAAAATTCAACACTATTTTGAAATAATCAGTTCAAAATAATCACAATAATGTACATCACAGAATTGTACAGTATTAAAAATGGATATTCACTTTGAGATTTGCTAAACATTACATTTCACAGTACTTTAATCTGTAAATGAGTAGATAACTAATATACAGTGTTATTTTAGAATTATTGATATAGTATTATAGTATTTATTCATATTTTGAATTAGCTTTTTATTTTTATTTTTTTTACTCTAAAAATCATATTTTTATTTTTTTACTCTAAAAATGTCATGTTTTTGTCATTTTTATTAGCTTTGTGTTTTTTTATGCCAAATTTTTATAAAAAAAAATTAAGTTTAAGTGTTTCAGCTAATATTTATATTTTATTTCAGATTTATTTCAATTTTAATATTTTAGTTAACAATAACAACACTGCTGATATGGTACCCTAAGAAAGACCATTCTGGTCCATCAGCTTGACCAACAATAACCAGCATAAATCAACCTTGAACCATCAACACTTAATCTGATCTGAAAACCCTGGTTTTCAGCAGGGTATGTATGAGGGAGAGATGCTTTCCAAAGCAGCTATATGCAAATAAGTATGGATACCTGAAGGCCCAAAATTCTCTTCCTCTTCTTCTTCCTCTTCCTCTAGCAGATTTTCTTCAGAGTCAGCATCCAAGAAGCTGAGCTGGGTGTGGAAGGAGGTTGTGAGGAATGAAGAGAGGTTTGCCATCTGCACCCTAAACAGCAAAGGAATTTGCGATGTCAAATAAACCATATTTGTGCCTCAAACATCATACTATATATAGCTCTTTTTATTGTTATTGTCACAATTTTTCTGACCTTGCACCCGCAAAGTAGCCATCTTGAAGCTTCCGAAGGGTAGAGAGGATACAGGGGTCAATACTGTCACCATCCTCAACTGGTCCAATAATAGAAACAAAGAAACTGTTAATATTAATTTGTGCATATTGCAATATCTTCCATTGAACGAGAGGTTTTACCCAGCATGCTCTGTGTGATAGGGAATGTGAGGGTAGGTCTTCCAGTCATCCGCCAGCAGGACGAGAGATAAGCAAGCTCTGTTCGCAACATCTCCACAATCATCTGGTTATCCAGAGCCAGGTAGAAGTGATGCTGGTCAATGAACTATGGGAAAAATATATTGTTATAATGTTTTTTTTAGACTTTACAATATATACTTTTTTTTTTTTTTTGTATAGTAGGTCTTCTACCATAAAATACTTCAATGTGAAATCATTTTTATTTACCTGTGGAGTGAATGTGTAAGTACCATTTCTGATCTCATAAAACTTTGAAGTTCCCAAGACACCAATGTGCCTGTATGGTCGCCCACTCAGATTCAGTTTTTTACAGTTACCTGTGCAATGGAAAATTAATGGTTTGAACCTTCAAGGCCTTCTTCTAAATGCAGTTTTACAGATGTAGCCTTTGTTTACACTGTCTGACTCTGTCCTATTAGTCATGGTGGATCTAAACACTTACCTAGTTTGACATAAATGTGGCTCAGGATGCGAGCTGGCATGACCCGGATGGGCGAAACATCAGAGATGGTCTGAACCTCAATCCCTTGGTCCCTCAGCAGCTGTTGGATCTGCACTGACTCAGCCACTACACTCACTAAACAGAACAAATAGAGTTGCTGGCAAAAGGTCAGTCTTCTCTGTTTAGCAAATTATAGTCACAAGATCTAATTCAAAATTGAGCTTCAAGTAATGAAATGAATCTGCTCCTTAAATGGACTGTAGCCCAACACAACCAGATGATTCATTCCTATTATGTGGTAGATTTTCATATCCCCTAATATCAAATATTAAATATTAAAACGATATTAAACTCACACCTTTTATAGATGGAAATCATTACTATATAGTTTTCATAGTTTATGCTATACACTTTTAACATAAAACTCGAAGTATATATTCAGTTTATTCTTTCTTTAACCAAAATCTTTCAAAAGATGCTTTTTTGCAGTATTGTGTTCATTGGGATCCAACCTACATTTTTATTCCATTATATTAAAAAAAAAAAAAAATTGGTGAGAAAACCACAGGCTAAGTATTATTAGAAATTAATTTAATTTTTTATGAGTTTTTTTGGTTTTATTTTTCTTGTCTTGCTCAAACACACTGACCATTGCTCACATTGTTAGGTATTATAGAAATTTGTATGATAAAATCATAATTTCAAAAGTTATCATGTTTTACGTGAGCCAATTGTCACTCCCTTTAAGATCAACTTTTGCCCTTTATCTTTTTGTTTCTCTCACCACTTTATATCTTGTTAATTTTGTTGTAAAACTTGTGACGAGTCAGCTGCCTCCCCCCTAATTATCAGCACTCCCCGTCCCTTAATCGCCGCCCTTCACCAGGCTCCCGACTGGAGTGGGTGTGTGAGAGAGGAGGGGCGCTTAAACAGCCAGGGCTGGCGGCGCGTGATGAGGCACACCTGAAGGAAATGGAGCCTCATCACCGCCGCTGATATAGGCCGGCTGCGCCTCTCCTCGGGAGACCGGTCTCTTCCCCCGTGCATGCACGCTGGTGTCCTCGTGGGTCCAGGAAGGGAGCGTCGAGTAGGAGGACCGCACCCGTGAAACGGATGACGGGCCAGGATGCCTGGCCGTACATCTGGAAGCGCCGCGGGCCCATAGGAGGACGAAGCCGCTGAATGGAAGCCGCCGCCCTCGCGCCCCCGGACCCAGGTGGGGAGCGCGTGCGGCCACCGGACTCCGCCCCTTACCTGGACCCTTCCTTCCAGAACACTGCCCCTCCTTCACATTCTGCGTTACACGACGAGGACACCAGATCCCCCTGTTTATTTTGGACACTTTAATCCCCTTTGGACACTTTTATTTTATTATTTCTGTTGAATAAAAGCCTCTCTGAGGCCTGACGCCACACCCACTGTGTCTGTCGTTTGCTCCTCCCGTCACACTGGTGGAGAATGCGGGCATAACGGAGCTTCGACAGCACAGTTGGGCAACATCGATGACGTCATCCCCTCTCGCTCGCAAAAGTTCGTGGAAATCCGCACTGGGACGGAGGAACGACGGAGACGGCCTCCCAGCCACCTAAGGGGTAAGTGACGTTCTGTTTATTGTCATTTACCCTGTGGTTGGTTGAGGCTGTCGACTAAAACCCGGTTTCTCTGTCCCGGTTCCGGCGCGGTGCGAGAGGGAGAGTTGCCCGGAGAGGAATCCCTGCCCCGCCCACTCCGACCGCTGGAGCCTGGTTGAGGAAGGTAGCACTCCTGCGTGGGCAGCGGCCGGATGACGGGGATGTCGCTTGGGGGGGGGGGGATGTGACGAGTCAGCTGCCTCCCCCCTAATTATCAGCACTCCCCGTCCCTTAATCGCCGCCCTTCACCAGGCTCCCGACTGGAGTGGGTGTGTGAGAGAGGAGGGGCGCTTAAACAGCCAGGGCTGGCGGCGTGTGATGAGGCACACCTGAAGGAAATGGAGCCTCATCACCGCCGCTGATATAGGCCGGCTGCGCCTCTCCTCGGGAGACCGGTCTCTTCCCCCGTGCATGCACGCTGGTGTCCTCGAGGGTCCAGGAAGGGAGCGTCGAGTAGGAGGACCGCACCCGTGAAACGGTTGACGGGCCAGGATGCCGGGCCGTACATCTGGAAGCGCCGCGGGCCCATAGGAGGACGAAGCCGCTGAATGGAAGCCGCCGCCCTCGCGCCCCCGGACCCAGGTGGGGAGCGCGTGCAGCCACCGGACTCCGCCCCTTACCTGGACCCTTCCTTCCAGAACACTGCCCCTCCTTCACATTCCGCGTTACACGACGAGGACACCAGATCCCCCTGTTTATTTTGGACACTTTAATCCCCTTTGGACACTTTTATTTTATTATTTCTGTTGAATAAAAGCCTCTCCGAGGCCTGACGCCACACCCACTGTGTCTGTCGTTTGCTCCTCCCGTCACAAACTATTGTGTAAGTTATACTGTAACTGAAAAAGCATAAGTGCCTGAGTTTGACCAAACATATTTCTAGAAAAATCTGGCACATCCTTTTCCCATAAAAATTACAGAAATTCAAAAGGTGATAACACAATTTAAGATATGGTACACATATGTCTGACTGTCTATATTCCTCATAAAAAGGCAAAAATTAAAGCAATAATATTCACAAACCTTGCACAACAACATCAGGCTTGAATTCTTTAGAAAATCGCCTGTTCAGAGGATCAATCTCTCCAGGGGCCAGAAATCCCTAATTAAAATAAACCATTTGTCAAATATCAGAAAAAAGGAGCAGAATAGATAAAACACAAAGGATTGCCTGGGACTACTATGTTTTGACATTTCACATGTGCACTTAATCAACAAAGATACCAAAGGTAGCACTTCGACACCTGACATCATATCTGATTATATACAGTATAACATGTTTAATATGGAAGTGGATCCAGGCTTTAGTACCTCTGCCAGCAAACAGCCCAGGATATACAGAGACTGGCCCCACATGTGTGGGAGCTGGCCAGCGGCCACACGCTCCACTGAGTGAGGGTTCCTGTACTCCTCTTCAACCTGAACAAGAAACAAACACACAGATGAGCAACAGATCAAAACATTTTACCCAGGATTGTTTGTGTCACAGTTACTGAGCAGAGTCCAAACACTCATTCAACTTGAATTAATCTTCAGAACTGGCATCATTTAGTGCACATTGTGTCTTTGTGCAAAAAAAGGAGTATTTGAGGTGATAAATGTGCATGCTGATTCAGAATGATAAATGATCATTTGTTGCAGATGAAAATTAGACACTAGCTGCGTTTCCATCCACCTATTTTTATGCACATTTTGGAATATCGCATAAAAAACGCTGGATGGAAACGCTAATATGCGCATAAATTCAAAAAATGCGCATAAAAAATTATGCGCACATTTGAGCAGGATACATTTTTTATCCGATAAGAAAAAATGCGCATAAACTACGATGGAAACACATTTACCGAATAAATTCCCCCATGCGCATCGAAAAAGTCATGTGACTTTGCGCTATGAGACGGGATAACTTGACTAACTAGTGGACCGATCTCGTTCACAGCATCCATATGTTGTTATGGTCGTTCTGAAATGCCTGAGGAAAGTCTGTCATCTAAGTATTTCTGTATAATTACTGTCTTACATGACTGCGTTCCCAAACAGCAGCATCCACCTCCGAAAGTAATGACCGCATTTATTGTGTCTCATCTGCTCGCTCTGAGGTGCAAGTAATTTATGTCATATATGAAAATGATTATATTCAGTGGCTTCTCCTATATTCTTAGTGATATTTAGTGCCACAGTTTACCAGGAAGTGATGATTTTGTTCTCTTTGAATCGTTGGATGGAAATGGTGGTTTATTCACATATGTTTTATGCGATATTTCAGTTTTGCGCATAAGTTTAATTAGAATCTTTGGATGGAAACATAGCTATTGATGAACTGTACATGGTATTGATCAGAGTAACAAAATGGTTTAAACTCACTTTGTCAGCAGGTACAGCGTAGAGTTCAGGCACCAGACGAATCCCGTGTTTGCCTCTGATCAAAACTCCATCAAGAGCCTCTTTGTATTCCTGCACCTGAGGAATGACACAGCCATCAGTCATTACATACTGGGAGTGGAAGTTATTTTTTATTCATAAGAGTTACTGCCGCTCCTTTCAAAATACAAGTGAGTATTTATACAACGGCCTGTTTGTACCTGCTCATGGTCTTCACCGAAGATGCCATCGAGTATAAGATAAGTCCAAAACACTGGCCACTCACATTCAATGTTCTCAAAGAGCTTCAGCTCAGCAGGATCATAGTGAAGACGAGTGGGGTCCTATCACAACCATAAAAACATAGAATGCAGTCACACTATGAGAGAATTAGCCACAAAATACTTATTTTGTGTAAAATCAAGGGTCTGATTACCTCTTTTGGGGTCCTGTATCCATCTCTGATAAATCGACAACAGCCATAACGTCCCTAAAATGATTGAAATTTGCTTAAGATTGTTACAAAAGTAGCAACCGCAGCTGACAGCACAGCTGTTTCCTCAATGGCCCAGTACCTGCAGCTTGGTGATGATTTCACTCTTGGTGATGTTGACCAGATCTGCGTCCTCCACTGCAAACGCAGGAAAAGAGATGACAGAGAGCAGACCGGCATCTATCTCTTTAGAGGTGGAAGCTCGAGGAAGCATGGAGCACAAGATAGACTAGAAACACAATGAGAAACAAGATGTTTGATGGATAACTTTTATTGATTGGGAAAAAATATAATTTTAAATGTGAATCACTTACTTAAATACTAAAGAATAAACCTGAGCTGCATCTCCCAAAACCTTTGTAAGCATAAGTAGATCATACAGTATACCATTGGTGCCAATGATGCTTTTGAGAAATGCAGTCCTGGTCTGTAATATAATAACCAATGAAGAACCACATTCAATTGATTCATTTACCTGACAATGTTCTACTTCATCTGGGAGAACATGAATCACCGATTTCGGGCCTCCATGAGCTCCAAACAAGTCAAGCTCATCAATGGCCTCCAAAGCTGCCTAAAACATGAACAACAAACAAAAGTCAATTTCTGAATGAGCAGAGAGACTAAACGAGACCAGATGACTCTCCTACCTTAGCCATTCCAACAGAGCTGCCGTTCAGTTCAGGAATTCCTTGATTGGTTTTGTCTCCTCTCTCCCACATCCCATAATCCTGCAGGGGAGCGCAAACTGTAATGCCAGTTCAGTAACTCTATTATCTAAGAACTTGATAAACCAATGAGAACTCACAGCCACTTTGTACGCTGCCTCGATGTAGAACACCAGGTTCTGGATAAACGCCACCTCGTCCAAGTTAGATATGATACGTAGACCTGCAACGCAATTTCAATGATAATGAAAACGGTTGCTAAAAATAGGAAACCCCACAGCACAACAAAAAGCACAACCCAACCAATGGAGGATAAATTTAAAACCCCACGAAAGTTTGTGAGCATGTTTGTTTGCTTTGAGTTTTTTTTATAAGTTATAAAAGTTATTTAATTTGTTTTTACCACATATATAAGTTTAAAATTTGAAGTCATTTTCAGGAAAATTGACTATTTTGATTACTATACGTATTTTTGTCCAATCAAATGAGCTCTAGAATGAGAAATCCCATAAACCACCTGCATCTGACAAGCAATAGCAAGCAGCAAATCATTTGATATCATAAATCATAAAACCCAGCTGAGATTTCAAGGAAATTATCACAGAAAAGAAAACTATGCTGATCAAAAAATTTCAAGGGGTCTTTAAAGGGAAAGTTTACCCAAAAATGAAAATTATTTTTTCACCTTCATGTCCTTACAAAACTGTATGACTTTCCTCTGCAGAACACAAAATCATATATATTTTAAGAATATTGGAAACCAAGCAGTTTTGGTTGACCGTTGACTTTCATATTTTTTTTTTCATTTTTGGGTGCACTATCCCTTTATGGATAAATCCACTCTAGAGATAGTTCGTCTCACCTGAGGCGGTCATCTGCGCCAATGTGAGCAGGTACAGTGATGTGGCATCAACCTGCAGGTGCCCCCACTGATCATCTCCAACCACTGTGGCACAGGTAGGTGTGTGATATTTGGCATGCAGGCAGTCCTTTGTGCTCTGTGTGTGTTTGAACTTCTCTACCTTTGCCACCTGCAGTAACATATGCACATGCTTAGCCAGGCCAGAGAGGTGTGTTCAGATGTCAGTAGACATGAGCTCAACAATGAATGATAAACAAAAAAACTATATAGCTAAACAGATGGGTTTAGAATAACAAATGAGCAAGACCATAGTTAAATGCCGTACCTGTCTCATCATACACTGCAGCAGCCCCTGCATTAGTTTAACCACACTCTGAAAAAAAAAATGCTGTTAAAGGGATAGTTCACCCAAAAATGAAAATTCTGTCATTAATTAGTCACATCATGTCATTCCAAACCTGTAAGAACTTCATTCATCTTCGGAACACAAATTACGATATTTTTTGATGAAATCCGAGAGCTTTCTGACCCTGTCATAGACAACAACACAACTGCAATGTTCCCAGGTCCAGAAAAGTAGCAAGGACATCGGTAAAATAGTCCATGTGACATCAGTGGTTCAACCATAATTTTACGAATGAAGGTCTTACAGGTTTGGAACGACATGAGGGTGAGTAATTAATGACAGAATTTTCATTTTTGGATGAACTATCCCTTTAATAGTACAAGTATTGATTTCTGGAAATAAACAAGCAGCACAATATTCTGGATAAATGTATACTCACAAATAATTGCCAGACACAACTATATATATATATATATATATATATATATATATATATATATATATATATATATATATATATATATATATACAGGTGCTGGTCATATAATTAGAATATCATCAAAAAGTTGATTTATTTCACTAATTCCATTCAAAAAGTGAAACTTGTATAATGTATGCATTCATTCCACACAGACTGATATATTTCAGGTGTTTATTTATTTTAATTTTGATGATTATAAGTGACAACTAATGAAAACCCCAAATTCAGTATCTCAGAAAATTAGAATATTGTGAAAAGGTTCAATATTGAAGACACCTGGTGCCACACTCTAATCAGCTAATTAACTCAAAACACCTGCAAAGGCCTTTAAATGGTCTCTCAGTCTAGTTCTGTAGGCTACACAATCATGGGGAAGACTGCTGACTTGACAGTTGTCCAAAAGACGACCATTGACACCTTGCACAAGGAGGGCAAGACACAAAAGGTCATTGCAAAAGAGGCTGGCTGTTCACAGAGCTCTGTGTCCAAGCACATTAATAGAGAGGCGAAGGGAAGGAAAAGATGTGGTAGAAAAAAGTGTACAAGCAATAGGGATAACCGCACCCTGGAGAGGATTGTGAAACAAAACCCATTCAAAAATGTGGGGGAGATTCACAAAGAGTGGACTGCAGCTGGAGTCAGTGCTTCAAGAACCACTACGCACAGACGTATGCAAGACATGGGTTTCAGCTGTCGCATTCCTTGTGTCAAGCCACTCTTGAACAACAGACAGCGTCAGAAGCGTCTCGCCTGGGCTAAAGACAAAAAGGACTGGACTGCTGCTGAGTGGTCCAAAGTTATGTTCTCTGATGAAAGTAAATTTTGCATTTCCTTTGGAAATCAGGGTCCCAGAGTCTGGAGGAAGAGAGGAGAGGCACAGAATCCACGTTGCTTGAGGTCCAGTGTAAAGTTTCCACAGTCAGTGATGGTTTGGGGTGCCATGTCATCTGCTGGTGTTGGTCCACTGTGTTTTCTGAGGTCCAAGGTCAACACAGCCGTATACCAGGAAGTTTTAGAGCACTTCATGCTTCCTGCTGCTGACCAACTTTATGGAGATGCAGATTTCATTTTCCAACAGGACTTGGCACCTGCACACAGTGCCAAAGCTACCAGTACCTGGTTTAAGGACCATGGTATCCCTGTTCTTAATTGGCCAGCAAACTCGCCTGACCTTAACCCCATAGAAAATCTATGGGGTATTGTGAAGAGGAAGATGCGATATGCCAGACCCAACAATGCAGAAGAGCTGAAGGCCACTATCGGAGCAACCTGGGCTCTCATAACACCTGAGCAGTGCCACAGACTGATCGACTCCATGCCACGCCGCATTGCTGCAGTAATTCAGGCAAAAGGAGCCCCAACTAAGTATTGAGTGCTGGACATGCTCATACTTTTCATGTTCATACTTTTCAGTTGGCCAAGATTTCTAAAAATCCTTTCTTTGTATTGGTCTTAAGTAATATTCTAATTTTCTGAGATACTGAATTTGGGGTTTTCATTAGTTGTCACTTATAATCATCAAAATTAAAAGAAATAAACACTTGAAATATATCAGTCTGTGTGGAATGAATGTATACGTTATACAAGTTTCACTTTTTGAATGGAATTAGTGAAATAAATCAACTTTTTGATGATATTCTAATTATATGACCAGCACCTGTATATATATATATTATACATAACTATATACACTCCCCTCCAAAAGTATTGGAACAGTGAGGCCAATTCCTTTATTTTTGCTGTAGACTGAAAACATTTGGGTTTGACATCAAAATATGAATATGAGATGAGAGATTAACATTTCAGCTTTTATTTCCAGGTATTTTCATCTGGATCTGATACACAATTTAGAGGATAGCACCTTTTGTTTGAACCCACCCATTGCTCATGTTACCAAAAGTATTGGAACATGTGACTGACAGGTGTGTTTTGTTGTCCTGGTGTGTCCTATTAATTGATTATTCAAACAATAAATAGCACTGAATGTCTGCGCTCAGTTTCAGATCTGTGTAGACTGCATTTATAGTTAGTTAGACGTGTAACCAACATGAAAACCAGAGAGGTGTCTATGGGTGAAAAACGAGCAATTGTGAAGCTGAGAGAAGATGAAAAATCAATCAAACCATTGCACAAACACTGGCAATAGCAAGTACAACCATTTGGAATCTCCTGAGGAAGAAAGAAACCACTGGTGTACTAAGTAACACACCTCGAACGGGTATTTTAAGGAAAACATCAGCAGTTGACGACAGAAACATTGTGACAGCTGTAAAGAAAGACCCTAAAACAACTGTTAGTGACATCTGCAACAACATCCAGAGGGCAGGAGTGAAGGTATCACAATCTACTGTTCGCAGAAGACTTCATGAACAAAAGTACAGAGGCTACACCAGAAGATGCAAACCACTCATTAGCAAGAAGAATAGGAGACAAGCCTCAAAAATTCTGGGACAAGGTTTTATGAACCAAAGTGATGGAAAGGCTAAAGTTTGGAGAAAAAAGGATCTGCTCATGATCCCAAACATACAAGCTCATCTGAAACACAGTGGAGGTAATGTAATGGCTTGGGCTTTCTTTGCTTCTTCTGGGACAGGCTCATTAATCTTCATTAATGATGTAACACATGACGGCAGCAGCAAAATTAACTCAGAAGTCTACAGAAATATTTTGTCTGACAATTTACAGAAAGATGCAACCAAACTGATTGGGAGATCCTTCATCATGCAGCAAGATAATGACCAAAAACATAGTGCCAAAACAACAAAGGAGTTCATCAGGGCCAGAAGTGGAAGGTTTTAGACTGACCAAGTCAATCTCCACACTATACCTATATATATATATATATATATATATATATAAACCCTTATATATATATATATATATATATATAAACCCTATAGAGCATGCCTTTTACCTGCTAAAGAGGAGACTGAAGGGAGTAACCGCCCAAAACTGAAAGAGGCTGCGGTGAAAGCCTGGAAAAGCATCACAAAAGAAGAATGCAAAAGTTTGGTGATGTCAATGGGTCAAATGCAGTTATTGAAAGCAAAGGATTTGCAACTAAATATTAAGTCTATTTCACTTTAATTTATGTTAATTCTATCTGTTCCAATACTCTTGCTCACATGAAAAATGGGTGGGTTCAAACAAAAGGTGCTATCTTCTAAGTTGTTTATTAGATCCAGATATGAATACCTGGAAATAAAAGCTGAAATGTTGAGCTCTTGTCTCATATTCATCTTTTGATGTCAAACCCAAATGTTTTCAGTCTACAGCAAAAATAAAGGAATTGACCTTACTGTTCCAATACTTTTGGAGGGGAGTGTATATAGGCTTTTTATTTAATTTTTTACTTTCCCGGAACAGCGCATGTGACACTGAAGACTGGTGAAAATTCAGCTTTGCCATCACAGGAATAAATTACATTTTAAAATATATTCAAATAAAAAAGTTATTTTAAACTGTAGTAACATTTCACAATATTATATATTACAATATTATATACTGCAGCTTACAGTGGGGAAAAAAATTATTTGATCCCCTGCTGATTTTGTATGTTTGCCTACTGACAAAGAAATTATCAGTCTATAATTTTAATGGTAGGTTTATTTTAACAGTGAGAGACAGAATAACAACAAAAAAATCCAGAAAAATGCATTTCAAAAAAGTTATAAATTGCTTTGCATTTTAATGAGTCAAATAAGAATTTGATCCCATATCAATCAGCAAGATTTCTGGCTCCCAGGTGTCTTTTATACAGGTAAGGAGCTGAGATTAGGAGCACTCTCTTAAAGGGATATAATACCTGTATAAAAGACAACCTGTCCACAGAAGCAATCAATCAATCAATCAATCAGATTCCAAACTCTCCACCATGGCCAAGACCTCTCCAAGGATGTCAGGGACAAGATTGTAGACCTACACAAGGCTGGAATGGGCTACAAGACCATCACCAAGCAGCTTGGTGAGAAGGTGACAACAGTTGGTGCGATTATTCGCAAATGGAAGAAACACAAAATAACTGTCAATCTCCCTCAGTCTGGGGCTCCATGCAAGATCGCACCTCGTGGAGTTTCAATGATCATGAGAACGGTGAGGAATCAGCCCAGAACTACACGGGAGGATCTTGTCAATGATCTCAAGCTGGGACCATAGTCACCAAGTAAACAATTGGTAACACACTACGCCGTGAAGGACTGAAATCCTGCAGCGCCCGCAAGGTCCCCCTGCTCAAGAAAGCACATGTACAGGCCCGTCTGAAGTTTGCCAATGATTCAGAGGAGAACTGGGTGAAAGTGTTGTGGTCAGATGAGACCAAAATCGAGTTCTTTGGCATCAACTCAACTCGCCGTGTTTGGAGGAGGAGGAATGCTGCCTATGACCCCAAGAACACCATCCCCACCATCAAACATGGAGGTGGAAACATTATGCTTTGGGGGTGTTTTTCTGCTAAGGGGACAGGACAACTGCACCGCATCAAGGGGACGATGGCGGGGCCATGTACCGTCAAGGCCAGGGCATTGAAGCCACCCAGGGCATTGAAAATGGGTCGTGGATGGGTATCCCAGCATGACAATGACCCAAAACACATGGCCAAGGCAACAAAGGAGTGGCTCAAGAAGAAGCACATGAAGGTCCTGGAGTGGCCTAGCCAGTCTCCAGACCTTAATCCCATAGAAAATCTGTGGAGGGAGCTGAAGGTTCGAGTTGCCAAACGTCAGCCTCGAAACCTTAATGACTTGGAGAGAATCTGCAAAGAGGAGTGAGACAAAATCCCTCCTGCGATGTGTGCAAACCTGGTGGCCAACTACAAGAAACGTCTGACCTCTGTGATTGCCAACAAGGGTTTTGCCACCAAGTACTAAGTCATGTTTTGCGAAGGGGTCAAATACTTATTTAACTTTTTTGAAATGCGTTTTTCTGGATTTTTTTTTTTGTTATTCTGTCTCTCACTGCTAAAATAAACCTACCATTAAAATTATAGACTGATCATTTCTTTGTCAGTGGGCAAACGTACAAAATCAGCAGGGGATCAAATATTTTTTTCCACACTGTATATTACTGAGCATAAGAGACTGAAATATCTTACACATATATATACACATGATTGCTTCAACTACACATAACACTGTAATATATTTCAGGCTTCTGTTAGGTGTAGTTGAAGCAATCGTCCAACAACCTGTTACAGTACTCAATGACAATGTGCTACTGAACAATGCCACAACAGGTGGTCATGTTTTGAAGTTCTAGTTACCTGTTCAAGCTCGTAGGCTTTAGCCTTGTCCTCATCACGGTCTGCATTCTTGCGGTAAGCCATGCCGAGCCCCCATACTGCCAAGATGCTGTAAACATTATCTCTAACCCAGGCATCCTTCTGTTGCTCGCTAGCTGGCAGTAGACCTGTCACTGGATTCTATATGGAGAGGTCAAACCCATCTTTATCAATTCAAATATACACCACTTAATTAAATACAAGCTTGATCTGATTTGTTATGCTAATTCTCATAACACTTACATATTTCATACGTTTTAGGTGTTTTAAACACTAGTAACGTGCTGAGAAAATGTTAATTCATACAATCAAATAATAAAAAAATCAAACATAGTTATGTTGATCACTTATTATTCCTTATACAGTTTCTTGTGTTATGCATAAAGCATCAGCTCTGCTTTCAAAGGGAATTTACATAGATAATACAAATATTTTCCTCACTCATGGGTTATTTAAAGGTGACCTTTGTTCAAGCTTTATTTATTTTTAGATTTCTCCTGTCAGAATGGCCCCAATGGTGCAGAAGAATCTCAACCACAAGAAACTACTGTAGACAGAGGCCTATATTTTTATTTGAGCTGGAATTTTCTTTTTTTTTTACCATTATATTTTAATAATTCATTACGAACAATATAGATTGTATAGAACAGAGATTTGCAGAACACATTAGAATTAGAATATATTAGAATACAGAATTATTAGAATAGATTAGAATATATTAATGTATTAAATAGAACAATGGCGTAAAATAGAATAGTATGGAATTATATAGTACATCCGAACAGAATAATGCATAGAGCTAAATAGAACAGAATAGGCTATATAATAGAGCAGAACAGAAAAGAATGGAGTAGAAGAGAATAGCATGATATATGTAACACACTAGAATAGAATAGAATAGAATAGAATAGAATAGAATAGAATAGAATGTTCGATCATGTTTTGAACAAACCTGGTGGCATAATATTGTTTCTTGGACAAGTCTGGCAAATCCATCCAACCTCACTCCAGAATTACTGCGGCTCCTCATGCTGTCATCTATTTATGGTCTTGACATAGAATTTAAGAAGATATTAAAGAGAAAACCTTCTGCTTCCTGATCGATTAGAAGAGAGCATGCAACCAGATCTTTACTGTAGCCTATTAGTTATTCATAACGGCTAGCCAAGTCATGCAATCCGTTCGCAATGTGGTCCATTCATTTACTTCATAATAAAAACGATTAAAATAAACAGGCCCACTACACAAACAGGCTATTCAAAGACAATATACGCCCTTCTACCATTTTAAGGATCTGTAAAGCTCTGTATTTTAATCAAGCATTGAACATCCTGCATGAATTCCGAGGTCGACACTGACAGCAAACGAGAGCCCGCCCACATGATGACGTCCGGCTGTTTGAGTGACACGAAAACCCGGAAGTTCAGTAATCTTTAGCCAGCAGCATCTAGGGACTGACGGAAGATTTATACTTATTTTAAAACAAGCATTCACTTTCTTAAGAGCTGGTTTAGGTTGTGAATGTTTTTTGTTTTTTTTCCTCTAATCGTTCACGCCTATTTCTCGTGCTAAGCGCTACTAAAACGTTAATTAAAACGTCTTGTTTTGGGGTTTAAAAGGGAAAAGTCCGTGTAGTTTATCCGTTTGTCATTGGGGTCCGCCTACGGTATGCGCTCTGTCTGGACCAGACGCGAGTTGTTTTCGTGTAGAAGCTCGTCTTTTGATTGGTTCACGATGAGTGCTTTGGAGTACATTAGGGGCATTGACACTGAAAGCCAAAAGTAAAGTTTCTCTCTAGTTTTACGAGGGCACTGTGGTGTTAAGGAACAGTTTCATCAACATTGTTCAAATATGTAAAAGTATATATACTTTTAACTTTTTTTTAACAACAAAGGTGCCACACATTTCTAATCTGTATATTTTCTTCAACATTCATAGACTTAAACCAATGACCAGAGTGACCATAAACTGAATTATTTCTACTTTAACTCACTTTAACCAATCCAAAGTCCAAAAAATCCATTTGCATTTAGTGACCATAGCCCCTCAAAAACCACAGGCACCTGCTTCTATAATAATATAGAAGAGAACAGAACAAAAAGAATATACTAAAGTAGAATAGCAGAATTAGGGTAGAATTTAAAAGAATTCTCATTCATTTTAAACAAACCTGGTGACATAATATTGCATAATAAACAAAAACCACAGACTCCTCAGTTGTGTTACCACAGCTTGATTTATTGTAAAATTTCTTTTGACAGCAACTATGGAAATCTTAATTCAAGTGTCCAACAGCATGTCAAATATTCAAATGTTCCTTTTTGGTTCTTAGAATTAAGAGACTGATTGTGGTACTAATAATTATCATAATTGTCTCATAATTATCCTGTACATTAAAGTGTAGGTGAAGAAGCTTCTATATTTCACTGTAGGTAAATGTGAAATCTGAAACACTGGATTTCTAAGCACGTGTTGGCTCAAGAGTAAATGTGCTGTTGAAGGTGACAGATTTATTTTAGCTACTGCAGGCCCTTTTTAAGTCAATGGCAATTTAAATGTAATGTTTTTAGACAATAATTTTATCTTAAGTGATACAGAATGAATGTGGCAAGTGTGTTTTTTCAAATTCTTGTACCCCTGAATTAGTGAACTTTTTACTAATGTGCATCTGATAATGATATGCAAGAAAAACTCCAGTCTTACTCTGGTTTAGCACCTTGTGTATAAGAATACATAAAACAAAAAATCAGCTAGAGGCCTTTCAGAATAAAGATACAGAAAAAAAAAAAACTACAGTTGCAACTTTGTCAAAATACACATTCAGTACATATTCTTTGGCGTGTTACTAATAACTTGGCCTCTTGGTTTACTGCAGTGTCTTCCTGTACCCTAAGCCCATCTCCACTTGTGAAATCATTGAGTTAAATCCAATGAAAGAGTTGCAGGTTATCCTAAGCAGTCATAACTCTGTATAACAAACCATTTTTACCTTTTTTTTACCACAATATAAGTGCATAAATTGCATAGATTTAGTGTAATAAAATGCATCAGTTCTATTCAAACCATTGTGCTGAACCCTATGACACAACAATCCCCCCCTTTACTAAAAACCCGCCCCACCCCTCAACAGATCCACCGAACGAATCGCTCAAAAAAGCTAGCTTTGTTCAGACTAGCAAAATCCTGACCCCTGAAAATGGCCGTCTGGTCTCCCAGCGAAAGTTTCGCTAGGATCTCCTTGTCAACGTCGCTGCCCATGGCAATCACAGTGGGAACGCCCTCTGCTCTGCGCATGGCGCTAATGCCTTCCTCCAGGTTCTTGTTGCTGGTGACCCCATCGGTGAGGAAGACGAATGCCAGCTCGGCATTTCGTCTAGCCAATCGTGTGCCACTGCTCGTGACGATGTTGTTGACGGCGTAGATAATACCGCTGCCCACATTGGAAGTAGAATCCAGGTACCTCAAGCTGGCCAGGCCATCAGTGATGACGGTGAAGTTGTTGGTGAGTTTGAAGGCCAACTGATGTTGGTTTTCGTCACCATACTGCACAAGAGCCACCCTGGCATTGCGTTCATCGCTGTCTCCCCGGGCGAGGGTCAGGCGGTTAGCGACGTTCTCCACGAACTCACGTGCATAGCGGAAATTCTCCTGACCCATGCGCTCCGAGCCATCCAGCATGAAGATGAGATCAACAGGCCGCTGGATGCAGTTGGCTACAGCTGGCTCTATAAGATACAAAAACAGCAATAATTGTCTAGGTTGACATGCTTGATTTGTTCCGAATTAAATTAAAATAATGAATTGTGCAAAATAAATTTGTTAGTTTACAGAGATAAGGTTCATTTAAGAGCAAATAAAGTTTGCTTTCGTTAAAATGTTAACGAAAATAAACATTTCATTGATTGCTAAAGATATTTATTTGTCAGAAATAATTCAAATTGCATTTCTTGCAGTCCAAGAGCTTGCCATTTTTTCATTGCACATTTCTGATATATAGTTTATATATATAATACTTACTACTAAATATACATAATCTTGCATTACCAAGAAAAATCTCATTATTGTCTATAATGGCAGACTGCAATCCATTCTTAGTCCATTTTTCTTTCACTTACGGATAGTCAATATCAGGATGCTCATAGCTAATTCACATTGATATGCATTTCCATTCAAAAAGATTCACTGAGATAATCATCAAGCATAAATGGCCATTAACATTTATATAAGGAGGCTACAAAAAGTATTACTGAATTGCCGTTGTAGTACATGAATGATATTATAGAGATATGTCAGATACTCTCTAAAGCTTTCTGTTGCCTAAATAGCAGATTAACTTTTGGGGGCAATTTCGAAAATAAATTTAACCAGAAAAAAATATTGAATTATTTTTTTTAGGAATAAAACAATATGCTATAGCAGGGGTGTTAAACTCAGTTCCTGGAGGGCCGGAGCCCTGCAGAGTTTAGATGCAACCCTAATTAAACACACCTGATCCAGCTAATCAAGTTATTAAGGCTTATTTGAAAACTACATGGTTTGTGTGTTGGAGCAGGGTTGGAACTAAACTCTGTAGGGCTGCGGCCCTCCAGGAACTGAGTTTGACACCCCAGTGCTATAGCATTGGTAAAGCATTTTATAAAAAAAATCCTTAATTTACAATACCAATTATTTGTGTAAAATATAGTGGGTATTTGAAAGTCGACCATGGTAAAGCAGCACTAAAATGCTCCATTGATATTTCACTAACCTATGCAAAGCTACAGGCTTGTGAATTCAGCCTTAATGTGCAAAGTGCAAAACTGATACGAGTCTCAAAATGAATTGTTTATTAATTTACAGATCCTTTAAAGGAATAGATCAAGTAAAAAAATAAAATTCAGTCATCATTATCTGGTTGTCATTCAAAACCTGTATGAATTTCCAATTTTCGATGCACTACTTTACGACACGTTTATGGAGTTTTTACTTTTCTTTCTGGAGTTTGACAACCCCTGGTCACTCTACGTTTTCATTTTTAGAAAAAGATCACTGTTTAAAACATTTCCTTTTGTGTTCCAAAAAGAAAAAAAGTCATACAGGTTTGGAACAATGTGGGTAAGTAAATGATGACAGAATTTAGGTTTTTTTTATGTAAACTAACCCTTCATTTATCAGTTACCACTATCTTTGAAATTCACAACACCAAAGTATTTATAAAAGATCAAAATGCCTTCAAATCCTAGAAGCCCTGAGGAATCAAGCAAAACAGGATAAGCTAATGAGAGCATGCTTTGTAAGCAAAGTGTCGAAAACATGGTTCATCTATTCAAAACGTGTTCATTTTGCATATTTGAATGCAATAAATGATTACAGAGCAGCAGGCATTGAGGTCAAGAGGCAAAGGTTGCCATTTCACATTTTTGTAGCATAGAATTGCTTTTAGCAGAGGCTAGAAAACAAATGTAATTGGTTGATAACTGGCTGTGATGTTAAACATTTTACATGCTATTTCTTGCAAATTAAATGTTACATCTTTATTAGCAGCATTCGATTATTAATGCAAATACTATATTCATGCATAGACCAGCTAGCTTTTTACTTAACAACTCTACAGTGAGGCCAAGCCTATTCTTTTAGTCAAGCTATCAGTTTGAATTTTTGGAAATGCCCAATCCCATGCTTCCTAACACAAGCCAAGAGCTTTGTTTGGGTCTCCCATCATATCGGAATAAATCACTCTAAATGAGTCAATGAACAGATCGGTCCATGTCTGTTTGTCAGGTTCAGAGGACAGTTTAGCCATCTGGGCTGCGTAAGCCAATGTAGCTACAGCCTTGGTGTAGTTATCGGGGTGTTTGGCCTCTTGTAGATTGTTGAATAAGTTTGGGAAGCTTAGTACAGTGGTTGGGATGGGACTGTCCTTCCACTCCTCTGCAAGGGCGTCATCTGCAAGTGAGTGTTGAAACAATAGTTTTAGGGGCCTCCTAGCAACTGGCTCTGCCTAGTTGCTGGTTTGATTGATTTTAGTTTTTGATTTGATATCTTTTGCATTGATCATTGTGCATTTTGCAGACACACTCATAAGGAAATGTCACTAAACAACTGTTTGCACACCATCGTTGTGATAATGTGACATTTCCATTGTGAGACTTGCTATATCACACATAAGTGTATGATTAATATTCATAACATACATATGAGATGTATAACTCAACATACGTATAATATTTGTTATGTGTACTGAACCACTAATGTATAAAAAATGACTTTTTATAAATACAGTATGTTTATCATTTACCTTGCAAATCTAGACAGTTCTGTGGATTTTATATTATTTTGCAGAAAAAAACATTATTATTATTATTATGACTTTAATAAGCCAAATACAACCTGATTTGTTTTCTTTCTTTTTTTAACCCTTGTGCATCAATAAAAAAAGGTACACTTAGGTTCATAGTGGACAAAAATGTCCATGTCAAAAAAACGGTCATAAAAATTGGAAGCTTGGGAGCACAGAGTTAAGTTTGGTCTCATTTTAAAGAAGACCCATGGCAGATTATTGTTGAAGTAAAAAAAGTTTAAAAAGTGAAACCAAAAAAAAAGTTATACAGGTTTAAGTTTATGAAAATGATTTGTGAACAATATTTTATATTTTATTTTATGAATATTTTATATATGAAACATGTTGAACTCTAAACCTGCTAGAAGATCAAAGCCATAAATCTAAACAAGTTGTGTTCCAAATTTGAGGTTGATATCGCAAAAAATTAGCTTTCAGTAAGATTTTGTTTGGGCGCAGTACCAAATTTTCCCCATTAGATGCCAGCAAAACTCTGCTGGAGCACACAGTGCTTGATTTGTGATTTGCAGTAGAGTTTCTCTCTCTCTCAATTTTTACAAGAACACACACGTACACACACAATTTTTTTTTTATGACATACATACAAACCACACTCTGACATCCATACCAATACACCCACACAATTATAGCTGCATTATTTGCTTTATAGACCCTTTAATTTTTTACAATTTTTTACCAGATGGTGCCATTTTTTCAGGTTTGGTCTATAAAGTTTCAAGTTTCAAGTTTATATTGTATGTGACAAATAAACTTGAAACTTGAAACTTTATAGACCAAACCTGAAAAAATGGCACCATCTGGTAAAAAATTGTAAAAAAATAAATTTTGAAGCCTTGCCAACAGAATGAAAGCCTATTAACAAAAATTGCATAATTTTACAGTTAAACGGCACAGCGATTAAAAATAGCAGTTTTAATGGGTTTCAATGGGGACATTTTTGTCCAAAAGGTCCTGAGTGTGACAATTTTGTGTACCTAGTGTAAAATAGATTTATTAAAGGAAATGAGGGTGGAATATTAAAATACCAATAAAAATACACACCTGAGCCAAAATTTATGCAGTTAGCATTAACACAGGCAAAATTATCAAAAAAAACAAACTAAAATGGACAAAAATGTCCAAAAGGGTGCACAAGGGTTAATTAACATGCTATGTTGTGGCTGACACAGCAACTATTAGTGTCATCTAATAATTGACCATGAACAATATTTTATGCAGTGTTGTTATTGGTAACTAGAAGTGAAAAATAATTTTCGGTATTTGAAATAAAGTGAAATAAAAATTAGATGAAAAACTTAAATTAAAATTGTGGGCATTAACTGAAATAAATATGTTTGTTGAAGTACTAAAATGACTAAAACAAAGACTTATAAATTAAAAACAAATAAATTAAAGCTTAATAGAAATATATAAAAAAACACTAATAAAATGACAAAAGCGTATAACATGACTAAAAATAAAAAAAATAAAAACATTAAAAAATAAAAGCTAATTCAAAATATGAATGAATGCTATAATTGTATATAAATAATACTAAAATAACACTGATTGTATGCATTGTATAGAGTATTTTCCCCCTATTTAAATCCATTTAAACCCTGTGAAAAAAGAAAATTATAAAAAAGATTGCAGTTATGTAAAGAAAATAATACAAATAATAAATATATAAATTTTACTGTGTACATTAAGTTAACTGAAAGAAAAAGATTCAGAATGTTTTTTCAGAAATTATGAGTGTTAATCATACACATCTTTGTGTATATGAACAACAACACGTACCACTTTTACATGGAAGATCAGGGCAAACGATTACTGGATCTAAAACAAATAAAGAAAATAAAAGTCATTAAAACAATATTTCTGGATTTCAAGACAGCACGCTTAAAACAGTAAAGTCAGGGCAGGACTCACCTGGACAAAGTACAGTCTCAATCCTATCGATGAAATCCTCTGCGACCAGATCAGCGAAACGCCTCATTCCCATGACTCTTCCATCTTTTCTGCAAGCAATGGACTTGAGGCTTTCGTTCTCCTCCGGCTGGTCAAACATATCACCAATACCGATGGCATTCACATCAATGCTGGTGTCTGTGCAGAGGTAATTGAGCAGTTTGTCATCATCCCGGGGGTCGTACCGGCCATCTGTGATCACAACCACTGTCACATTAGCCTTCGAACGCCGGCTATCACGAATCAGGTTATCGTAGGCGAACTTCAGGGCAGAAGGCGTCCACGTTCCTCCAGCGATCCACTCAAGCTTCTTCACGGCGTCTTTGAAGGCGGACATTGTGTCGATCTTGGAGTCGTTGAGGCGAATGGCCTGGAATGTTCCATTGTGACTGTACTGGACAACGCCGACTCGAGTCCCTGAGATATTTAGCAAACACATATTTTGTTAGATTACATCAAACCACTTCTGCATTGCTGCTTAAAGTATTTAAAGCTAATCTGGATTTTTTTTCCAAAGAGATTCCAGAACAAACTTTAAAAAAAACAAAAAACAATTTGTACAACAATTTGACATTTTCTAAAGTAAATATGAATGGTGCTTGCCCATGCAAACGTCGACCCTTCAATGTCTTTTTACCTGTTTCAGAGCTGGGATCTTTTGCTATTGAGCCCAGTCTGTTGATGGTGTTGATCACAAAGTTCTTCTCCAGGGTGAAGTTGGTCAGCCCCACACTTTCAGAACTGTCAATCACAAACACAATATCCAGGGCACCACATCTCTTTTCACAATCTGAAATAGACAAGAATGTTTACTGAATATACTGCAGCAATACATTTATTTTTATGATGAGAATCTCAGTATGAGAATATTACCACAGCATCCACAGGTCTCTCTGATGTAGTTCATGACATCACATTCCTGAGAAAATATATAGTATATATTCAAAATTTTTCCATCAAGTCATTTTGTCAATTTCAATTTAATTACTTAATGCTTACAGTAAGGCCAGGGTCTCCCTCTGGTCCGGGGTCACCCTGTTAAGTACACAATTTGAAATCATTTAATAAAAAATTCACTTAAATCGCACTGCCGAACATTCAGAATTTGGTTTAATGTTACCATTTACTGTTGTTTAAGGACTTTTCTATGGTTTCATAAATTAAATATCCCAAATGTAGGGCTGGGCGATATAGCCAAAAATGTTTTTTTTTCCATATCAACAATATCATGATATTCATTTACCATTAATGGTGAAGGAAATGCTTTCCACATGTTTGTTAGACCTTGAGAATGAATGTAAACATAACTTGTTTGTTCATAATCAAACTCCACAGATTTAGCTACATTTTAATTTAGAGCCCTATTAAGACCAATTTATTACATTTTTTCTCTAAATTATGTGTTTTTCATTATAAAATGCTGCTCAACAGAACTGTATAAATGAAAAATAGATGACTATATATCTCTTTCGCATAGTACATAATTTTTCAGTGTCTGCACCCTCAACATATGAAGATATGAACACATGAACTTCATCTCCAGAGCTGCTCCAGAAGTCCGAGAGTATGTGTGTGCGTGTGTGTGTGTGTGTGTGTGTGTATTCAACAGTATTTTTTCTCAAATGAAATTGTGAAATGAAGCGACTCTCGAAGCAGCTCTGGAGATGTGTATATGTCTTCATATATTGAGACTGAAGACTGAAAATGTACAGTATATACTAGATGAAAGAGAACAAGCAGGCTTATAAGCAACATGCACTGACTGACTGTTGTTGCTCTTATTTCTGCTGTGTGATAGACTGTTAGGTTATTCCATATCAAGAGCTTATCATCGTTAGACATAAATTTTATTGCGATCTTGATATATCGTTTATCACCCAGCCCTACCCAAACATCATTTAAACATTAATATGCACTAAAAATTAAACTTGCATCTCTTCCTGGGTCTCCTCTAGACCCCCTTGATCCAGGTTCTCCTGAATGCCCGGGCTCTCCCTGAAACACAATGAAAAAATATTATCACATTATGAAAGTAAAACTGGTTGCAAATGGCATTTCATTTTGATTTTGTAAAAAACTTCTGAACAGCAACCATGCAACAAAAATGAGTCAATTTGCTGACCGACTCTCCAGGAGTTCCCTTTAGACCTGGGTCGCCCTTTGGTCCGCAGTCTCCTCTACTTCCCCTGGGACCAGTTGCACCTTTATCACCCCTGTCACCCTGTTAAACACATATTTATTATATTTATATGTAAAATATAAAATATGATGTGATCTAAAGCTCTGAAAATTGACATTTATTTTAGTACAAGTACAAATTTAACTCATTACGGTACCGTAGGTCCCCTTGGTCCAGGATAGCTGAATCCAGGTCTGCCAGAATCACCCTACGGCAAAAGAATCAGCATCTTGTATTTACAACAGACATGCAAGCATTGATTTTGAAACCATCAGATTTGTTGTGTGTGATGTACCTTTGGTCCTGGAAGGCCAGGATCACCTCTAGGACCAGAATCACCTGCGTCACCTTGGGAACCCTATAAGAGATATAACATGTTCTTTGCTGGCTATTCATCCAGCTAAATAAGTTCATCATCTGATGTAAGCAGTGAGACAAAAGGCAGCTGTTTTTGGTTTTGGAGATTTTCAGCCAGTGTGTACTGTGAAATGGCTGGCAAATATGGCATTTAGCAAAATTTTGTCATTTTTACATTTCTGCCTGGTTCTCCAGGACCTCCTGGTGGGCCTCTTGGTCCTGGAAGTCCGTTATCACCCTAAAAGTTAGAAACGAAAGCCAGAAAAATATTTATGTTTTCAGTGATATTTATCATAAAACCAATAAAAATCCATTTTCAACAATTCCATTTTTTTTTTTAAGCAGCCAAATCAGTGACTCTTACCTTGGATCCTTTGTTGCCAACTTCGCCCGCAAGACCCCTGGGTCCCTCAGAACCTGGTTCACCCTGTCAAACATTATAAATATTTTAATCAATCAGGGCATTGTTAAAATAATTGTTAAGTTAAATAACATAGTCTCCCCTCACGCAATCTGAGTTTACAATACAATAAGAGCCACTTACTAAGCACATTTTTTAATTGATAACTGAGAACCAATACTTTGTAAAGTTATAATTTTCAGTGAACCCAACACTAACCTTTTCTCCTTTTGGCCCATTACTTCCAGTGCCGCCTTTAGACCCAAAGTCTCCTCGTCTTCCCTAAAAAGACAATGGTAAATATCACCAAAAGTCAACCTACTGTAGTTTTACAAGGGGAATATAACAGAAAAAGAATTCCTCACAGGGTCGCCTTTAGGTCCAGGTCCTCCAGCTGTACCCTATAAAACAAAACAAAGTTCTCTTTAACATCATCTCTAATTTACAATGTTAAAATAACAATAATGACCATAATTAAAACAAATACATACTGCAGATCCTTTCTGGCCAGGAATTCCAGGTGATCCGGGACTTCCTCTCTCTCCCTGTAGGGGGTGTCAGAGAGCACATTATAATATGATTGATAACTAATGTTAGTATAATCTCTGTAGTTATGAAATCTTACTTTGGGTCCAGGATCTCCAGCTGACCCAAGTGGACCTGGTCTTCCTGGACGACCTGGATCACCCTGAGAAGAAAGTGAGAAACCATGACACCTCAAACCACAATGCCTAATTAATGGCTTTTACGTAAATGCCAGTTTTTCTTTTCTCTGCAATTTCTCAGGTACCTTTTCTCCCAGAGCCCCTGGAAGACCAGATTCTCCAACATCTCCAGGATAGCCATCAGGACCCTGTAAAGGGCACATTCATCTGTTAATGGACTTGCATAATACCAGTATCTGTTACCCCAAAGGAAAAGACTCACACCTTGTCGCCAGGGTCACCTTTGCAGCCAGGAGCGCCGATCCTGCCAATTTTTCCCTGTTAAAAAATAGTTTTATTAATTTTATTAGTATTTTTATTGCTACCCACACTTCACTACCCCACATTTACTATTACTTACCTTCTGCCCATCTGTTCCATTTCGGCCCGATATTCCTGCAACACCCTGTTAGACAAAGAAAAAAAAAAGTTTTATAAATATTTCAAAATAGATGCAGCATGGAAGATTCTGGAAGAAATATAAAAAGATAAGTAAACAGTCCAAGGAACTTACCTTCTTCCCTTGTGCTCCAATTTCTCCCTAAAAACAGATAATTTGTATGTAACGTTTTTGCTGCATTACCAATAAGTCAACCATATTTATTAGATCTTACAGATAACATTGAGAAAATCATACCTTTTCACCTATGAGACCAGGCTCTCCCTAAATGAGAATAAACAGGAGAGTGGTTACAAACAGTAATCTGGACAAATCAAGTGCAATAAGTCTAATTAGATGTACACAGAAACTGAAATGAAATGCTCCAAGTGAACTGAGCATTTAACACAATATTTACTTAAAAATCACAAAAAAAAAGACTGAAAAAATTCAATTATATATTGCTCCCTTCTAGTAATCAGCCAAGCAAAAACACTTATCAGTTAATGCCGATAATCTTAAAATAGCCAAACATATGCAGAATAATTGGTCTGAACAATACATACTGTATTGGTTTATGATTAGGCATTTAATCGCACCTGAGGAATGTGAAGAACTTACTTTAGGTCCAGGATGTCCAATAGGTCCCTCAATACCTGGATCTCCCTGTAGGTTTTGACATGAGTTAATACATATAGTACTGGTGTGAGAGCCTCACTGAATACACATTAGATTTAGTATAGTCTTTGGTTGAAATGCAGTGTTTTACCAAATGTATTCAATAGAACTGGTTTGTACTCACAGGACGTCCTATTTGACCTTTAAGACCGGGGTCACCATTATCTCCTTTAGCTCCCTGTAATAATCAAGACGTTAGATCAAGTGTTAAGCAGAAAGAAAGAGAGAGTGAAATTACTTGATAGTTAAGATTTCTGTCAGTGCTATCTTTTTAAACCCAATTTAGTTTTTTAAGATACTCACTTTCTGTCCCCTGAATCCTGGTGGACCCGGAGGTCCTGGAGTCTCCAAACATTTCGTAGAGTAGCACTGGAAAATAATGATGAAATTGAATTAGAAAACATTGTAATGTAAAAAGAGTTGGAAAAAGGTTCTTCAGACTTTAAAAATGTTGTTCACACTGAGAAAAAAAAATGGCTCTTTGACGAACTATTCACTGAAAGGTGAAAAAATGGTTCTTCTGTTTCATTGCTGAGAAAACCTTTCATATTTAGGCAAGGCAAGGCAAATTTCACTTATAGAGCACATAACCATAGTTGATCCAAAGTGCTTTACAATAAAAATAAATCAGAATTTAAAAGAGAAAAAGAGGGGAGAAGTATAAAACAAAACAATAAAAAAAGTATCAAAAACAATTAAAATGTATTTCACTGATTCTTGAGACATGGGACAAAACATGTCCAGCAATTGTAACTGCTATTAGGTTTAAAAATTAAAATATTTTCAATTGTAAATCTTATGGGGGATTAATTTATTTAACACAATTATCCCCTTCCGTTTAATTTTTTTATTATTATATCAAATCTATGACACTTATTGTCTTCTCACAACATCTAAAACAGTGTGTCCACAGAGAAGGGTTCAATCATTCATATGCTATAAAATGGATAAAAAAAAATTTTAATGATGAAAAAGAGCTTGTTTTATCAAAGGCAACACTTAATAATATCTCATATCAAAGCAAGGTTGTTTTTCAATGACAAATGCGTGTTTCATAAGGTTTCAAAATTGTGTCTCCACTTTTTGTCAACACCGTCAGACATGCATTAAAATGTAATAAAATCAGAGCATATCAGGGGCAGCTGTCACTCTAAAGGACCCTCTTGTCACATTGCACCTCTGCAGAGTAATCAGACAGGCTCTGGTCAGTTTTATAGTTTTAGAATATTTTAAATCCTAATGTTAATTTTTCCAGTGTTAGATAATTTTATTCTCCTGAAGCAGGCTCTATTAGCATCTAGCATCAACAGAAAAAACTAAATGGCTACTACATGAACTCCATTTGTTTTGTGAATGGAATGGAAATTTGTCACCACCATAAGATTTTCCGGAGTTGACATTCAACGTGAGGTCATCATATTTGTGTGGTTTTCAAGTCATTTTGAATTATATTAAATATAAAATAGTGTTTAATACTAAATACTAATACTAAAATACTAAATATGTGACCCGACAGCATATACAGTATTGCTTTTGTGGATTGATAGTCATCACTTTTGGCAGAGTTGAGGGAATAAGATTCAGGGAACCTAAAGCTGAGGGAACACATAACACTGGATAAAACATATCTATACATAATACAGTTTGTATTCTGATCATGTGTTCAGATAATTTTTGGATCATTTGTTAAGATGTTTAAATCTGAATATTGAGATCCTGTTGAATGTAAATGGATAGAGGTAAACTAATTGTTTTATTTGTTCATATAACTGTTTTTAAAAGTTACCGTTACCATAAATGCACAGCAGACATACTGTTCTGATATGAAAGAAAATAGATAATTTGTGTTGCAATGATATATCAAAATACTTAAATGTGAATCTTGAGTAAAAGCTTTATAAACAATAACATACTCACCGTTTGTTGTGATTGTTTTAATACAGTAATTGATTGATTGAATGTATTTGACTACAAATTCAGGTTTTCATCACCACCGTCAGATGTGTCATCTCTGTCACCTCTGTTATTTTGATAATATTTCATTATCATATTTTATATTTGTTGTGGAATTGTTGGTCACATATGAAAGAGTAATCTGACTGCTAACATGAGAATGTGTTTTGAAATGTTAAAAACATCTTGATTGCTGTTAAAGATAAAGTTAAAATTATATTACACAGTCCAAGGTAAAAAGCACATTTTGATAAAAACGTTGGGAGGCTGCATCAAAGCATACCTTAGTAGCTTAGTACATATGAGATGCATAAATGTAATTTCATTTGTCTGAGTACATAGTTTTATTTTTTCAATTTTGCACCCTCTTTTGTCTCACTTCTCAAGAATCAGTGATATACATATACTGTAACACCAACTATTTAAAGTACATACAGAGCACCACTCAAATTCTAGAGAGCAAAAATAAGTATTTAAGCAGGATTTAAAAGCATCCAGTGATGGAGAGGCCCTGATGTTCAAAGGTTCAAAGGTTCAAATGTTCAAAGCTACTCTTTACAACTGCATTTACATGCTTATCAAAATGGACTCCAAGATTTTTTGCATGATTGAGTAGGTTATTACTTAAGAAACCTAACTGTGTTTTAATGGAGTTGCTGGTAGCAGCAGCTTATTTGTCATCAAGGTCTTGACGTCATTAAGGCATAAAAAATATGAGAAGAGTCATTTCCTGGTTTGACTGGAAGATATAGCTGGAGATCGTCAGCGAAACAATGATAATTTATGTTATGTTTCTGGAGTATTGAGCCCAAAGGGAGCATGTAGAGGGAAAACAAAAGAGGGCCAAGAATGGATCCCTGTGGAACACCACAATGGATAGGCGCAGTATATTTTAGGAGTATATAGTGAGAGCTCTGAGGAAAGTGGTGCAACATGTTGGCACCCAATGAAAAAAAAATCATTGAAATCAATAGATGGCAGTACACTGATATGGATCTCACCTCTTGATAAGCCAGATGAAGCTGTAATAAAGAACAATACCAAAGAAAGATTATTATAATAATAGCCTTTAGCTCACAACAAATATGAATGAAGTACTAAATAGTGTCTTCGTCATTAAAAACATCTGAAAATCATCCAATATCTTAATTTTAGGGTATTATGCCACTGCATATCCAAAAGAAAAGTATTAAAGGCATTGGATTACCATTGTGTCATAAATGCGATTGATTGTTGATTGCACTATGAGTGGCCGCACTCCCGTGAGATCAACCGCCATATATTTGTTACGATAAACTCCAGCAGGTGAGTTAGCGATCTCCCTGAGTCCCGTCTCCTCTAGGTTCCTGGATGATGCGACAGAGAAGATCTTAATGAATTCGTCACGTGCTCGTTCTGCCGCCACTTTGATCCCACCACATGGGTTTCCTGTCACGTGACCATCAGTGATGACCACCGCAAAGCGTTTGGCATTGGGTTTGGACGGCGAACGGACCAGTTGCTGGGTCATGTTGGTGATGGCGCAGTCAATGTACGTGCCCTTGCCCAGGTAATTTATTTTTAGGAGCTCACGGATGAACACATCTTTACTGGTGATGGCACTGATGATCTCCTGCCGCTGGGAGAAGTGAAGGCCTCCTACAGACCAGCTGATCTGAACTAAATCTTTGTAATTAACGTCTTCTAGTTTCCTAGCAAAAGCAGCGGTGAAATCTTTGATGCTGTTTACCAAGCTGCCAGGTGGGTTCTCCTGCAGAGCTATGGTCTCAGATGTGTCGATGACAAAGTACAAGTCAATTGGGCATTCGGTTGATTCTGGAGAGAGAGAGAACACATACAGCGAATTCTCGACACTAAAACTAAACTAAAACAACATAAAATAATATTAAAGAATCTTTATATTTCATAAAATAATACACTACCTTTCAAAAGTACGGGGTAAATAATTTGTTTTCTTTAAAGAAATAAAATTAAATTAAACTGGTCACAAGAAGTGACAATAAATGCATTTATAATGGTACAAAAATATATTTTAAATAAATGCTTTTTTACTTTCTATTTATCAAGGAATAGTAAAAAAAAAAGTTCGTTTTTTTTTTATGAAATTACAAACTTTTATTCAGTAAGGATGCATTAAATTGGTCATAAGCGACAATAAAGACATTTTAATAGGGTAAGAAAATTTGTGAATGTGTGATTTTTTCATTGATTTATTTTATTCTTGAGATGGAACAGCTGATATTTGAGCATCATTAATCTAGTCTTCAGTGTCAAATGATCCTTCAGAAATCATTCTAATACGCTGATTTGATGCTCAAGAAACATTTCTTAATATTATCAATCTTGTGTTGCTTAATATTTTTGTGAAAACCTTTTTTTTTTGGTATATATAAAGTCCAAAATAACAGCATTTATTTGAAATATAAATCTTTTGTAACATGAATGTTTTTACTGTCACTTTTGATCAGTTGAATGCATCCATCCATATTTTTTAATAAAACACGTGTAATGAACAATGCATTCAGAGAATACTACAGAATAATCGGTTAGTGAAGTAAGCATTTCCTCACTTGTGCAGGGAGTCTGGCTGCCTGGAATCTGGCCCTGTATGTGAACGCCCACAAACAACAGGAGGAGGATCGATAGTCTCATCATCCTCATTCTCCTTCCTAAACACACAAACAAACAGGATGTGTTGACCATGATCACCTCACAACACGTTCAGAATCTGTACCCATCTGTGGACATTTGTTATATTCTAGCAGACCAATTACATTTATAAAACATCAGGAATTTAGCAAGAAAGCAAAACATGTCTCTCCGGTGCCAGAATTTGGGGAATGTGACTATTTACCACTTTAAATTACTCTAATGCACAATCATAAAATTATTATCAGTAAAGCTGCATAAATTGAGTTTCACAGAATTCACAAAATCTTTTGCATCAGCCCAGTTGCATTATCCATCTAACAAGAGGCATAGAAACTGCTAAACTGGTAAAAAAGATTCATATAAGTCAATATTTCATTAAGATCACAAATTATTATTGAATTTGTGTCAAATATATTATAGAAATGCCCTTAAACAAACAGAGTTAACTGTCAAATGGAAACATTGAACTGAATTGACCACACCCATAAGCAGCTGAACTGAACATTGAAAGATAGGAATTCAAGAGGCAATGGCATTCTGGGAAATTAAGTGTTATGCCACTTTGGTCCATAAATCTGTCTGTAGGGCCTTTGAATTCATTATAATTATTTTACACTTCCTTAAGTTCAAATTTAAATTTCAGTTCTAGCTCCTGTTTGCCTCCTCAATTCAAATTCACCATAAATTCAATTCTGAATGCCACAAAACCTTACTGTACAGTATGCGTCATACAAACTAATTCCATTGATTTTTAGGCATATCTATGATACAGTGTTTTTTTTATGTCAATCTGGAAATTAGCTATCATAATTTTATAGTCACGTTAATTCATTTGTTTACAATATGTATGACTACTACTGGAGCCAGAGATTCATCCACCATCTGTAAAAATAAGAGCATGTCTTGATTCTGAATGTTGTTGGATGGCAATAAAGTTGTTCAGTTTGTAGTTTTAAAACCCAGAAAAAAATAGCATTTTGTTTCATGAAATCCAATGGCTTTTTAAAATGAAGTTTTAACGTTTGGGTAAAACAAGGGCGTGGTCAACGTTACCTGAAAAGAGTTTCTTGTTTTGTCCTACAGCATAAATTACACAGTTCTATGTCAAACTTCAATTTTGAAGATTTTTTTATGCAAGTTGCTAACACTTTGCTAAATAAATGCTGACTACAATAACCACAAAAAATGTGCGTTTGCATGCTTGACGAATCAGACAACCCTTCTTCAAATCAAAGTTTGTAATGTCATTCACCTCATAGCTGGTTGGATTGGTTCACATCTTATAACTCTTAAATTATAAAATTATAAAGTCTTTTAACTCTAAAGCCTTTCTCAAATGTTTTTACTCATTGTGAACCACTACTTGGGCAGTCGCTCTATTATCTTGAGAGAAGTGTGTGGCTTACCTGCCCGGAAGTTGTTTCTAATTGTTCAGATACAGTGTCAGTCTCTATAATAATAATAATAAGAAGAAGAATTTACTTTTCACTGTGTAGTATTAATGGAATTAATAAAGTTTCTCAATGTCATTATTCATGTGTGAATTATTGTACAGACTGCTGCTAAAGCACCATACAGATGCAACTGTTACTTTTCACAACATTGGTCAAGATGGACCAATCACAGCCCTCATGATTACTGTATATAGATAGATTGCTGGGGATTTTCATCCATATGTCAGATATCAATCACTGGAATTAACAAATTTAAACAATTGCACAGTTTAGCATATCAAATGTGTCCAATAAAACAAAAGTGACTCAAGGTGACTTTCTTCAAGGAGCCCAAAGCGTCCCCTAAAGTAAAACAACTTTTGTCTCAGAGGAGACAGATAGGTATTTGTTGCTCAGTGTTCTAAATAGATCATCTGTTCAAATAATCGGAGGTCATATTCTCTTTGGTCCTGATTTCAGTTTGTCTGATGCCAAATCATACTAACATTTAACTCACTACTACTGAACTGTCAAAGCATCTTCAATTAAACTAGGCTGGTTGATTCATCTGAAACAATCCTCAACAATTAGTAAGGAATTACTAGCATTTTGTATTTGAAACCATTATCTCAGCTATGCCTTCACGTTTATAAAAATTAGCTGATCTGATATACTGCAACAAATCAGAAATATGGAATTTTGCCACAAACGCCTTACATTCAATCAGCACAGGTGATCCAATGGCATAACTAATTACTAAATAATTATAATGCATATATTATTATTATTATTAACAAATGTTTAGTTAATTTACATTTTATTACATTAGGTATCAAGGTTGTTTGTTTATCATACTGATTACACCATAACTCCAGGTAGGCTACTGTATTTCAGGCCCATTAGATAGTATATGATATGCATTATACAGTATACGAAAATATATAGCCATAATCTAAACTCAAAATATCCAAAAAGAGTTTACAATCACTCAAAAAGAGCAGCAGCACGCATATGTGACAAATAGGACGAACAACGACATTAAATACCTTGATTAAGAACATGCAACACACTTTGGTTTTTAAAATCACAAATAATAAAGCATGCAAAACCGTATATTCTTTTCACTTAATCGTTTTTCGGCAAATTTAAGGAGCAAGCGACAATTTACAGTTTACTGAATAGCCGAACAATGTGCAGCTAAGTGATAGTTTAAGTGCCTGAGCATTTCCAAACTTCCACTCTTCAGAGACAGAAACGCACTGCAAAGTTATATAAAAGTCAGGCATCACTTACCCACCCAAGATCAGGAAATCTGAAGAACTTTTCGAGTGCTGATTTATGTTTAAGGTTATCAAACATGCATTCCGAACTAGGTAAAGCAGAAATCAGAATAAAATCCAAAATAAGGGAGTGAGTGAGGACCCAAGCTGCAGGAGAAGTTTCCTCTGCGCTTCTCCCAGCTTGAACAGAAGTCTCTTGTCCCTCCTTCATCAGCGCTAACGGACGGAGCATCTGTGCACTGCCTCTTCTGTCCGCATGGCGGCGCTGTGCATCCACACTGATGGACTACACTCCCACTCCTCACGACTTTTGATGGAGATCTGGTGATAAGAGGAGGGTATATGGATCACACATGTTCACAAAGTCCAATGTGAGGACATCATATTGAATTGTATTTATTTTTTGAAGACAAAAAAAAGCGTGTGCTGAATTAATAGGAACTCTCACATGGCTTTCTTCGATGGAAGTGCTGTTAATGAAATGCACATGGATAGCATCTGTCCGCAAAATGACCATTGTTCATTTTCAAAGAAAACAAGAGTTATGGCATCTTTTTCGAGTTCTATTTGCAGTTTTCTAGAGAATGCATGGGAAAATCACTGCCAGATGTTATTAGTAAAGACGTTAAATACTCTGTGAGTATATATATATATATATATAGATATATATATATATATATATATATATATATATATATATATATAGGCATATAGCCTATCCTACTGTTGTTGTAATTCCTATTGTTTGCAAAGTATAAATACTTTACCATTTGAATAATACATCATGATTTTTTTCATATTACGGTAATAAGAATGAGATGATTTTGCATTACAGTAATATGAATTTGTGCTTAATTATCATGAAAATAATGTCAGAATGCCAAGCATTTTAATGATTAGCCCATACAAATGGGCTTAATTTTCATATGCAGGATATACTTTCTTATTTGTTTTTTGTTATTTTAGGGAGAAATATGACCTGTAAATGCTATCAAAGGGCTTCATAGCTGTGCCAAGGTTTTTTTTTTTTTTTTTTTTTTTTTAAGTCATATCTATGGTTACAGTCGTTTCCATAGTCACTTACATGGACCAGCATAACAAAGTATTTCCAATTGTAGGCATCTGTCAGAGCGTGCGCCATTCACAACTGACGGAGTTACTCCACTGAGTCACCTTCACCAAAAGATATCTACATAAACATTCATATTCCAGTAAACTCTCCCATAAACATGAGTGTGTGCATGCCCAGCACACTTAACTCACTCCTGCTGAACTGTATGCCAGCATTCATACTACAAAAAGTGCATGAAACTACTAAACCTCAAAAGCAATCATATGGCACCAACTGAGCAGAGGAAATTACTGATCATCTCTTCATTCTGCCTGTAGCCTATGCCATATGTGTCCTGTACTGCTGGGTGGGGAGAAACGGGGTGGCTGGATTTGGGATTTCCTCCATGTGGAGTGAGAGAGGTGAAAAAGAAAGTGAGAGAGAAAAGATATCCCAAGAGATATCTTATCAAAAGGTTTCCAAAGTTCCACAGAATTTCATATCACTTGCACGAATATCCCTATGAATCCAGATTAATAAACCATTTATATTCCAAATGCAAGAGGAAGAGAGAGGGAAAGACACATACTTAGATGCTGTAATAAATTATTTTAGCTCTAATGGGCTACAATATACTGGAAATATGATTCAACACCATGATGCTAGTGCCCCAGCTAACAGAAAATGTTCTCAAAACAGTGGATAACATTCTTGCAAGGTTCTCTCAAATTATGAACAAACGTTATTTCAGTAATGTTAATAGAATCTTCATTTAAAGTTATCTGGTTATTAATAATAATATTCACAAAATATGCACAAAAACATGATTTATACAGTTTTCATGGAAAGTTTTTTTAACATTTCAGTTGGACGTTCAGCTAAGTAACATTCCTATAATGTCTGCAAAGTGATAAAATGCACTGTTCCCTGAATGTTCGTGTAACAAAGAAAAGAAAACATTTGAAAAAACTCGACATTTTGAATGTTCAGGGAACATTGAGGTATCATTCAGTGCAGCATGTGCTACACATTTAAGTTTGTTCCAATCATTAACCCAAAGTCTGACTTCACGCATTGAAGTACAGTTTGTTGGTTATCCTGAAAAAAAAAGCTAAATTTAAAGCAACTGTATGTAGTTTTGTGTATGCCTATTTCTGCAACTTTGAAGCCCCCTACAGTAAGTGAGTGGAATTCACTATGGTAAATATATCACTGTCATAATTGCAATGCATATCTGTGCATGTCCATTCGTTGCTGCAGTAAATCAATCCGCCATTTTCATAATTTCGTACCCGCTCACCAAACAACACCCAGACGGGGAGCGTGAGATTCTCCTTTTAAGCAGACAGTGTACCATCAGAATGTTTTTGAAATTGATATTTCAAGGTAAAAAAAACAAACAACAACAACTTTGCCTACATATAGTTGCTTTAAGTCATACCTATGTAGAAGTGTGTATATTGTGATAGTTGCTCCAGCATGAAGATCCTAAATGCCTTCTTTTTAATTGTCTGTTTTGTGTGGAATAAAACAGGGCCATTAAAATTAATTCAAATGGAGCTGTTTTATTTAAGCATTTAAGCAAAATAAACGTGAAACTGATGCCAAAGTGATAATGAAGATTGGACAGTGATTCTCACTTGGTAGGTCTGCTATTTGTTAACAAATCAGAGCCTCAAACAGTAACCCGACTACGTACACACAACAAACAACACACATGTACAGATATTTCCGTGGTCACATTACAGATGTGCATGCACTCTCTCTCGCTCCCTCACACACACACATGAATAACAACAGCTTCCAGCTGGATTTTATCCTTTTTTGCTACCTTTTGACGTTTAAACACTTCGTGTGCGGCATGTTCGTATGCATACATACATGTACTGTATCAAGTCCAAACATAGTCAAAAATATGTATGCATTGCACATTGATCTGTTTCAGAGCCATCACTGACCTTGAGCTCTATAAGTTCTATAGTCCAGATCACTACTTAGAATAGCAGATGAAAACAAACCTATTCCACAGTTAGGACTGAAATCACCTCCCTTTTCTTAATTTAATGTCTATGTCTGGATATTAGGATCTGCATCTCCCTGTTTTTTAGTACTAGCTTGCATCCAAGCTTTGACTCCCTCATCTGATCAGCTTAATCGTTACTCTGGAAAAATTCTTACTGAAAACAATTCTGATGTTAAGCACCTGTGTGAAGAGAAATGAGACTACATCAGTGCACTGTGGAGTCAGCAGAGAGAAAGCACTATTTCTGCCCAACTTCTGCAGAATAATCAGGCAGAACTCATGAAACAGCAATGGGTTTTTTTTTTTTTCTTTTTTGTTCTTTGTTTCTTGGCAACGCTTGCATATTTCCTTAAAAAGGAGAGAAAGGGACAGAGGAAAAAAGGGGATGGGGGTCTGAATGAGGGGGGACCGAGTCTGGTTTGTCTCAGAGGAACTGGATGACTAACACTGCAAGAATGATTCCATACTTCCCTCCAATTACAAGCACACAAGCGAAAAACTACTTACTCCACTACATCAAGATCCTGCTGAACAACTCTGCTACAGGATAACCTATACATGATCACATTTCAATACTGTTTTGTAAACTCATAAGCTGTTTTTGGAAGCCCATTTGAACCACATGAAAATAAAAGTAAAACTTAAAAGTCATAATTATGAGATAAATCAAAATTATGAGATATTAAATTGTAATTATGAGATTAAAAGTCCAAAATATGAGATACTAAGTTATAACGATGAGATAAAAAGCTGAAATTACGGCATAAATATGTTAAGATATTAAAGTCATAATTGACAAAAAAAAAGACAAAACTTTCAAAATTATGAGATAAAAGTTGAATTAACAATGTTGAAGAATTATGAGAAAAAGTAAATTATGACACATCATAATTGTGACATGTAAAACATGTGACATCTGTTAAAATTAGGAAACAAAAAGTCAACTGACATGAAAGTCAAATTTGTCATAAGAACAGTTATTACAGAAGTAGAAATGATAACATGAAAAGTCATAATTACGAGATAAAGTCATAATTATGACTCTGAATAACATGAATAGTCAAAACTATGAGATCTGAGAACTATGAAACTTTAAAATGATAACATAATTATGACATAAAAAGTCTAAATTATGAGATAAAATACGTATGAGATATAAAACAATTGTGAGATTAAGTTATAATTATGACAAACTCTTTCAAACTCAACTGTCATTCTTAATCTCATAATTATGGTTTATGTCATAATTATGATTTACCAAAGCACGATTGTTTTCTTATGTGGTGAAAATGGGCTTCCATAAAACTCCATTAGTCATTAAATGGAAAATTGGACTCATTCTGTCATTCTAAAGAGCTCGCAATAACTCTTTCTTCTGAATTTGATATTCCTGCTTGTGTGTAAGTAAAAAAAATTAAAGGTTAGATTAGAAAAATAATCATGTGAGCAACTGATGAATGATGGTGTGAGAAACCCTCAGAATATGTGTACGTGTTATCAGGGCCGTCCCTGGCTGACGCGGGGCCCGGTGCGAGGTATGGAGTGGGGCCCCCCTCGGTCCGTTTGCGATCGCGTTACGGGGGGGGGGGGGGGGGGGGGGTTTGGATTCCGTTCGTCGCGGGGCGCGGGGCCCGGTGCGACCGCACCAGTTGCACCGCCCAAAGGACGGCCCTGCGTGTTATCGGTCCTCTCATCACAGAATCATGAAGCCCTGTGTTTGAATCCAGAGTTCCTTTGAAATCTTGGAATTAGCAGCAGAACCAATTTCCTTTCAAACAAAACCACAGGTTTAGAAAAAGAATATCATCTTTTTAGTGCACCCGCTCTTACTGTGCAGATCTGCTTTTAATAAAACCAAGGCGTAGCAGCCCAATCATAGTTTACAATGACGTTTAGCTTAAGATAACATTTAGTCTGCTTTTTAAAACCAGATATGTGATATCGCAATTGGCATATGGTGCAATCCATGATAATTCCAAGTTTTTGTCAGCATAACCTGTTACGTAATGTACCCTTGTTCTCCCTAACCAATGATTCGTGCTGGACAGACCTTCAGAACAGTGGATCTTTTTGAGAACATGGGCTTGCCCTCAACGGGGAAAGATTACCTCAATGGGAAAATAGAGTAAAACTTATTCATAGAATATTCCTTATTTAAGTGTACAGTGTGTTGACAGTTCCACTGAGTCATCTACTTGTGTATTGTAAATACAGTGTGGTCTGCTAGACGGTTGGGCTGCGCTCACATCCTGGCCAGGTTAAACAGAGGAGAGACGAATTGGTAAACCGTCATTTGATGAGGCGTTTTAACCAATGTCTTGGCTGGTGCAGATGCAGATCTGAACAAGACATATTCATTAGCCTACTCATTTGCTCATGTTTGTCTATAAGGCCGGACGATTTTTAGTTGTGACCTTTAATTAGTCTTTGGAGAATCAAAGGGAGTTGGTGCAAACATTCACATTTCTCAGCGGGTGGCCTTTGGTCTTGACAGTGACCAATGCACAACTTCTCAAAGTGGAGAAAAAGACTATTGTCCTGCTCAAATATAACGACTGCTGACTTTAACTGTATCCATTGGGACTGTGTCATCAAAATAGCTGTGCAATTTTTTTGGTTCTCTTTACATTTACAAGTGCAAATTTTCATTAAATTGGCTACGGGAAGTGGAATTGGGAAATGGTTCTAGAGGTACTTTTCCTATTCATTTTTCCCATTCAAAGTTTCAAAAGTTTGTCTTGGTTAAAGAGTTATAAGCTATATGAACTAAACCAACCTGCAAAAAGGTGAAAATCAACATTACAAACATTTAATTGAAGTAAAACGTATTTGAAAATTGTTAATAATAATAATAAAGTACAAGACTGTATCGTGACTTAAATTAAGGAAAGAACCACAATCCCAAGAAGCATTGTGAATGATGGAGAAGTACAGAACTATTGATTTAAAGATTAAATAATGCAGAAACAACATATTTTGTTTATTGCAAAATAAGCAAAGTAGCTTGAGAACAACTGACTCTATTACATCATTCGCATTGCTTCATTGAAATAGGCAAGGCGCCAAAGAGTTCTTTTGGTGCCATTTGATTTTTGCTATTCTCTGATTTCTGGAGATTTTTTTCTGGCAGGATCATGGGTAATATAGTTTATCACAAGAAATTCTGTTTTTAAACACAATCATTATAAAATTAATTTAAAACAATGCAGACAGAGAGCTTCAACAAAAACGTATTCCATCCATTAGTTGTAGCACAAAGTTTATCTGAAAATGATTGGGATTTTTAGTTTTTGTTTAGTTCAAAATACACTTTTTAAATAGTATTATTATTTAAATATCAACTCTAGTTCATGTTTGCTTCTTCAATTCAAATTGAGGAATTTACAAAGCATTCTCATTAAAGTTCTGAAACAGTGTTTGTAACCTGTTTTTCTGGGATTCACCTTTGCTTAATAAGTAAGAGACACATTTCCATGAATTACAGTTGTTCCATGAATTGCATCTTAATTCAATCCAAATATTTATTTATGTTGCCAAAATTGAGTACTTTCAAGTCAGCTAATGAGATGCTGCTTTAATTCTATCATTAATCAGGATGGCTGATTTTCCAGGGAAAAGTTAAGTTCGTTAAATGATTAATTCCTCAGAGTAGATCACATTGTAATGACTCCATTATGTTAGTGAGGATCCATGCTTATAATAATATGAAGTGTTTTGATTAAATTTAAGCCTGTGACTCAGCTTCTCCTACGAGCTGTAACAAGATTGCGTGTGTCATTTGACTAAGTGTTTAACCGTGGTTTTGGTATCCCGCTCCTGCGGTTCACTATTGGCCGGAGTTTGTTTAAACTAAACTAAACTCCCACCATGGAGCTCTCACAGCTCTCATTGCTCAAGCAAATTACAGTGCATTGTGGGATTACCCTGCTGCACCATTCAAGCCAATTATTTCCTTCCCCTCTCCCACCATTTGTTCTCCCTGTCTCTGATTTGACCTCATCCTCCCTATCTCTACTCCTTCCGTCTTCCCAAAGGTTCCTCACTCCCCATGTGTGCATGCCCATTTCTTTGAACTAAACTTAAACAAAACATAAGTTTCAATTTCCTCCAATATATTTATTTAATCCAGTCTTTTTACACATACTTCCTCTTTTGTTTTCACTCTATATCATACCTCACTTCATAGCTTTTTTTCTGCAGGCGACTTGCATCCTTTAACCGAGATATTTCTGTGACCACATGCCTCCAGATGTTGGCCCTCAGTGCTCAAAGCCAGCTGGGAGTCATTATCTGGGCATGTTGTACCAAACCTCTCCAAAACCCCTCCCACACCTCCATACACCCCGTTTCCATGGCCACAGTGCTGTGGGATGTCAAGGGAAGAGAATTTGGAAAATGGGTTTGGCATGTATGTGGTGCTCAAGGCATGATTTACATTTACATTTATGCATTTAGCAGACGCTTTTATCCAAAGCAACTTACAGTGCATTCAGGCTATACATTTGTTTTATCAGTATGTGTGTTCCCTGGAAATTGAACCCACAATCTTTTGCGCTGCTAACACAATGCTCTACCACTGAGCCACAGGAACCACTGATTTGGCAGAATGTACTTATAGCATACATTGAACTTATATTATTGGGAAGCTCCTAAAGCAAACTTATTGTACCGCTTCCAATATGAAACAGACTGTAACGCAAAATCTGGCAAGACAAAGAATTAAATATGTTGAAATCAGTCAAAAGGCTGAATGTCTTTGTGTTCTGAAACGGCTAAATGTCTGAAGGTTTGTTGACAATAAACAGCAGACCTGCTTTACTTAAATATTCAGGCTCCTGCTGAGTTAAGAAGAAATCGTAAAATCAGAGACTGAATTTGCCTAATGAGTGGAGGAAAAAAGTTGAATTTGAATAAGGTTTGGATGTTTTAGCAGCTGCAGCTTTTTTTCCGAGTAACGCTTCAACTGGGAAAGCTTGTTCTCAGGAAAGCAAGGGGGACATTATTTGAAGCAACAAAATAGAAAAAATAAATCAAAACTATATATATATTTTTTTTCTGGTGAAATAATATTGAAAGCATACTGTTAAAAAATTGGGGGTTGCTACAATTTTTTATGTTTATGAAAATGTCTTACTTTTTTAAAAATCAAAAATACAGTAGTAGTCTTCCTGCACAATATGATTTTTGTCCAATCCAATCAGATGCTCTGTATAATTACAAAGTAAAACACCATCATGATCAATCCCTTTATGTGCCCTAAACCTCCTGTTTTAATAGGAAATATATAAACACAGAAAACAAAAAGCAATTTATGGCATCTTTAAGAACTCCTGAGTTCACATGTCTACATAATCTATGACAGGGATTGAGGTTTGGTTTACTGAAAAAAAAGGGACTAACTAGTAAGTAAATCTCTCCATTCCTATCAAACCAAATTATGGAAATTAAAGTTGAGATTGTCTCATGCCGTGAAATATCACAATATGGGAGCAACGTTGCTCTGAGTCTTGCTGTCTATAGGAGCTGCAAGTAGTTTTATGGTCATTTTTGTAAATTCAAAGATGTGGTCACTACAAGGAAATACCAGAAGCAACAATATAATTCAATATCAGTTAATGGCTGATGTGGTTGCAGGCTCCTGAGAGTTAGGAAAGGAAACAGATGCCATGGCAAAACCTCAATAGATGAGGGCAAGATTACACCGCTGCTACTGAATCCCTGACCGGAGATGACCTTGCAGTTTAACAACCTCTTGCTGAGAAGGTGGCGACACTAGCTGCACATCATGTGGAGCACAGGGTCTTGACATGGTGTTTCTGTGAGATATATTAGAAGCAGAGGCCACCTGCTGTCAGGGAATAATTTAGCATTTTCATTCAGTCCGTCTGCTGTTTTTGTTTTGTGCAGGTGTCTTATTTAGCATAATTTCACAAATCTAAAATCAGACCATTCTGTTTTTGTTTTAAATCTTGAAATTATAATCTAATTCAATTAAAAAACAACTGTTCATGCCACATGTATATTCACTACCAGTCAAAAGTTTTTTTTGAACAGTAAGATTTTAATGTTTTTAAAGAAATCTCCTCTGCTTACCAAGCCTGCATTTATTTGATCCAAAATAGGCTACAGCAAAAGCAGTAATATTGTGAAATATGTTTTACTATTTAAAATAACTGCTTTCTATTTGAATTTATTTTAAAATGTAATTTATTCCTGTGAATTTTCAGCATAATTACTCCAGTCTTCAGTGTCACATGATCCTTCAGAAATCATTCTAATATGCTGATTTGCTGTTCAAGAAACATTTATTACTATTACTATTATTATCATCAATATTTAAAACAGTTGAGTACATTTTTTTCAGGATTCTTTGATGAATAAAAAGACCCAAAGATCAGCATTTATCTGAAATAAAAAGCTTTTGTAACATTATATACCATTCAAAAGCTTGGAGTCAGTATAATTTTTTGTTTGTTTGTTTGTTTGTTTGTTTGTTTGGGAGGGGGTATAGAAATACTTTAATTTAGCAAGGATGCTATAAATTGTTTAAAAGTGATGATAAAGACATTTATAATGTTACAAAATATTTTTGCACCAGACATTAAGCTATGCTTGCCAATGCAAATGTTAAGTGTTTTGTTTATTTGAAAGGAATCCAGTGAGACTATTAATTCAATGTATCGTAATTGTTCTTCCATGTCTTTTCTAGGGGAAAATGAACATTAAGGAGAAATCATACAATGGCTAAAACGAATCCACATGTGATCTGTTTACAGCTAAAGTGAATCTCACTTCAAAAGTGAAGTGCTTTCTCACCTCGGGATATTAAATAAACTGAACCAGGAGTTTACTTCATTCACCGATCTCATTCACCTGGCTCTTAAAAGAGAAGAGAAATTAATGGGAAAGTTAAGTATAGGCCTACAATGAATGAATGAATGAAGATAATAATATAATAACATTATAGTGTTCCTGTGGCTCAGTGGTAGAGCATTGCGTTAGCAGCGCAAAAGGTTGTGGGATCGATTCCCAGGGAACACACATAGTGATAAAACATGTATAGCCTGAATGCAATGTAAGTCGCTTTGGATAAAAGCGTCTGCTAAATGCATAAATGTGAAATGTGAATATACTACCCCCCCCCCCCCCCCCTTTTTAAAGAAACTAATATTGGATGCATTTAATGATCAGCAAAGGTACATCATAGACATGTATAATGTTAACAAATATTTATATTTGTTAATCCCACAAATATACGGAGAAATATCAATAAGAATTGTTTATTAAACACCAAATTAGCATAGTAAATTATTTCCGAAGGATCATGTGACACTGAAGACAAGAGTAGTGATGCAGGAAATTCAGCTTTGCATCACAGGAATAAATTGTATATTAAGATGCAATAAATAATTATTACAATTATTTTAAATTGTAACACTACAGTATTTCACAATCTTACTGTTTTTACTATACATTTTACTGCTTTCTTGCTAACGCCAAATATAGCCGATATACAGTCTGAATGTAATGTCAAATATGTCAAATCCTACATATTTGTTCCCTCTTACCAAAACAGAAGAGTGTATCCTGAACTCTAGCTTGCCCTGTTACTCTAACTAGTAATTGTGTGGATACGTTTAAATGGCCTTGTCAGATGATATCAGTTGTTTGGGGTGAGGAAAGCATGTTACATAGCAAAACCACAGGCAGATCTCTAATGACATATTGCATGTTGTCAGAGGGTTGTGGTTGTTAACTGGATGTTTTCCATTTGGAGACTTTGCATTATACATTGTCGTTAGTGGTGTACAAATGTATAGGCAATCCTATTTACTGTTCAACAAGTGAACAAGCGATGCTCTTCCTTTCCAGAATTTATTCCTTATGGGATAAACAGAATATCTCATGTCAATATTCAAAGGGACAAAAATGGAGAATACAAAAATTACTTTCTATATTTAATAATATTTAATAATTTGCCTTATACTGTCACCCCCCATTTTTGAACATATACGTGAAAGTGCACTATCCAAACTTAAACTCTTATAATTCATGAATGCTATGGAATACAGACATAAGGTTGGACTCTTTTTAAAGAAGACCATCAGCAGATTACTGCAGAAGAATTTTATTTTAAAATATGAAAGTAACAAAAAGTTATAGAAGTTTAAATTTACTGTAAAGAAAATACACAGTATTATTTTTTTTATATTTTATATAAAATAAATATTTTACATAACAGGTTTTACTCTAAAATTGATATAAAATTAAAGCCTTATGTCTACATAAGTTATGTTCCAAATTTGAAGTTGATATGAAAAAAATTGAGGTTCCTGTGAGATTTTATTTAGAGCGTCATACCACAAACAGCCACCGGGTGCAATCCAAACTCCATTGAATTTTTTTGATACATTTTTCTGTCACAAATGTCTAAATTCCTCTGTCAATATAACTCCGATCACAAAAAGACCACCAAATATGGAATCCTGAGAGTCAGACCTTTCCGACGATATGTATTTTGTCAAGATTAGAATTAGATTTGAAAAGTTTTGATTCTAAAAGACCGTAATGCATTGTGTAATATGACACTTGACACCGCCCACTAAGGGGGAGGAGACCGCCAAAAGATTTTAAAGTACCATTTCCATGGTAACGCAATGTCCGATTTCAAAATGTTTTTTCACAGGATGAATTTTGAGGTTTTAAGCTTTCAATTGATATATAATTTATGATGATTACTAAAATATTTGATAGGGAAAAAAGACAACGAAAAAAAGAGCGCCAAGCGTCCCACAGGTGGAACGGTGACAGTTAAGGGGTTAAGGAGTTTTAAGGAGAAAAAAAAGCTTATAAACTGCAAAATTGAAATAACTTGTTTCAAGTTGAACCATATTTATTTTATAGTTTATATCACTGTTCCTTTTTAGCATCCATTGGCTAAAGTAAAAATTTAAAATGTACAGTAGGCAAAAATTGATGAAAGACGGTAAATACTTCAGAATGTTTGTGGCGCATGCAAGGAGATAAATTAAGAAAAAAGCAATTCACAACATTCTCATTTAACAACTAAACTGACACTAATCGTTCACAGCATCTTTTGGTGTGTTGTGGAATGCAGATGTTTTTCAAGACAGACACATGACAGAGGCCTTAGTGGTGGGGTGTAGCATCCTTTATTTCAAATACCTTTACAATAGCCCTGAGGCTGGTCTCAAATACATTTCTGACATGAGAAGCCTATTGCTAAACTCTTTGGATAAAGGCATAAAGAACAATTTTGAAGAAATAACTAAAGGAGCTAGGGTAGTGTTTACATTGGTAGCACCAAATTTATATTCAAGTTTTATTTTTAATGCTAACAAATAAGTTTACCACAGACTAATGCAAATAAAGAATTGCTAGGACTTGGTTGCAAGCAGGGTCCAAAATAATTCCTTTTCAATTTCCAGGTATATTTGACAGTATATCAGACATATATTTTCGAAGATAGATAGATAGATAGATAGATAGATAGATAGATAGATAGATAGATAGATAGATAGATAGATAGATTGATTGATTGATAAGAATGTGTTCATTTTGGACCCTGGTTGCAAGATTGTTTTTTAAATGCACTTTAAAGAGTCTAAGTCTGCATCATCAAAGAGAGATGACATCAAAGAGATTTCAGCTCCTTACCACTGAAAAAAATAATTTTTCGTGCCCTCAACAGTGGATATATCATTTAATACTAATTTCTGGCAGTCATGGACAAGTTAATACAGTCATATAGTCAAAGCTCTAGAACCTACTCCAACATTGATGTAATCTGTGAAACGACTTGATTAATCCCTTTACTTACAAAGAAATAAATGACAAAAATATTTGTTAAGAATTCTGACACAATCATTTACTGTCTTTTATGAAATGTAAGAGACTATAAAAAACCTTTTAAGTTCAGATATATCATTCACATGAAAAACAGACAAAGAACAAAAACAATCAAAGCTTGTGCTATACTGCCGCCCACCCCCTTTATTCCTGATCCCCTCCCGCTATCTAATCACCCCCTCGACTCCAGGGAAATCTTGCGGGATACAGTTTGGTAAAAGACCCCAGTGACCAATGAGCGGTAGTCAGATACTTTGAAAAGGTGGCGGTAGGCGTATGTATTGTCATATGGCCGTCCTCGGCTCACCAAAGTGCGCAGGTGCGCCTCGTTTACCTGGTTGCCCACAGCCAGCACGTACAGTTCAATGCCCCCATTGTTCACCTGCTCCACGGCTTTTTCAATCTGGATGTTGTTGACGCCTTGGGAACGACCATCCGAAAACACCAGCAGCTTCTTCTTCCTCGTCCTGCCACCTCTGAAGCGCTCAATGGCAAAGTTGAGAGAGTTTGTTACCTGTGTACCTGCATTCTGGAACTTTGCTTCTGCGATTTGAGCAACCACCTGGGTGGTGTTTGTGGAAAATTCAGCCTCTAAGTTGGCATTGTTGCTGTACTGGCCAACGCCAACCCGGACCTGGAAGCCTCCTCTTTCTGCTGACAAAAAGCGCTTAGCCAGCATTTGTGCGAACTCCTTGGTCATCTCAAAGTTCTTGGAGCCCACGCTGGCCGAGCTGTCCATCATGATGAGGACATCGGTGTTGTCATTAAATGAAACTGGACAAAGGGAAGAAGGTGTAACCGTTATTATCTCATAGTCAAAACAGCGACAATTGTGGCTCTCAAATCAATACTTACTTGGACAAGTATAGGTGGGACACTTCTTGTCTATGAAGAAAGCACAACATTGTAAATATCTCTCAAAATTAAACCCAGAACTCATGAAGCACCCTAAATCTGCAGCAGATGCAGTATTTAACCTACCTTCACAGATCCTCTCAGTCAGGTTTTGCAGGAAACTGTCATCCAGAAGAAGACCAAAGTTGTTTAAGACAAAGGAGAAGCCTTCTCTGGGATCATCTTTACACACAACCTCATCAAGCTGTTCTGGATTGGGCTGCCTTTCTGCATAATCCGTCACTCCAACACCACCAACCTGCCAGAAATCAAGGTTTCAGGAGTCAAGGTTTCCGTCTACTGGTACATCCTTTCTGGTTGTGGACTTCATTTAACTCCATGTCATGGGACCATACTTGGATGCCAATAACATCAAATGTCACTGGATCACAAGATTTCCCTAACCAAACATCACATCTGAAGGATATTTGATTCGTATCACTGAATAATGAATTCAACTTCTGTGGAAGCAGTTTCTGTACACCTCCTCAAAAATCCACACAACTGCATTAGTTCATTAGCTCAAAGTTCAACACAGGGTCAATGGAAAAATGTGCCAAAATGATATTACATTGCTTCCTGCATACTTGCATACACTTTCAAACTTAAATATCCAGTGAGAGGCACTTGTAGCACGCTCAGCTTAATCTGAAACAGATGTCCGTGAATCTGGCAATGTTTTATGTTGGTTGCTGCACATATTGCAGCAGCAACCTAACCAGTGCTCTAAACAAAATCAAGCAACAAAATCTCTTTTAATGTGATTCATATTTCAGGGGACTTGTACCTGAGTGCTCCGCATCGCAAGTGCAATGCTGTATGAGGTGCGTTACCGAGCAAGTTTACTATGTTAGTATAGCCGTACATATGGAGCTGGGTTATGTGATCCAAATGTCGAAATCATATGCAATGGTAAAAGTACTTTGAGGTAATATGTAGTTTTGCACAAGTAACTGTGCAAAAACCAATCCTGATTAACCGATAATCGGCATAATTTGTGTGAACAGAAATACAAATTGTTGGTGTTTTACTGTAACTAGTGTTTATTTCAACTGGAAACTGGAATTGTACTGTATGTGTAGGTATGTTTTTAATAGTTTTGCAAAATTTGAGGCATGTTTTTTCCAAAAAGCCTATGTTGTCTGAGTTCATTAGTTTTACCTTCAGTCCCTTGCCGCACAGCACGTTTAGGGGCACACGGTCTCTTTTGGTGTCAGAGCGTCCATCAGTAAGGACAATGACCACGCTTCTCTCCGTCACAAGCTTGTTAATCATGTTGTTTAGCGAGTACTGAAGAGCTTCTCCAGTGTATGTGGCTTCAGCCAGCCAGCGCAAGTCTTTCACAGCTCTAAAGTGAAAAATATATTTTTTCTTTATTTCTTCAGACACAATTCCAGATGTACACATGAAATGCAAGCTCATCTGAAGAGGAAGCAAATTCCTTCAAGCCACAGAAGTGTATCTTGAAGTCGTTTTGCCATATTGTGTGCAGACTATGGCTTTTAACAAAAGAACATTGATATTTCATACTGTTTTAGGTCTGTCAAGGTCTTAATGTTGGGGTCACCAAGCTGTACGACCTCCTGAGCATCGGCACCGCTGTATTGCACCACACCAATACGAGACTCATTGGCACCAAACTGAAAGAAAAATAAAGAAACTCAGCTTAAATGCATCACTGAATGAAATTCATTCAGAAGAGCCCATGCATCTTGTATGTAACCATCATGCATTCAAGATTGGAGAAGAACAAATGTAATAATTTATGAATCAATCATTGAAAAACCCAATTCGGTCAACCACTAATCTGAATAAGATTGGAAACGTGTCTTCCTTAGTGTCTATGGTGGTTACAACTCTAATAAATCAAAGCTGACAGTTAACTGAAATGTTAATGAGTCTCTTGGTGATCTAAAAAGGAAGGTTACCTGTCTTAACTTGAGCCTGTCCATTACCGTCACAATGAAGTCTTTAGCGATGGCAAAGTTAGAAGCTCCAATACTCTCAGAGCTGTCCACAATGAAGGCAATGTCCAGGGGTCCACATTTGCATTCTAAACAAACAAACAACAACAAAGAAACATGCATCAAGCAAGAAGATGGAATTGCAAAACGCTAAATAAAAACACCATTTGAAACATTTTTAATATACTTCAAAGTCTTGGGACTTACCACAGCAAGCTGAAAGAAAAAATTGAAGAAAGAGAGAGAAAACATTACATTTGCATCAAATTTGACAATATGAGGCAAATCAGAAACGTATGTTCTATCAAAACATTCACAGTAAGGGATCCACAATTATTTTGCTATTTCACAGAAGGAAGAATCTAGTCTGGAAATAATAAACGTTCATAAAAGTTTACTCATTAACACTTACAGTGGAGGAAAAAATTATTTGATCCCCTGCTGATTTTGTACGTTTGCCCACTGACAAAGAAATGATCAGTCTATAATTTTAAATGTAGGTTTATTTGAACAGCGAGAGACAGAATAACAACAAAAAAATCCAGAAAAACACATTTCAAAAAAGTTATAAATTAATTTGCATTTTAATGAGTGAAATAAGTATTTGATTCCCTATCAATCAGCAAGATTTCTGGCTCCCAGGTGTCTTTTATACAGGTAAGGAGCTGAGATTAGGAGCACTCTCTTAAAGGGATATAATACCTGTATAAAAGACAACCTGTCCACAGAAGCAATCAATCAATCAGATTCCAAACTCTCCACCATGGCCAAGACCTCTCCAAGGATGTCAGGGACAAGATTGTAGACCTAAACAAGGCTGGAATGGGCTACAAGACCATCGCCAAGCAGCTTGGTGAGAAGGTGACAACAGTTGGTGCGATTATTCGCAAATGGAAGAAACACAAAATAACTGTCAATCTCCCTCGGTCTGGGGCTCCATGCAAGATCTCACCTCGTGGAGTTTCAATGATCATGAGAACGGTGAGGAATCAGCCCAGAACTACACGGGAGGATCTTGTGAATGATCTCAAGCTGGGACCATAGTCACCAAGAAAACAATTGGTAACACACTACGCCGTGAAGGACTGAAATCCTGCAGCGCCCGCAAGGTCCCCCTGCTCAAGAAAGCACATGTACAGGCCCGTCTGAAGTTTGCCAATGATTCAGAGGAGAACTGGGTGAAAGTGTTGTGGGTCAGATGAGACCAAAATCGAGTTCTTTGGCATCAGCTCAACTCGCCGTGTTTGGAGGAAGAGGAATGCTGCCTATGACCCCAAGAACACCATCCCCACCGTCAAACATGGAGGTGGAAACATTATGCTTTGGGGTGTTTTTCTGCTTAAAATGCAAATCAATTTTTAACAATTTTTTTTGTTGTTGTTATTCTGTATCTCACTGTTAAAATAAACCTACCATTAAAATTATAGACTGATAAATTCTTTGTCAGTGGGCAAACATACAAAATCAGCAGGGGATCAAATAATTTTTTTCCCCACTGAACAAAAGATCAGTTAATGCTCTGACCTAAACACCTGACAGTTTTATTATATTATGTTTGAATTTATAATCCTTAAACAGAATTTCAAAAAGACCATAATCTGTGTTTAATCTATGGTGGCATAATGAACAGAACAATGGCTTACATAAGCCTCTAGTATACAGACGTAAAATAAACCAATCTGTGAAAGTCTGGACAGAAAAAGGCAAAAGTAATATGCTTGGGAGTAAAAATAAATGATAAAACTCTAATTGACACAAAGCAGCCTAATCTCAAATGAATGGTTGGAGCTATTTGTCTTGATGGCTGAAACTGATTTTTTTTTTTTTTTTGACAATTTTGTCAGATTTATTCTGGTCCCTGAGGTTTCATTCATACAGTAATACATTTCAAACTCTGCTTTTACTCATTGTGTTTAATCTTACATGACTAAAGTAATTTATCAAATTAAATACTAACACAACAAGAGTCAAGGTTTTTTTTTTAATATAAAAATAGCAACTCAAGATGAATGCACAAGGGCCGTACAGGGAGAACCTTCACATCCCAAAAATGTGGGCCATATTAAGTAAAACAGCAGCCCACAACACATTATTTGCACCTGATTGGTTAATGCTGTCGAATCCCCTTCCTTCAAACTAATGTGTAACCTTAGCTTACACATATTATACATATGAATGCATGCCAAAGTGTTTTGGGAAAAAAAGCACATTTATATATGAATGGTAGTGTCATTTCTCTCATGCCTTACCCAACTTTTTGCATGTTTTCTACTGGTGTGCAGAGTATTGTGAACACTGAGCTGGCTAGGTGGATTGCTGCATCATCACTTCATGGCATGAGTTGACGTTACGTTGTTAAATCAGTGTGGGTGCCAGACAGTACACCATTTATGGAGGCAGTGAAACTGAGTAGTGAGTCATGGGTAAATACAAAAACAGGTCTACTCACAGCACATCTTCATGATGATATCCAGAATCTCACATTCCTACAAATAGAGAGAGACAGTAATACAGACTGCTGCTCCTGCAACTGTTTTTCTCTGTCGCCATTTTGTATCACAAAATGGAGCCACAAGTCCATGTTGTTTTAATTACAGGAAATTCTGCTGCACAACGCTCCCCAAAGACTCACAGTTACTGCAATACACTTTTTTTTAAAAAGTGCATTTCCTCTTGTGCTAAAGCGTGCAAGCACATACTTTATAAATATACAACATCAGTCCTGATAAGGGGTAATTTATTCAGGGGAATTTAATTTCCCCTGATTTTTGGATAAAGATTACTGTACTAAAAAAATTCCAAATCTTTCTCTCAAGTAAAAGAGAGACCATTTATTGAAACTAACAACTAAAAAAAATGACTCATTCTATACTAATATATATTTTTTTTAAATCAGGCATATACAGTACTTTGTACCTACCATATTTACATAACTATATATTTCACATAACTAACATATTTACATATTAATGTATATTTGTTATTAAGAAAAACAAAGTCACAGTACTAAAAGAGACATAATAATATTTCTAAATACAAGGATAAAAAATAATAAAAGTAAAATGTGGGACACTTTGAGCAGTTTCTGGTGGTGTAGCACCTACCGCTCTGCAGATCCTTCTGAAGGACATTAGTCATTAGTCTGATTTTAAAAGTTTATGCGGCACATTTAGCACAGCTTTCTTAGTAAACCTGTCATGATGGAGCATTAAAAACTACATTGAATTTGTATCTCATTTCAAATGTGAAAGACAGATGTCTTAACGGCACAGCAGCAAAATAACAGCCCGTTCAATTCTATAATGGTCAAAATTTTCTAGTGGTCACTAAATATATATATATATATCTTTTTTTTTTTTACTTTGCATTATGCATTATAAGTGGCCCTCAGCAAAAAAAAAAAAAAAAAGAAGAAACAAAACGACCTCTATAAATGACACTCTTGAAAACTGCACATCTATAGTGTCATGCATTCATTTCTTTATATATGCAGTTGGAACAAGGCAGCTGTTGTGTGCTATTAAAAGATACTTTTATTCCACAAAAGGAGTAGTCTAGTATGTGCTTGGGCCTTGGCTAGAGATTTCCATCACTACTGACTGTCAACGATGTGGAATTCACAAAAATAACAGAAAGTGAATTGTGGAATGTCCAGGATCATTTATCAAGAGCACTGTCACCATTTGCGTTGCTCTTTTTCTCTTCACACAGGAAACTGTGCTGGAACATTTGCATTAGACTATATCCAATAATGTGTGCCTTTCTTTGATTTGTGCATTCAGTAAAACTCAGTTTATTTAAATTAAACTCACTCACATCAGCTCCTTGTGGCCCAGGTGGTCCTGGTGGTCCCTGTGCATGAAAACAAGACAAATGAAATGTACAATGAATGCAAACTGAATTCACACACCAAATGCAAATATGACTGCTTCTTTAATATCGAACAGCATAAAGATGTCTGTGCAAAGGCCACTGTCTGCTTTGTTACATGCTACACAGATGTAGTTCTGCCAGAGCAAAGAAGCTCTGAATCTCATTCCAAATAAGAGCATTTTTGAGACCGTCAAGTCTCCTCCTCTCTGGATGTCATCCAGTGGCAAAGAGGAACATCACAAAATTGCAGGCTGAGAGAAATTTCCCTTCCCACACTCCCATAACTCACTGCTGCTCAGCTGTGTTTCACATAACTGAAGATTTGTACACTTAAAAACTTTTCTTGGCTCCTCTGGACAGTATAAGAGACTGGTTGTTTACTTCTGAAAATATAATAATGCCAATCATCATCTATATGTATCTGATTTGGAGATATATTCTTTTAGATATTTAACCAGGTTCAGGTCCAGGTTTTAGACATATCTTAGGTTAAGTGAACATGTCATATGTGGCCAGTGGTGTTTCTGATACTATATCAAGCTAACAATAATACTTGTTTTTCTAACTTTTATTTGGCCAAAATTCTTAGGTTAGATTTGTTGATCACATTCCATTGAATTTCTCAACAAAAGGTCGAACTGAACATCCATGCGCCTTTGGACGTCTGCCATTTAGTGCAAACATTTTAGATCTCAAAAGTTTCAAGACTCAAATCATACAGCAGATCAGTATGTTTGTCTCTCTGATCCAGAATACAAATACAGTGATTACAGTATGCCAGGATACTGATATAAGCACCAAAATTGGTACAGAACATCGTACTCATATGAACCTTCATTTGAGAACATGAATCATAATATAATATGTCAACTTTTATCATACTCCAGTAGGGGAAACACATGCTGAATACACGAAGCGGTGCACTTACAGCACTTCCTTCAGGTCCTCTGTGACCTTTGGCTCCTTTAGTCCCAGCTGGTCCTGGTCTGTTATTCTGTGGAACACAAAATATGAACATTCAGCCTGGAAAATACAATGCTGGCAGAGTCATTAGTAGCTGTACCATTTTAATATGGTTAATGTATGTCATTTACAGTGTAAATTTAAAAAAAAAAAAACACCTGTTTTATATTTTTGTGAATTTAGAAAGACTTAGAGATTTTGTAAATACTAAGTAAAACGATTGTACACTTTTAATTTAATTAGCATTTTCTGTATGTCCTACTTGCGATTACATTTTTTATAGTGGGATCCACTAGTGAAAATGCATCTACTGTGCTTTTTTGTAATATAATATTTTTTACATTACAAATTAAATTATCAGCAAAACAGCTAAAATATTACTTCAAATAGTAATTTTATGTCAATGTTTAAAACAAGTTTTTCAAAACCCAAAACATCTGTTAATTTCTAGGTTTAATTTAAGGCAGTGGCTATTTACACTCAGTGCAAATAGCATATTTTTTAGCGATAGATGCTATTTACACTAAGTGCAAATAGCTATAGATTCTATTTACACTGTGTTAAAATAGCAAGATTTTCTGCTATTTATACTACTTATTGCAAATAGTGGCAATTATCTGCACCTCAGTATTGTCGTACATTATAAAACAGTACGCAATAATAACGTATTGAGTGTGAATTATAGTTTTAATTCAAATTATTAAATGCATGCCACCTTATTGGGACAATAAAGCCCTCCCTACACCTAACCTAACCCTACCCGATACTCTTATTTTCAACTTTTTTATTTCCTTCATTTTTATATAAAATAAATGCCTTTCTGATGCAATATGAGATTTGAAAAGGGAGAAAAAAAAGTTCGGCAAAAGGCAGGCTTGAACCTGGGTTGATCGCATCAAGAAGCATGTGTTTTACCACCTGCGCCACTGAAATATATTTTAGTGTTGACTAACTCAATCACACGTTGGTGGGCGAAATTATTGTAAATAGCCTTTGCCAACAAGTCGGGCTATTTGCACTTAGTGTAAATAGATACTCCGTTAATTTAAACTCTTAATTCCAGATTTTCAAACTTTTGGACATCACTGTTATATCACTACTATAAGCATCGCAATCAGCTGTTTAAAACTCTCCCAGACAACAATATTGCTTCATATAAAAAATTTAAATGGTTGGCAATAATTCAGCTTCCTCTGCACAGTTTTGCCTCCAGCCCAGCAGATACATTTATCCCCTCATGTGTGTCTCGTGCCAGATTACGGTTAGGCGGTGAGATAATACTAACCACCTGTCCCTATTTTCAAGCTGTCTCTCCCATGCTGCTTCAATTACCTTCAAATTCACTTCAAAGTCGACAACTGTCACAGACGTTCTCCTAGCAAGCTCACAGTAATGACGAGGTTAAATGATGCCGTCATGCCAATATTGTTTTGGTTCATTGTGATTACCTTGACAGATACCAGACCAAGTGTGGGCCCCTCGGGTTTGGGAGAGGCCGGAGGAGCCCAATCAATTGTTTACAAGGACAGAAAAACATTTCCAAACACTCATGGCCAGCAGAAAGACAGAATCAAACATAACGAAGAGCAAAGCACCTTCATGGCTCATATGGAGCAGATGTGAGGCCCTGAATATCAATGTATACAAAATAATGTATACACCATTAAACCAAAAACTTAGCATTTGCACAAACATATTAAAAACATCAATTTTTTAAAGTAATAACACATTCACCAAGAAAAAATTACATGTATTTCACTGTTAATATGTATAATCAACAGAATCCAGAATGCGAATGCAATATTTATGCACACTTCAAACAAATGCAGATACTGTAAAGTGTTCAAATCACCTAACAGCTATACAAAAGCAATCTTAGGTGAAGCAAAATAAATAAATATTTTTTTAAGCAAAGTAAATAAATATTTAAATTAAGGATGCACGATATTGGATTTTTGCCGATATCCGATATGCCAATATTTTTCAAATCATTTTGGCCGATACCGATATATTTCCTTTTTGTTTGGAAATAACGCCAAGTCTCTCCTGTGCAGAAATTATAAGCAAAATATTTTTAATTTTGGTTAGTTTTTAACAAGAACTTATTTGTTAGAATTAAATAAACCACAAAGAAGGTTTTTTGACAGCACATTGAAGTTTTGAAAATAACTATATAAATAAACTATATATCAATCGCTGCATCCCCCCCCCCCAGGAAGATGCAGTGTTAACCCTAATATTTTATTTTATTTATAAGATTTAACATTGTAGATGGTCTAAAGCAAAAGAGTTGTAAAAATTCTGAAAATCATTTAGAGCTTATGATTTGTTTAAAAATAAAACATATTACACATAAATGAATAAATCAGTATATATAAAATAATTTGATTAATTTACAAGTGTCATGTTTGTGATTTTTTTTTTTTCATGCAAGCTATAACTTCTGACCTTTAAATCAAAACATACTCATTAGTTTATGACATCAATTACTGCTTTATTTAATCAGAAACACAGTCTAAATGTTATTTGTGTAGGCTATTTTACTTTTAAATTAATTAGAAGTAGGCCAACAGCGCCCCCTACAGATTAAAACTCCTTATGAGCATTAGGACCCGGGGGAGGCCGTCACTGCTGCCGCTGCACGTGCTATTACTGTTTACTCTATCACACACCAAACGCATCATTCTGTACTGCTTTCACATATTAAATGCAGCGATCCAAAACAGCGAATCTAATCATCATTCAGACAAAACTTTGCTTCAAGAATGAGTCACACTGCTGACATGATCTAATCACTAGCACACCCTGAGCACATGTGACTTAAGGTATTCCTCTTATCGGCAAGACATATCTGCATAATTTTTCATATCGGGCCGATGCCGATATTTACATTTAAAGCCATTATTGGCCGATTCCGATATCAGTCCAATAATATCGTGCATCCCTAATTTCAATATTTTCTATAAAAATTAGATTAAAAAAAATCTGAGTTGTGAAATGTAAACTCACAATTGAGAGAAAAAAGTCTGAATTGTGAGATAAAAGGTCAGAATATAATTAATAAATAAGTCAGTTATAAACTTGCAATAAGACTTTTCTTCTTAGATTTTTTTTTCTCAGAATTGCGAATTTATATCTTGCAGTTGGTAAAATCGTGCAATTTTGATTTGTGCAATTGTGAGAAAAAGTCTGAATTATGAGATTGAGGGCCCTATCATATACCCGGCGCAATGTGACACCAGGCGCGACGCAAATGTTTTTTTTTGCTAGTTTCAGCTTGACGCAGTTATCATTTTCACATCCAGCGCCATGTTGTTTAAATAGCAAATGCACTTGCACCCATCTGTTCGCCCATGGGCATACTGGTCTAAAAACGAGGTGTGTTCAGGCGCATTGTTGGTGCGTTGCTATTTTGAGGCAGTTGACCAACTAAAAACCTGGTGTAAAGTCAATGGCGCAGTATTATTATTACTTTTTATTTAAAGGGCGTGTTAATATGCGCCTAAAGGCGGGTGCACAACGCACATACACTCTGCTTATTACACACACACGGAGCAGCACACAAACATGCCAAATATTAAAAATGATCCATTTCCTCTCTAGAGAAGCATTCGGTCTTTGCTCTTGCAAATTCCGCCATAGCGAATCCGCCATGGTGCAAGCGCAACTGGCATTTAAAAGGAATGGGAGATGAGACTCTGATTGGTTTATTGCATGTTACACCCAAAACACACCCATGACTCATTAAGAGAATAGGTACAACCCTTTTGGACTATGTGCCTGTACCATTATTTTTCATCGTTAAACTAGCAAAAGTGGATTCGGACATGCCCTAAGTGCACCTGCGCCATGCGCTTCAGACCATGTGCTTAGACTGTTAAAATAGAGCCTATAGTGTCAGAATATAAATAATAAAGTAGTCATTTACAAATGCAATAAGACTTTTCTTCTCAGAACTGCGAGTTAACATCTTGTATTTGACTTTTTTATTAAGTTAATATTTTGCAACTCTGAATTTATCTCACAAAAATTTATAAAATAGTAATGGTGATCTTCTTAACAAAAAACACTAATAACAGAAGTCTTCATAAACAGAAAGATCAGCTGTGTGTAAAGTTTTAACATCCAAAACACATATGCTGCTAAATGTTTAGATATCATGTAAACATTGCGTTTGATTAATAAAGGCCTTTCTGTAGCCAAAAACATTCAAGTGTGTTTAATCACAGCAGTTTAACTTTAATTTAAATCAGTCTTTGTTTCAGCATGTTAAATTGTTCTTCCCTCCGTGTTATTATGGATATTATTCCCTCCAAATCTGATGTTTATTATGAAGAGCCTCTGGCCAGGCTTTAATATTCAGTTGTAAAACACATAGTAAACATTTAAATTTATGGCCTCTGCAATTCTGCTAATGATTACTTTTGGAATTATAGTCAGTTTGCTTCTTTTTGATCTTTGAGCAACCAAACGCATGTTTCCATTGTCTACAGTAGATGAACTTAAGTATGGTAAACTACTCAAAACTTTTACCGGGGGTCTTTAGCAAGTAAAATTAAACCCTCCAAAACGAGCACTAGCACAGGAACTTGTGAGCAGTTGAAGAGTGTTACAGAGAGGTGATAAACACATGGGTACGTTTCTAATTATTGTAAAGTGTGTGTGTTTGAACTTTGAGAGCATCTGTCTGAAGCCATTGCATGCTCTAAGTGATCTCTTCTGGCTAAACAAATGAGTTGTCTTTCCGAAATGTGTCTGAACACTATTCATAACACAGTGCAATGTTGCATTTCCAGCCTTGCCACATGGGTCACTATAGAAGACAATGGTGTAAATGTCCAAAAATAAAATACTTTATAATAATTAAATAACATATAATTATAATAATTAAACAACAAAACAACATATACTGTATGCTGCTTGCTTAAAAAAATGCTTATGCTTACCAAGGCTGCATTTATTTAATCAAAAATACATATAAAAGGTCGAACGATTGATCGGTTTGGCCGATTAATCGGGACCAATAGTCGATTGCTGAAATTATCAGTGTTTTCAAAAAATCCATATTGGTGGTTTTCCGGGTTGCGTCAGTTGCTGGAGCAGCTGAGGAGGGTCCGCTGTCTTTATACAGCTTCTAGAGGCGAATCACTGATGCCTTGAGCTGTCTGTTTTGACATGAGGCTGCGCACTGCACAGAGCAGGACAATTCAGATGCAGAAGATCGACAACGAAACCATACGTATACAGTACACTACAGTATGTGTTTTCATATCATTATAAAGTAATTAATTTGTTGACTAGATGTTGCATTAGTAGAGAAAAAAGCAACAGTATGTTTGCCATTAAGGCTGAGAGGACACTAACATTAGTAGAACATAAGCAGTTAAAACGATGTGACCAAAACACATGGAAATCTGCCCCAAATGTGTAATGCCACGATTGTTACCATCTATTTGCATTAGTTTATTGTTACCATCTTTAATTCAGAGAAGTTACATATTTAAAGCTAGTGACGTGACAAAGCAAAATCATATGTTAATGCAACTGACAGAAATCCTTCCACGCCACAGAGCGCCTATCACACACCTTTCCATTAAATTACATTACAATTGTCTCACATTACTGTTAATGTGCATAATGACTTCACCCTAGGATTGGAGATTGTGTACTGAGCTATAATATAGATCACACTTTCTCTTTCTGTTTTGCTTTGTTTTGTCAAACACCAAACTTCAAACTCATCAACACAACATTGTTCATTCTTGAAGTTAACTTTTGCTTGTTTGGGGATTAAATAAACAGTTTTGGACCACTGCTTGAATTGAACGCATCTGTTAGTTAATGAACTATGAACTAAAATTGATGTATAATTAATATTTAATACAAACATTTTATTCCATTTTAAATGTGTGGTTCAGTACTGTGTTGTTGTTTTTTTGTTTGTTTTTGTTTTTTTGTAAAGTTCACTATTTTAGCTTTCATTCAGTACCTATTTGAAAAACAATTTTCAATTAATCGGTTATCGGCCAGTGTTGTCCAACCTAGCTATCGGTATCGGTAAAATCAGTTGACCACTAATAAAAACACAGTAATATTATGAAAAATATTACAATTTAAAATAACTGTTAATTTAATGAATAAATTCAATAAAATTAATAAATGTAATAAAATTAATACATTTTAAAATATAGCTATATTTTTTGCTGTGATGGCAAAGCTAAATTTTCAGCAGCCATTACTCCAGTCTTCAGTATCACATGGTCGTTCAGAGATAATTCTAATATGCTGATTTGGTGCTCAAGAAACGTTTATCATTACTATTATTATTGTTATTATTATTATCATTATTATTATTGAAAACAGTTGCTACTTATAATTTTTGTGGAAACAATGATACATGTTTTCAAGATTTGTTTGATGAATAAAAAGTTCAAAATAACTTATTGTTTCCTTTGGATGAGCCAATTGCTTAATCCAAAAAGTCGAACAGCATGTGTTTACTTCATTCAAATCACTAAATATAAGAAATAATAACAGTGATGCTTGCCTTAGCAAACACAGCCAATATCGTAAGTCTGCAGAAAGGGTATACTGTATGCCTTTAACAGAAAGATCACTATGTGTAAACAGTTTACACCCATCTGCTGCAAAATGTGTGCGGCATGTAAACATCCCGTATGATTAATAAAGGCCTTTCTGGAGCCCAAACATTCACGTGTGTGTTCAATCACTACTCAACAAACAAACAAAAAATCTCTCTCTTTCAATGTTCCTCTTTTGGAGTGATAGAACTGTAATTTTAAAATTAGAACATCATTTCTAAAGAAAGGACCATGAAAAGCCAACAGCTGCAAAACAATCTTTCCATATGCATGTCTCCACCACTTCCTTAAAGTTTTTGGTTTTGCGTGGACTAAGACAAACACAGTGATGAATAGTGAAGCAGTCTGGGCATTAGATCACCAAAAATCGACTCCAGATGACTGAAGATGAAAGCTTGCGAGCATGTGTAGTTATTGCCATTTTGCGTCGGCTTGTTCAACCACAATGAAGCGACTCGGCTTGTTTTGATGTAAAAATTAAACATGAGCTCAGCGCTTTGATATAAGCTACAACACATATGTTCCAGATGTAAGGAAGCGACATAATGAAATACAGGCTACAGTATGGTGTGACATTAAAAAGTTTGCAGTCCATGCTTTTGTGCTCTTGTGCAATTTATCCCATTAGGATCCAAGTTTGGGATTACAAAACAAACAGCTCAGGATCTACCCGCTGATTAGATCAGATAAAAACATTGTCTCAGAGGAATATACTGCTATCTTAATCCTGCAGATGTGCAAAATGGCCAGAATTATCAAAGAACTGAACGTGTGAGCAGTTTCCTCAAACATTTGCACTGCAGAAGCGCACAGCTAGACAACATAAACAACAATATTAGCCATCATATCTGCAGTCGGTTCCCTGTCAAGTCCCCGCTGACTTCCATCTCCTGATGGGAATAAGTCTGAATGATGAATGCACGGGATCAAACTCTTTGCTTCCAGGCTACTAGTGGTTTTCTGACCACCCAGATGGATAGAGAAGTTTATTTTGGAATTAAATCAGATTATTTCCACTTGTTAATACAGACAGGGCAGAGAATGATTGCATCTTTCAGATGTTTGTACATGTGTGGGATCAGAAAGAAAAAAAAAAAAAAAAAAAAAAAACCGGCCATAGATAAGGCTCAAGTCTACTTATAAAAGTAATAGCACACCTTTCTTTCACAAACTGTATGATTTACTGCAGTCATGGACAGTATGTAGCACATATGGACTGCCAAAATGTTAAACTTAGGAGCTGAATCAAATATATGTACTAGCAAGCCCACTATTACACCTAAAAGTGTACTAAATGGACGTTGCATCTTCTCAAATGGCTGTTTTTGCAGTGGCTAAATCAGCATCTTGAAGAAGATTTCAAGCATCTTGAAAATTTTCATTGGGCAAAAAATGTGCAAGATGCGAGATGTTTGCCAATAATGCCTCCATTGCCACAACTGTGCTATTAGCTGTTCTAAAACAACATATTGAAAATCTCACCGGACAGCAGGAACCTTAATTTAATTGACCAAATCCAAACCTCTTTGCCACAATTTCCACCATCTAAACTCAATCATCAGGCACAAAATGCAGCGCCGTGTCCAAACCTGTGACTTCTGCAGCACATGTTGTTTTGTGAGAGTGCTGTAGATCTCTCTGTTGGACTGAATGTGTGTGGGGGCCGTTAAAAAATGTAACCCAGCTGAGGAGTCTGGCTTTAGAAAAGTGTTAAACATGAACTTCCAATGAATTTCTGCTCTCAAGCGATCTTGTTTATCCAAACTGATTTGAATTATTACACGCCTCTACTGCTTGAACTCAACACTGGAGACAGCGACCAAAACGCTGAGAGAAGCTCCAAGACTCTTCATGATATATGTGCTTCATTGTTCACTATGAAAACTATCCCATCACATCATTCCAAACCTATAATTCTTTGGCTTATCTTTGAACCATGAATTAGGATATTTTTAATGAAATTTCTGTCCCTCCACACGGAAGCTAAAGCTTAAAGGTTTCATTAAAAATATATTAATAAGTGTTTTGAAGATTAACCAAAGACTTATGGGTTTGGAATGACAAGAAGGTGAGTAAATGATGACAGGATTTTCATTTTTGGTGAACTATCACTTTAACAAACACATAACATTCCATCATTTTTTCCTTTTTAAAATGCAGAAATAAATAGTTCCGTTTTAAAAATGTGTTTAAAATGATGTACAATCACATAAGATGAATAGTAGCCTAAAAAGCAATTGTATTTAAGATGCAGCAGGTCACATCATGGGGCAGCCATGTTGAAATCACATGACCTGCACAATATTGCTCATTTTATAATTTTTTTATTGCAGAAAAACTGATAATTGCACAATGGTGTATGCTAATTGTTTCCTTTGCATGACTCTGCTTTTATGCTGCCAAGTATTTTAACAAAAGAGTTGCATATTTCTGATTTAAACCATTGATGATAGTGCTTTGGACAGTGTTTAACTTGTGTGGAACCCAGAACATTCCTTTAGAAGTGAAGAATTTCATGAAAAACAGGTCAAAATGAAAGGAAAACAGGAGAAAAGTGATATGTACGCTGTGAAAAACTTGGACTTCTCTGATAAAAAATGACAAAGAGGCTAAAGAAGAGAAAAGAAATAAAAGACAGTGATTCAAAGTGATAAGCACAAATGCATCTAAAGCGACTCACATCTGATCCAGGGTCACCTGGCTCTCCATCATCTCCCTTGGGTCCAGGGGTTCCTTTTCCACCCTTGAAAGTGAGAAGTTCAAGAAAGTGCAAGAGAGAAGAAGGGAGATTAGATGAGAGGAATTGTCTTTGCTGTGGCAGCACATCAACTGTCTCCTCTTAACGTCTGGACTCGGCCTCAGTCTAGACGATTTACATCTGCTAGGGATGAGCTGTTGTGTTTCTATTGCGATACACAGTCCCTGCTGTGAGACACACACGCACTAACCCCTGATGAATCAAGACATTGTGAATCAACAGTTAGGCATGCTAATAAAAACCACTAATAAATCATACGAATCATTCTCAATATTAACATCATCTTCCATATGGAGGATTTCTTTTAATCTGTAAATAATTTTGAATTTCATGATAACCACAGACATGAATTATAAACTCAGTTGTGGAGGATTTTTCCAATTATTTTTTTTCCATAGGGATATTATTTCATAGGGTGTGTGTGTGTGTGTGTGTCTGTGTGTGTGTGTGTGTATATATATATATATATACTTAACTAATTAAGACACTGATTATAAGTTTAAAGTATCATGTATTTAAAGTTTCTTGCAAAATATTCAAACATGCAAATATATAACTGTTTGATAGCAAAAGGAGATTGGATTAAATCATTCTCAATGATTTATGAGAGTGGGAGGTTTTTCTGCAACGGCAACTCTGATTAATGGATCTCTCTGCAGAATAATTTGATTATTTACTGGAAATATTTATTTTTTTAAATGAAATGAGCATGTATCACTACATAACAAATTAAATGTGTTATTCATTATCAATCAAAATCAGTTTCTCAGTGGAAGAAATGAATGGAATTTTTACTTTTGGAACACTATTGGGTTGTGTTCAAAAACAGATCTTCTGTAGGGTTCAGGATACTTACAGGTGCTCCTTGATCTCCCCTGGGCCCAGGATAACCCTAAAAACGACACAAAACCTGCACGTAAACAATACAGATACTCCACTAGATATGAGTCTGCATTAAATCAAAATGTACAATATTTAATTTGTTAGCGCACATTACTAGTCTTAAAGTGAACAATTATTCCATGCAAATTAATCCACAAAAAAAAAATGTTTGTCTTGGTAATCTTTAATCAAAATCTGATCATTTGCTTCAGCTCTGGAATGGCACTCCTGTTTGAGGCTTGGGAAGAATATGCTTAACCACGCCCCTCCAACCGTTAGTTTGCTGAGAGATGAGAGATGAGAGGAGGAGCGCAAAAATAAAACCCCGCCCTCTATTCAATATTCCATTTCAGTTTGAAATACGTCACCATACTGAAATAATGTCGGCAGCAACTTCCTGTTCACACAGACTTTAAAGGCAAGACGTTTAATAAACTGAGAGGTCTTCTACCTGGAAACCATGGCAGCCCTCTGTTCCATTTCCTGGTGGTCCATCTTCACCCTAAGAAGGTAAAAAAAACAACAACACTTTATTAAAGCAATGGACAACTGGCTTTGGTTAGTTAAAACCAGTTCTAAAGATCAACAGGATCAACTCACCCTCTCTCCCATCAGGCCTCTGTCTCCTGGGGCCCCTTTGATTCCTCTGGGCCCTTTAGCTCCCTAAAGCACAGACATGCAACATGGGAAATCTAGGTCAGTCATAGATGCAGCAGCAAGTCAGGTTAAAAGGTAATCAAGACTAGTTGATTTCACCCACCTCTGGCCCAGTAGCACCCTCATCGCCACGGTAACCTGGGGCCCCCGCCCTTCCTGGCTCACCCTGTTGGAAATGGGGAAAAATTATATTCCTGAAGGTATAAGATCCCTCTGTTTGGGTTGAAAAACTCTTAAACCAATCTAAATTAGTTTTCTTAGCTGGTTTAAGATGATCTCCCTGCTTGGTCAGGATATAAGAAAAAAATAATATATTAATACTGTATACACTGCCATTCAAAAGTTTGGGATCAGTTAGAATTTTATTGCAATTTCTAATATTGGTTTCCTATTTTTATATTCTTTAAAATATAATTTATTTCTGTGATGCAAAGCTGAATTTGCTCAACTCACTCAACTCTACTGGAAAATATCTCTGCCAGGACAAAACCAATAAACACTAGAGTTACTCATAGCAAAAAGTAAAACTCGTGATTCGCTGGTAACTTCAAGCACAAAACTGAGCATTTTTGGGATAACAGCAGTCCTCGCTAGTCACTAACGAAGATTATGTGAGAGCCTAAAGAGCAGCTGTTTTTGAGAAACAACAGATGACTTTGAGAAAACCGTGAAACTGAGGAACCATTCGGGCACGCATATGCTCTGAACACTCTCACGTAAGCTGCACAGGAAATTTAGAGTCCTGAGAGGCAACGGAAATTTGTTGGTCTGTTCGCAGTTGGCCTGGCAGTTTACAAGAGCTGTAGAGAGAAGTCAAGTGCTGACAGAGCTAGCATGCATGGAGTTCTGTGGTGCAGCTGCTGGTGACGTTGTAAGCCTCAAGACTCCTAGGTTCAAATCTCAGCAGATTAGCTTGTTTCAGCAGGGAATCTTGAGTCAGGTCTGGCATGTGTAATCACTCTTAATGTCCTTCCTAAAGTTGAATGATTGTTTTAAAAAGTTTAAGAATGACTTGAAAGCTAGTAGCTTTGAGCTTTATAAATTAAGAAGAAATATGGTTAGAGATATGATAAGAGAAGCAAAAATTAATTATTTTAAAAATAAGGTAAATGAAAATAGACATGAACCAAAAAAAACTTTGGGGTGTGTTAAAGAATTTAGGTTATACGAATGCTGCAAAGGTGAAGTCTTCAAAGATTAACCTAAAGGTGGAGGAAAAGTTAATCTCTAATCCAAAGGAGGTTGCTGAAACTTTTAATCATTATTTCATATCATTAGCTAATAAATGATCTAACCAACTTCCAGAGCGGCCTGGTATTTATAATGAAATGCAAGTGAAATCTTTTTATGGGCAACGTGGAGTTATTCAAGATTCTTTGAAATTGAGACCAGTTACTGAAAGGGAGGTTTTAAAATGTCTAAATAAATTAAAAATAAATAAAGCTTCTGGCTTAGATTTCCTGCCAGATTTTTTAGGGACTCTGCTAGAGTGATTGCTCCTTATGTAACATATATCTTAAACTTATCAATTGAACAAGGAAAGGTACCAAGGGAGTTTAAAAGTGCTAGACTTATGCCAGTATATAAGAAGGGTTGTAAGTTAAATATGGTTAATTATAGGCCTGTTTCTGTATTGGGTGAGATGTCAAAGAGTCATCTATGATCGAATTGAAAAATATATTAGTAAAAATAATATTTTGTATGATTTACAGTCTGGATTTAGGCCGTTAAATTCAACTGAGACTTGTATATTATATATGACTGATAAAATAAGGAAAGAGGTTGATAATGGTAAGTTTTGTGGGATGGTTATGTTGGACCTTCAGAAGGCTTTTGACACTGTAGACCACAAAATGTTACTGTATAAGTTAAAGGAAGTTGGTTTTGATAAAAATTCTCTTAGGTGGGTTAAGTCCTACCTTGATGATGGATGCCAGAAGGTTGATATTAAGGGTACATTGTCTAGTCCTTTATTTATTAATTGTGGAGTTCCTCAAGGGAGCATATTAGGCCCCTTATTTTTTTCTTTTATTATATAAATGATCTAAAAGCAACATGTTCAGAGGAACTTATTTTGTATGCTGATGATGCAGTAGTTTTATGTTTCATCAGGATTTTGGGTTGCTTAATAGATAATAAATTAACGGGTGATTTTATGGCTAGAAAGGTATTTTCAAAAATTTGTGGTAAAATTGGGTTTTTAGCGAGGCAAGCTGAATTTTTAGATGTTCATTCCTTAAGATTACTGGCAGGGGCATTGATTCAACCCCATTTTGATTATGCGACCTCCTTTTGGTATAGCAGTTGTTCCCAAGTTATGAAAAATAAATAGCAAAAGGCTCAAAATAAACTAGTGAGGGTAATTTTAAAAGTGCATTCTCGATCAAGTTTGCATAGTGATAGTTATAAGGAGTTGGGTCTATTGACTGTGGAAAAACGGATGCTTTTTTAAAAATTGGTTATGTCGCATACAATTGTTAATAATCGGGTTCCAATTTATTTAAAAAATTATTTTTATATGGTGAGTCAACAGCATTCCTATGGCACTAGGGGTAGAGATTTTAATATTTGTCCATGTAAATTTAAGACTTTGGTGGGGAATAATATGTTCTTATATACTAGTGCTATAGCATGGAATAAATTACCAGTGTCAATAAAGGGAGAAAAATAATTGTTGAGTTTTAAAAGATTGGTAAAAAGATGGTTGTTTGGTGATGGTTGTTAGATGGTAACTTATATTTGTTTCGATTGGTAAATTAGTGGTGTTTTATTGTAAATTGTGTATTTTTGTTTTTTACTGTTTTTTTGAAAATGAGTTGAATATGTAAATGATTGGGAGATACTATTTGCTTTGTCAGTTCTGCACATAGCTATAACCTTTATATTAACATTGAGGGCCGCAATGGAAATAAGCCAATTGTCAGGGTTCTGTCGTGTGTGTCATGTGTTCCCGCCTCCTGTGTCCATATTTGGTTTGTTTCCTGTCCTCGTCAGATGTCATTATGCGTTAACTCTTGTCCAGCTGTGTTTGTCTCGTTATCTGTAATTAACCTGTGTATATTAGTTCATGCCTGTTCAGTTTGATTTCGTCTGGTCTACTCGTTATTCCCCCCGTGTATCCTGTCTCTCAGCCTTGTCTTGTCCTGCCCTGTTTAAGTCCTCGTCTGCGTGTCCTTGTTCCTCCCTCGTGTGTGCACCGTGACACCAATGGCTTTATTGTGTTTTTATCCTCGACAGTTTTTTAAAGTGTATGGGATACTATGTATTTTGTACAGTTGTTTATAAACTTGTCAAATAAATTTCAATTCAACCATTCTAATGAATGTTACTCAGTGCCTCAAAACTAGCCAAAAGTTTGTTAGAGACAAGAATTTTGTCTTGCGATAAACACAATTTACTCACGTGGTCCCTGTGTAAAAAAAAAAAAAAAAACTGCCTTAAACCAGCTCAAAGCTGGTTTGCTCATCTCAACTGGTTTCCCAGACTGGCCAAGCTAAGACCACCAAAGGTGTTTTTTTAAAGAAGTACTCAAGATTTTAGGTAAAGATTTTTAGGGGATTTTTTTTTTTTCTTCACAAAATATTTTTTTTTATAAAAATAACATCACAAATGAATTTAATTTGGATAATTAACAGTCAGACAGTCATTATTGCAAAATAAACCCCTTTAGAGTAATACAAGACCCCTCTGATTTCTGTCAGTGTCTATGGGAGCCCATTTCCGCCACGTAAGGAAAACAAAAACATGCTTTAGTAAATCATAATTATGAGATAAATAGCAAATATCATGAAAAACAAAGTTTAAATTGCGACATAAAAAGTCCTATTCATGTGTTGAAAAGTTTACCAGTCCAAATTGTGACATGACATTAAAAGTTACATTTTTCATGTCACAATTATGACTTTTTCTCATAATTTCAACTTTTCATCTCATTATTTTTACTTTTTATCTCATAAATATGATTTACCAAAGTATGGTGGAAGTGGTCCAGATCACCTTGTCAGGGTGTAATTTATAATAATAACTGTACATTATCTTTTACTGGTTATTCTTACTATGATCTATGTCTTCCTTTTTTCAGCAAAAATCAATCACCAGTGCTTTCCTATTTGAAATGATCTATGTTTTTATGTAATTAGGGCCTGGGTGGAAGAACTTACAGTCTAAATTAGTTTCGGACACTCAAACGACGTCATCTTTTACTACATAGAGTGTAAGATATTCCTGTTAGGGAAGAACATTTGTATGGTTTTAGGTATTAAAATACATGTTCTGCTCAGTTTTGAACTCGCCCAGTCGGTCTGACATCGTCCATCTGGAGTCCATCTGACCTTGGGAACTTATATAGCTTTCGTTCTTTCTCCTCCCACTGCCCAAACCATCACAAATGGAAGAAGCACTGGTCGTATTTCTTTGTTCCTCAAGTTACCTCCTAACACAGCCCAGAGGTCCAATGATCTCAGAGATTTCAGAGGGCCTCTCAGAATGCCTGTGTCCTGAGGTCATACGCTTTCATCCTTGTTCAAGCTCTTATGCCTTACATACTACACAATTCTGCAATGTATAATTCTGGATTAACATTTAAGGAAGTGTATAAATGTATAAAGATGATAAAAGGATTGAGTTTAGAAGACTGAACTCCTGCAGTCAGTGTCTCAGTTCAAGCAGGATAATGCTGTTGTATACCACTCCTGATGGTTTTCATCACTCACTCACCGGATCTCCGTTTGGCCCTGCTGACCCCTCACGTCCTTGTTCACCCCGGGGCCCAGGTTCACCCTGTCAGAGTTAGAAGTCCACATTCATGTCACTTGTATCATTCTTTCACAATATTATTTTCTTCTTGAGTGCATAAACACTGAAGGCTTAAGTTATCAAACAATTTACTGAACAGAACATGAACAATTAATAACCAATGAATATGTTTGGAACAGACATTATGCACATCTGTGCATATATTATATGTCAGATATGTTTGATTTATGAAAATGTGTATTTGATTAACAAGGGAGTAATTAGAACCACTTATTAATGAGAATACTGTGTCAATGTGAAATCAAAAAGAAATTTACTTGTGAGCAATTCATAATATGTGTTATTTCAAAATAAAATAAAAAAATGTCTGTAAAATATTACAACTTTGCCTCTTTCAGTTGGAAATCCACAATAATAAAATTATTAATAAAAATAAGAAGTTATAATCGTGTTAAATTTACATAGAAACATTTCTTGTCATAATTATGTTTATCTCAGAATTTCAACTTTTTATGTCATAGTTATAACCTAGTATGTCATAATTGTGACTTTTTATGACATAATTTTGAATTTTGTCATAGTTATAATGTAGTATGTCATCATTTTATTCCATAATTATAACTTTTTATCTCACGATTACAACGTATGCCATAGTTATAATCTATTATGTCATATTTATGACTTTTTATCTCATAATTATGACTTTTGTCATAGTTAGAATGCAGTATGTCATAATTTTGACTTTTTATTCCATAATTACAATTTATGTCATTGTTATAATCTATTATGTGATAATTCCAAATTATCACAAAGATGTTTGCACCACGCTCTTCCGTCACTTGATCTTTCGTTTAGGTGCGTCTTCTCTTTTCGTTTTATTCTACATTTATCACCAATAGGACAAGAACACAATCGTTTCGGCTCACAGGCCTTCTTCAGTGTGTTCTAAAAAATTATTCCAAATTATGCCATAGTTATGACCTAGTTTCTCATCATTTTTGTCCTTTAATGTCATAATTATGCAGGAATTTATAGTCTAAAAAATGACATGGAAAGTAGAAATTTTGACATAAAACTCATAACTGTGACAAAAAGTCGATTTTATGACACAAAAAGTTTAATGTCATAATTTCAACTTTTAATGACATAATTATAACCTAGTATGTCATCATTTTGACTTTTTTTATGTTGTAATTTTGAAGGAATTTACAGCCTAAATGAGTTTCAGACATTCATTCGACCCTACAGCCTAATATAATGTCACATAGAGCAGTACTACACAGAGTGTAAGATATTTCTGTCAAGGAGGAACATTTGTAGCTTTTAAGTATTAAAATGCATCTGTTGAACTGTATATGATGCTCAGGTCTGCAAAATTACTGTTATTATTATTGGCTTGCGAATGTCATGTCAAGTCATTATTAGCAGGGTTTAACCATTGAGTTTGGAAGAGATGCATTGTGGGATATTTTCTAAATGTGACACTTACAGAGTCGCCTCTGGGCCCTCTGTTACCACGGGAACCTTGTTCACCTTTCTCACCAGCTGTGCTCTGACAGAAAAACAGAAAAACACATCAGATCACCTGCATATTTTGACCCTCACATGTAAAAAAAAAAAAAAAAAACTAATTTGCAAACAGCTTAAAACACAACCATTCACACTAAGACAGAAGTTAAATTAAATGCTTGATTACTCGGTCTCCTCTTGGGCCATCTGGTCCTGGTAGTCCCTAAAAAAAGAACAGGAAATTGAAGAAACTGTTAGATAACACTAAAAGCAGGTCTGTCACACATTACTACACTGAATGTTTAGTATCCAAGTCTGTGAAAAAGAGAAAAAAGAGTGAAAACACTTACGTCATCTCCTCGCTCGCCTTTATCGCCATTGGCTCCACGAGGACCCCTGTCTCCCTGAAACAACAAACAATGAGTTTGCAGATGAGCCAATGTCCATTGAAACTAGTTACACTGTAAAACCCCATAAAGCCAAACAACAGCATTAGTGAATCATAACTAACCTACATCAAAGGCTATGTTGCATTTACCAGTCAAAAGTTATGATGTAAAACTGTGTTTAATACAAGATCAAAATCTTCCTCTGTACCTTCGGCCCTGAAGACCCATAGTTTCCAGGTCTTCCTGGTTCACCGTCTTTGCCAGGATCTCCCTGAAAGCAACAATCAAACCCAGAATATATGTTTCTAAGCGTAAATATGTTTTAATGCTGGAAATGACTTACAAAAAGGTAATATCACACATTGATCTCTTGTCAAATAAATCAAATAAATGCAGCCTTGGTGAGCATCTAAATTTTTAATTCCTTACTCTTTCTCCTTTGGGTCCATATTGGCCAGGGTCTCCTTTAGGACCTGGTTCTCCTTGCAAGCCCTACCAAATCAAATAAAAAAGTTTAATTATGAATAATGGAGAAGAACATAAATCCAAATATCTTACTTTTCTTTCAGCATATTCTTTACAACAGAATGTAAACAAAGTACAAACACGGCGCAGAGTTCTGAAAGCAGCTTGGATGTCAAATTTGGTAAATGTTTAGCTGCTCTGCGTCCTGGCCTCCAGATGCAGGCTGAGTGGAAACAGACACACTGCACAGCCTATGAGCATTGCTCAAAGGGGCGGAAGCATCTACAGTCCTATTGAGGTGATGCTTTAAAGGAGAATGAGATCCAACTCAGCCAATTAGATTCTGATATCTAAACGTGTGGATCTATATCTTAATCTATAAATCTCAAATGCATCTGGATCAAAGTAATCTGATGTAAACATGCACTCAGCTGGTAGACAGTCATGGGAGTCCATGAACATACAAACCACCTGTAAACACTTACAGTAAGCAAGTACTCGAGTATAAAACCTTCCATCCTAAAAGTATGTTTATGCACAAAAGGAAGATTTGGCAAACAACTAGGTTAGATATTTTTGCACTCTAACCTGCACAACGTTCACTTTATGAATCCCGCTTAGCAGATTTATAAACATACATGCACATGTGAAATTCCTTTGCCAAAATAACCATATATGGAGTTTACAATGTGATTTATTATGCATGACTTCATCTGCATATAATCACATTATGCATACTGCCATCCACACATGTGATACTAATACATTTAATGGTACAAGTGTATACAAGTGTACAAGTGTATACTAGAAATATAGGAAAGAATAAAGATGTTGCTTTGCTAAAAATATTTTCATTATTACAATTTTGTTTTTGTTTTTTTCCTTTAGTAGACATACCTAAATACCCCGTAAACAAGATCATTTTAAATGCAAGAAATATTAAGACTTGTTTTCTGAATTTTGAATATGACGTATATGAATATGCAGAATCTATGATTAGATCGACAAAAATATTATTCCCACACCTTTGAAAAATTGCTATTAACATTTTTTTAATGGTTTAAACTATAAACCTAATGTAACCTATGCAGTTGAGTTTTTCTGGTATTTTTTACATCTGATATTTTAACTCAAAATAAAATAATACAATACAATTTTCAGAAACTCAGAATGTGATTTCTGCAATATAATATCATAAAAAAGTGCAGATGATGCACACTTTTCCCCCTAAAAAATTACATATTTTTTAACAGTTGTACTTACATCTGGCCCCGGGGACCCTTTACACCCTGGAAGGCCAGAGAATCCCGCCTCACCCTATGAAATATAATACAAACACACAAAACATAAACACTCTTCTTTATGGTGGGAATCAAACACCCTGAACTGCATTTAATTAGCTCGAGGGTGACATCATGCAAAGAAAGAGTGAAGAAATAAAGTACTAACGAAAGCATTACAAAACAAGATTGCATGCAATGGAGACTGAAAATAACAACAGCAAGAGATGCATGTTGTAAATCACACTATGATAAAACTTTACTGTGAGCTCAGATGTATCAGATGGTGCAGATGGGGGAGTGAAGTCAAGGGACAGTGATTTGTTGAGTGGATAATGCCTTGGAAAGAGTTACAGTACATGTTGAGAACTAATTGAGGAGCAAAATGACCCGAGGATGAAGACGAAGTCAAGTCAAGGGAATGCTTTCCCAAAGCACAGACACAAACCAGAAAAGGAACAAGTTTCAGATAAACATGCAATGGTTTTTTGATATCTACATATTGTTCACATACTGTTAACCTGAAATCTGACACAGGATGCCAGAGAAAGCAGCACAGGAAGATGAGAGAGAAATAACATCAAATCTAAAAGCAGCGTATTATTCTTCAATATTAAATTCATTTATTCACCCTCATGTAATTTGAAACCTGTTAAACTTTTATGCTTTCATGGAACACAAAAGGAGATATTTTGCAGAACATTCACACTGCTCTTTTCTGCTCAACGAAAGTAAAGGGGATGCGGTACTGACAAAAAAATAAATCAAAGACGAACCATACAATTTGTGCACTGTATTCCAAATCTTTGTATTAAGGACAGACCAAAAAGTAAAGCAATAATTTTCAGTCTTGTCTCTTTAAAATGTAATCATATTAGCCATTTTATTCATACATTTATGATGTTTTTTTAGTCATTCTTTGACGGTCCTTGACTCCATTCACTCTTAATATATGGAAAATTGCAGCGAACATTAGGCAATATTTCTCTTTTTTGTTCCATGGAAGAAGAAAAACTACACAGGTTTGTTAAATTATGACAGAATCTTAATTTTTAGGTGCACTATCCCTTATTACATAAGCACTTACCTTACGTCCATCAACGCCATCAAGACCATGATGACCTTTGTCTCCCTAAAAGTAGGATTGAGATTCAATTCAGTATGATAAACAATTGTGAAAATAAGTAAGACTCAACAACTAAAGAGACTGCTAATAAACAAGCTCACCTTGAAGCCTTTATAACCTCTCTCTCCCTGCAGATAAAACAAAAGTGTATTTGTGACATTTTGCAGTTCCAGAATGAATTATGAGATAAACTAATCGACTGCAGACACTTGGAATGTGCTTTTGATAAAAATGTCAGTCGAATCTGCAAGGAAGCTCTGTTTATTTTACCTTATTGCCTCTTATTCCTTGGTCTCCCTGGAAGGAAAGGAAAAGAGTATAGATTATCGTTTCAGCAAGAGTGCACAAATCAACTGTAATATAAACAGAATGTAAACATTTGTGAGAGAGAGCGGAAGACAGACCTTCATTCCTTGGTAACCGACAGGACCGGGATCACCAACATTTCCCTAATAGGAGAAGTAAAGAAACATCAGAGAGAAAGCCAAAAAGAGTTTTGCTGGATGTGGTTGTGAAATAAATCACTAATGCAAAGACATTTGTTAATATGGCTGCCCTCTAAACCCCATTTAATATCACCCCGAACGCCTTAAGTGAGGATAAACAAGGCAAATTAAAGTCATCAAGATAACATCTTCAAGAAAAACATTCCTACAGGGCTGTATTCTGTAATTATTATGTCTACGCAATCAGCATTTGCTGTAAAATAACAGAATAGCTGGCGCAGTCACCATACGCTGTTTAATAGCGTAGCTAGATGTTTTCCAGTGTGTGGGTGTGTGTGCATCTTTTATGACACTTATAAGGGCCAAATCTCTGAAAACAACCTTACGAACATTGTACATTTCTGCTCATATGGCAGACAGGAAGTCCACCAGCAAATTCAGAGAGAAAAAAAAAGTTGATATATTGTTGAAAGTGTAACAGCTGCAGAAGATGAAAGACCTCGGGGTCAATCGAAGGTTTTGCTTTGATTGGATTATCAACAAAGAAATCCAGGGACACATGGAACATTTATTCGACACAATGATCTCATAGCCATGTGAAAAGTAGTAATCAGCACAATAATAGGCACATGCAATTGACTTTTCACCTGACAGCTGTATATTTTGACTTCATTCTTAAGGTGTGTTCTTCGTTATTTTTTCACAGGCAAAATTCATTCATTTAAATAACATATTTATCAAATCTACACAATCAGGAGTTTTGTGTGAGGGTGAAAGATTTCCTTATGCAGATTTCGCAACAGGTTCAAGTTGACATTGACCAACAGAAAACTTCTTTGCTAATGCTAATGTGACCGCACATTTAGTTTAAGCTGAATAATTATTAGTATTAGTGAAAAGCCCAACCACACCAACAATAAAAACTATAAAGATATCTATTAGGATAACTATTTTAGCATCCACACCAACGCATGATATCGTTCTGTTTATAATAAGCGCACACTGTAGTTTTGAAAGTCAGGTGGATTCTGATTGGTTGTCAATGTTTACATCATTCATCAGCTGGAAAAACAATATTGAGAAAGTGATCCCAATGATATTGTTTCTCTGTGCTGATATGTGACCCTGGACCACAAAACCAGTCTTAAGTGTAAATTTTTCAAAATTAATATGTATACATCATCTGAAACTGAATAAATAAGCTTTCCATTGATGTATGGTTTGTTAGGATAGGGCAATATTTGGCTGAAATACAACTATTTGAAAATCTGGAATCTGAGGGTGCAAAAAAAATCAAAATAATGAGAAAATCGCCTTTAAAGTTGTCCAAATGAAGTTCTTAGCAATGCATATTACTAATCAAAAACAAAGTTTTGATATATTTACAGTAAGAAATTTACAAAATATCAAAATATGGAACACATGTCTTTATTCTAATGATTTTTGGCATAAACGAAAAATCGATAATTTTGACCCATACAATGTATTTTTGGCTATTGCTACAAATATACCCGCGCAACTTAAGACTGGTTTTGTGGTCCAGGGTCACAAATGGTTATAATTGTGGTGTGAACATCCTAATTCTTATAGAATCATAGAATGATTTTTAAAACATTACCTTTAGTATTATCTTTATAGTTATCATCCTTGGTGTAAATAGGCTCTTAGACATGAGTTCTGACACCTCACTTCTATTAATTCTGTAAAAATTAAACAGATTCTTGTAGAGCTGTCAAACGATTAATCACGATTAATCACAACCAAAATAAGTTTTTGTTTACATAATACATGTGTATGTTCTGTGTATACTTATTATGTATATAATATGTGTGTGTGTGTGTATATATATATATATAAATATATATATATATATATATACATAAAAATATACACAGTACACACACATATATTATGTAAACAAAAACGTTTATTTCGGATGCGATTAATCGTGATTAATCGTTTGACAGCACTAAAATTTGGCATCTTATCATCTGCCAGTTGAAAATTTTAAGTCGAAAAGTTCTATGCCAAAGTTTAATAGTTAAGATTAAGAGTTTTTCAAATCCCTACATCTAAATATGAGCAATAATAATATTAATGCTTGCTTAACCTGTTAAGGTTAACATCAAAGTTCAGCATTTTCTGGATCAGAAACAGAATGGAGGAGGTCAGAAATGTCAGATGTACTCCTACAAACACCCACTATCACTTCTGAACAGGAGTATATCTAAAAGCAGATAGCAGATGCTTACCGGAGCACCAACTCCTCCTTTCTCTCCTGGCATGCCTGGTCTTCCATCCTCTCCCTGCAGGAAAAGGAAAGGTTAGGCCACAGTCGTCTGTGCATGCTGAGAGTGAATTAAACATGAACACGTGTAACATTTCATAGGAATCAACAGGTGGTTTCTATGCGTATGGATGAAGAGGCAACATAAACACATAAAGATTTCTTTTTTTTAATACTCACTCTTTGTCCTGGATCACCAGAGGGTCCCAGAAGGCCTCCAGGAGCCTTTGAAAATATTGCATGAAACAGTTAAAAAACGAAAACATCCATACAAGATCTGTTTGCACAGGTTAGGCAAGTAATGTTACTTACGTTGCAGTCAAAGGAGCAGCACTGAAGGAAAGATTAAGAAGACAACATTAATATCCTAATGTACTAAATAAAAATATGATGCATAACAATTGTACAAAAACTATGGAAAAGCCACATACCACATCCTTTGTTTCGTTTGTCTAGAATGAAAAGCAAAAAAGGGGAGAGGACAACATTAGACAAAATCTACACACACAATTGGCATGAGCTCAAGGTTGAAAAACCCTCAAGTGTTTAGTGAAATCTGAATTAATAAATAAATGCTGCATTGAGCCTATAAACTAGATTCGATTTATCAATATACACTACCATTCAAAAAATTGGGGTTGGTACAGTTTTAAATATTTTTGAAAGAAGTCTCTTATGCTCACCAAGTCTGCATTTATTTGATCAAAAATGCAGTAAAAATATAAGTGAAATATTATTACAATTTAAAATAATTGTTTTATATTTTAATATGTAATTTATTCCTGTGATGCCAAAGCTGAATTTGTAGTAGTCATTATTTTAGACTTCAGTGTCACATGATTCTTCAGAAATTATTCTAATATGCTAATTTGCTGCTAAAAAAAAAACATTTCAATATTATAAATAATGAAAACATTTGTGCTGCTTAAAACCAGTATTTTTAGGATTCTTTGATGAATAGAAAAATCAAAACAACAGCAATAATTTGAAACAGAAATATTTTGTAAGATTATAAATGTCTATACCAATTTTGATCAATTTAATGAATCCAAAATAAATGTATTAATTTCTTTCAGTGAAATAATAATTATAATTACTCAACCCAAATGTTGAACAGTAGCGTATATAGTTCTTAAAGAAACATAATTATGCAATTTCAAGCAAAGTTCCTAATCATTTATCTTCAGGCAAATCAATTCTGTATGTGTTTGTGTCAGTCTGACCCATAAATCCACAGGAAAACCCCGTAAACATCACTGTTGTGGTGAGTTTGTGTTACGACACTCACGATCATGTTGATGATGGAGTTTATAGTGCTCATTTGTGTGGAGCGGGTGTTGTCTGCAGCGGTGAAGTTCTGTCTGTAGTTCACATCTGTGGCAATGACAGAGAGTCTGGTGTCCTGAGAAGAAGACAGTTCAAAGAAAATTATTGTTTGTCCAAATACAATAGCAATATAATTCTCATAAAAAGCATCACATTTCGTGTTTTCTTGTGTGACCAGACTTTTAACCATCGGCATGTCTACTCCACACTGCTGCTTATTATGGTTGCCCACTTACACAGGAAAAGGATGTCTGAGTTTGTATATTGTTTACTTGCTATGTGTTTCAAATCAAGAAAAGTCACACAGTATCTAACTAAAAACCCATTGTATGCTTCAGTCTTATGCACGTCAGAAAATGTGATGCAATGCACTTGAAAAACTTGAAGTAGCATCTGTACAGTACCTCCTGGTCAGGGGAGATGGCCACAGCGAACACTTTGATGGCATGTTGCCGTGCCTCATTGGCAGCCTCTTGGATCCCACCACATGGCTCCTTGTAGCCGGTCACAGGGTGGCCATCCGTGACCACCACGATGTACTTATTCTCATGATAATGGGAGCCCCTGCAGACAGATGCATGTGACTGTTTTCACACATGGCTAGTTGTAAAAATCACATTTTGAAATGCCGTTTTAAGTAATAGCGAATTTCACATACGTTCGCAGCAGCTCAGAGATACCCTCCTTGATGGCACAGTCGGTGTACGTTCCTTTGCCAATGTATTTGATTTTGTCTATGGCCGCCTTCAGGTCGAGACGCCTTGTGTTCAGGTCAACTAGTCCCATCACTAGCTCAATGTCGTCACTGTAATGCAGAGCTCCAGAGTTCCACGTCACACTGCGATCACATGGTTGTGGTCTGGCAACAACACAACAGATATTATCAGATTGGTAACACTTTTTGGTAACACTTTAGAATAGGGAACACTTATTCACTATTAACTTCGACGTTTTCCTCAATAAATTCCTAATTTGCTGCTTATTCATAGTTAGTAAGGTAGTAGTTAAGTTTAGGTATTGGGTAGGATTAGGGATGTAGAATAAGATCATGTAGAATAAGGCATTAATATGTACTAATAAATGGCTAATATTCTAGTATAATATATGCATGCTAATAAGCAACTATTTAAGAGACCTTAAAATAAAGTGTTACCGACTTTATTTCTAGGGACCAAATCTCACTATTAACCAGTTGCTTATTAGCATGCATATTACTAGCATATTGACTGTTTATTAGTACCTATTATACAGATATTAATGCCTAATTCTGCATGAACATATTCTAGATTAATAAGCAGCAATTTAGGAGTTTAATGAGGAAAAATTTGTAGTTAATAGTGTATACATAATCTAACGTGTTAAAAAAGCAAAGCAATAAAGTTAAAATGTACGTAAACTCATTTTTAAAGGTTAAAACATTGACCAAACACTGACCAAAATTATTATCAATAAGTAAAATAAAACTAAAAATATTAAAAACATTTTGTTTACTGAATAAAGCTGAAATAAAATATAGCTATAACATGAAAAACTAAAAAGAAAATTAAAAATGTTGGCTTGGTAACTAACAGAATAAGCTTAAGTTGAAGCAGTAAAATTGCTAAATGAAAATAAATTAAAACAAAACAAAAGCTGAAAAAAATTAACCTAAAACAGAAATAACTGAAAATAATAATAGTAATAGTAATAATGACAAATGCACATGATACAACTACTAAAAAGTAAAATTAAAACTGAAAATATAAAAAATAAAAGCTAATTTAAAACATTAATAAAAACTATAATAGCATGTAAAAATGCTAAATAACACCTCTTGACAGTATGCAGCATCACGCAATAAAAAAAAAGTAAAAAATATTGTTTGGCCTGGTCATGTGATCTCAACATGACAGCAACCAAAGGGAGGCTCCATATTATGAATCTGCATTTTCTAAGATATACTTTGTTAACCTTTCAAAGCATATACTAGATATGATAGAAATCAATAAATGCTCAATTTCTTGGTCAAAATATTTAAAATACATCAATCAGAATATGTAATTTAAAGATAGCATACAAATTATTTAGCTGATCAATGAACAGCTTTGTGAAGGTCTTGATCTGGTTGATGTAAAACTCTGGAGGTTTGGCTCTGAGGGCCACACTTTCAGACGTGTCCAACACAAAGAACAAGTCCACAGGACACTCTGCAGGAAGACAGAAGGAGAATCACAAAATGATCTGTTCTTAATGGGTCCAGTCTATCAGGACTCGATTTCAGGAAAAATATACACTAGAAAAAAACTGCATGAAAATGGTTGTGTTAACAGTAGCAATGCATTCTCATGTTCATAATGCTATATAAATATTAACTTTCAGTGTTTACTTACTTTTATCTATCACTTCCTAGTCATGATAATTATGGTTAGTTAGGAAAAATAATGAGCTCCCCCTATTGGTGGGTGATAAAGTTGTTGCTCCAGTATCAATCTGAGAAATTAGCATCACCTGGCCTAAACCCTGCAGTCATGTGACATTATAGATCATTTGAATACAGTATTAAAGTGTCTGAGATACTGTATACAGGATTTACAGATGTACGAAGATGTAACTTATAAAATAAACTGCCCAACAGTCACAAAATGTTTACCTAACAAAATGAACCTCAAAATCCATTTTTGCGACAGTCAGATAAGATTTACTCAGTTACAATAATGATTTTATCTTAATATTATTATTTTTTTACCAACTTAAGCACAGATTATATACAAACCCGATTCCAAAAAAGTTGGTACACTGTACAAATTGTGAATAAAAAAGGAATGCAATAATTTACAAATCTCATAAACTTATATTTTATTCACAATAGAATATAGATAACATATCAAATGTTGAAAGTGAGACATTTTGAAATGTCATGCCAAATATTGGCTCATTTTGGATTTCATGAGAGCTACACATTCCAAAAAAGTTGGGACAGGTAGCAATAAGAGGCCGGAAAAGTTAAATGTACATATAAGGAACAGCTGGTGGACCAATTTGCAACTTATTAGGTCAATTGGCAACATTATTGGGTATAAAAAGAGCCTCTCAGAGTGGCAGTGTCTCTCAGAAGTCAAGATGGGAAGAGGATCACCAATTCCCCCAATGCTGCGGCGAAAAATAGTGGAGCAATATCAGAAAGGAGTTTCTCAGAGAAAAATTGCAAAGAGTTTGAAGTTATCATCATCTACAGTGCATAATATCATCCAAAGATTCAGAGAATCTGGAACAATCTCTGTGCGTAAGGGTCAAGGCCGGAAAACCATACTGGATGCCCGTGATCTTCGGGCCCTTAGACGGCACTGCATCACATACAGGAATGCTACTGTAATGGAAATCACAACATGGGCTCAGGAATACTTCCAGAAAACATTGTCGGTGAACACAATCCACCGTGCCATTCGTCGTGGCCGGCTAAAACTCTATAGGTCAAAAAAGAAGCCATATCTAAACATGATCCAGAAGCGCAGGCGTTTTCTCTGGGCCAAGGCTCATTTAAAATGGACTGTGGCAAAGTGGAAAACTGTTCTGTGGTCAGACGAATCAAAATTTGAAGTTCTTTTTGGAAAACTGGGACGCCATGTCATCCGGACTAAAGAGGACAAGGACAACCCAAGTTGTTATCAGCGCTCAGTTCAGAAGCCTGCATCTCTGATGGTATGGGGTTGCATGAGTGCGTGTGGCATGGGCAGCTTACACATCTGGAAAGGCACCATCAATGCTGAAAGGTATATCCAAGTTCTAGAACAACATATGCTCCCATCCAGACGTCGTCTCTTTCAGGGAAGACCTTGCATTTTCCAACATGACAATGCCAGACCACATACTGCATCAATTACAACATCATGGCTGCGTAGAAGAAGGATCCGGGTACTGAAATGGCCAGCCTGCAGTCCAGATCTTTCACCCATAGAAAACATTTGGCGCATCATAAAGAGGAAGATGCGACAAAGAAGACCTAAGACAGTTGAGCAACTAGAAGCCTGTATTAGACAAGAATGGGACAACATTCCTATTCCTAAACTTGAGCAACTTGTCTCCTCAGTCCCCAGACGTTTGTAGACTGTTAGAAAAAGAAGAGGGGATGCCACACAGTGGTAAACATGGCCTTGTCCCAACTTTTTTGAGATGTGTTGATGCCATGAAATTTAAAATCAACTTATTTTTCCTTTAAAATGATACATTTTCTCAGTTTAAACATTTGATATGTCATCTATGTTGTATTCTGAATAAAATATTGAAATTTGAAACTTCCACATCATTGCATTCTGTTTTTATTCACAATTTGTACAGTGTCCCAACTTTTTTGGAATCGGGTTTGTTGGAAGAATCCATAAATGTGGCCTAAACCAAGGCCTTTCTTGCAAAAAGGCACAAGGGTTCTTCATAAACATAAGTTGCATCTCAAAAATGAATTCACTACCCTGATTTAATTTGCTTTGAAGCATAATTTTGTTAATTGTTGGTGCATCAAACATAATAATATATGTAATACATAATAATCTCCATCATATACTTTGAAACAAGCAGCATCACATCATCATAGGTATCTCCTGATGGATGGATATGTCATTTTCCATTAATTCGATTCATTCTGTGAGTTGCTATACTATTGTAACTCATTAAACTATCACATTATACTATATTTTACTATACTACCATCCTAAACTAGCCTATACCTTTTCTATGATTCCTCACAACACAATATCATACAGCCTACTTTAATTCCAAACACCTCTATGTAACTTATTATAAAGTTTTTCTTTGATTATTATAACAAAAGAGCAAACGTTAAATGCATTGAAACCCCATATAGTGCAGAATGTGTCCATCGTTTATTTGCAGCTGCATTTAATATGTCTAATGTAACTTATAACCGACTTTTACGCACAGCGACAGCATTAATACCGAACATGCTAAACATATTTATCCTTTACAAATAAGACAATCAATGCAACATGGACGGAAAAAAATATTTATAATTACCTCTGAAGGAGACTCTTTGGACATCCTGAGCGATGACCCCTCCCCAAAGTGCGCACAGAGCGGTCAATATATATCCATTAAGCGCCATAGATCCTGATGTTACTGCACGTTAACCGTGCAAACTGAGGTTGAGGGACACAGAACAGAAGGAGTGATATGATTGCAGATGAAATATGAAAATAGGCTCGGGTAAGATGAAGTGGCGGACAGTGGCACGGTGGCGCGTCCGCTCAGAGCGCACAGCAGAATGAAATGCCTTACAGCAGGAGGGAGGAGGAGGAGGAGTTCGGTTCACTCTTCACTACTTCAGGGCTTCATCATACTGCTGCACACCGATGTTAGGCCCTGAAACACTTCAAAATACGAGGTATATTCAAAATTAATACGTACTTGATTATAGCCTATTTAATGCGCCAAATGCACCTTAATTCTGTTGTTTGAAAACGCTTTGTTGCATAATGATAATTTGGAAATAGCCTAACCAAAATACAACTTTTTTTAAAGAATATAATTATATATAACTATTGATACTATTATAAAATCATAAATCAATTTGGGAGAAAATATATTTTCAAGAAGATTTATTTGTTGCTTTAATTAATTTATTTTTTCTTCAATGGGTCTATAGGCCTTTACCAAGTTACCAGCTGTGTCCAATCAGCTAACTGTAGATTTATTTATTTTTTTTGCATAAAGTTTGGTTACCTTGGAAACTAAATTGGTAACATTCTGCTGTGTGAGAACGTGCAAGCGACATGAAACACTGCGGTTTGGATGTGCAGAAGCAGAATGATGATCTGTGGGAGAGAACGAGCCATCCTAATGAGGTTATGCAGAAAGAGCCTTGCTGTCATTGATGTGTGTGATGTAGTCTTTGTGATGAAATGTGTGTATGAGAGGTTATAAAAGTGCACTCAAAGATACACAATTGTCAAGAGCTGAGAGGTGAAGAGTTTGAAGGAGAGGGAGAGAGAGAAAAACGAATAAGCGAGACATCTGACATGTCTTTTCTCTTCCAGAGGGGGAGGGTAAAGGTCTTTCCACATCTGCATCTCGTCTACTTGTAGACCAATTGATGAGAGAGATAGAGAGAGAAGTAAGAGGAACATATGAAAGGCAAGAAATAGCGCCACTCCCTTCTTAAGGTTTGTTTTTGATAGAGAAACAGCGCCACCCATGTGCGGATTTTAATAAGCCACACTGTCTTAATTATTTTAGAAGAGAACATGAGAACATGCTTTGCTCAATTTTGGCTCACTGAGATCTTGATTATTATGATTGTGAGGTTTTTCATACTTCTCTATAACTGAATGTTTCCTTCCACACTAATTCATTTAAAAAAAGTTGTGTGGCTCATAATATAGCCTATATTATATCTATAAAACGTATTTTTATTTGTGTGTCAAAAAATATTTTATTTTAAATTGCATAAAATATTTCACAGTACTGTTTTAACGAATGTTTAATCAAATAAATGCCTTGAGGAAAAAAATAAATAAAATTACGGAGCCCAGAGTTTTGAATGCCTATGTAAATGTATATAATATATGTAAATTTAAAAGTAAACATAATTGATAAGAGGATACTTGTATGAATATCCATAGAGATACATATCTATGTGAAGCATTAACTGTCAACCATGTTACCCATTCTGAATGCATAATTATATCCCAAAATATATTAAAATTAATAACAAATACAAATGTAATTCAACTGTAGATGGCAATATACATACACATTTTCACAGAATTAAAAAGAAATGCCTTAAAATCACAATTTCAAATTAGAAACGACAACAAGTCATAGAATGACTGGCCTATAATTTCATCTGGCTATTACACAGGTATTACTTAAAAAATAAAAAAACATAATTGGTCGACCACTAATCTGAATATTGGGTGGGATGGGTTCACTATAGTGGTTACAGGCTTAATGCTTCTGGATTGAGATCTATAACATGAAGCTGATGTAAATCAACACACCAAATGATGTCATCGGTTGAGATAAATGATTATCTACGTATACCTTTATGTTCATAGATTTTTCCAGAACGATGACAGGATCACAGTGGAACAGTATTTTACTCGGGATGTGAATATCTGGAGTTAATGAATGATGCTTTGTGTCTGGGTTAATGTCTCCCATTAGCACTACAGTAAATTCTAGATGACACTCTGGAACATTATAATTACAACATTGTGAGTGAAGAATGACATCATTCATTCACGTAACGACAGACTCGCATGTGAGAGTCTTTGAGAGAGTCCAAACAAGAGCAGCTTCATTTTAAAACCGGGAAAGAGTGACTGTAAAGTCGGTAAAGTGAAGACACTACATTCATTGTACATCTAGCAATGTTGCGTAAAATAGAGGAGGGAAAAAAGCAGTATGGTTCACCAATAGAGGGATAATTTTTTCCTCTCTCGGTCTGTAATGAACACTGCATGAGCTGGAACGTCACAGAGGGGAGATCAGGGTGGTCCTTGGGGAAACCTAGTCATGGTTCTTTACAAAAAAAAAGTACTGTGATGGTACCATGGTACTCAGGGGTGCCGTAAGGGGGGGGGGGGTTAGGATGATTCTAAGGGCCCGACGATGGGAGGGGGCCCCCGAGGGTGAAATGTGATTTCTAAAAGTATAAATATATTTTATAAAAGGTTTTGTTGATATTGTGAGTGCACACAAGTAAAAGTAGACCCTTTACAGTTCCGAATGATGTATTACTCTTACCTTTATGAGCAAGAATTACGGAGTAAGTTGTTTCCATTGAAAAAAATGCAATTGATTGCTCTGGTGCCTCCATGCGCTTTAACTTCCACTCTCCCCACAAACTACTGATGCAGCGCACATTTATCTAGGTTTAACGTTTAAACATTGTTATATGCTTGAACTGTTTTAGTATATCTGTAGATTTTATTTTAGGCAAGTCGTGATGATTTGAGAAGGCTAAATTGATCAAACATGGCTATGATCAGCTCACTGTCTGCCGCTGGCCTCTTGGTCCTTACTTTAAGAAAGAAAAAACGTATTTAACGAACAAAAAAAATGCTCCAAACATTTTTCTAAATTAACTTTATAAAAAACTGAAACGAAATATTATCACTTTGCCATTACATACAAAACTGAACAATTTTAATAGCTGAAACAGTATAATATGATTTGGGAGAAGAAAAAAAAAAAAGACGGGCTCTGGGCTAGTAATTCTGTTAAGCCGTCGGACACCTGCCGGTCTAGGGCCTGAGCGTCTTGGGCCAGGGCCTAAATTTGAGACCCGTGTACAGGGCTCTGCCGAGAACGCAATCGCGATTTCTACCGAGGGGGATTCGGTACGGAGGGGAAAACCAACAAGACACCCCCCCTAAATAATGTTTACGTGATGCTACACTCTTAAAAATAAAGGTGCTTCACGATGCCATAGAAGAACCTTTTTGTCTAAATGGTTCCATAAAGAACCTTTAACATCTGAAGAACCTTTCTGTTTCACAAAAGGTTCTTTGTGGTGAAAGAAGGTTCTTCAGATTATAAAAAGGTAAGAAAGAGATGGTTCTTTAAAGAACCTTTGACTGAATGGTTCTTTGTGGAACCAAAAATGGTTCTTCTATGGCATCGCTTGAAGAACCTTTTGAAGCACATTTATTTTTAAGAGTGTATAAGGTACATCTGCATATGCAAAAAAAATGTGGTAATATCCTGATTATGCTTCAGAGAGGGAGGGTGAAAGTGTGAAATGGGATGTTTACTGTATGTTTTGGATCAAAATAGTTGCCTGGTGGCAACTGAAGGGAAATGGGTGTGTTTTTCCCCCGAAAGAAAGGATTAATTTCTCCTTGAAAATACTATTTACAGGAGTCCTATGTTTGGCCAGAGCTCAGCAAGCTTTTTCCACTGATCTCATTCTCTTAGCTTTTTTCTTCCATGAAAGAAAGAAAGAGAAAAAATATATTTTGTACCATAAGACTGGGAGGAAACAGGGGGGAAAACCATCTGGTAATAATCAGGATTTAATAGTGGAGGCTAACTGTAAATCTGCGAAGAATCTGACAGCTGCGCTGGTTCATTCGGCCTTCATCGAGGTGAATGACATCAGGATTCTTCACTGTTGTGCGCATACTGTAAGACAGTGCGATAATCAGAAAAAAAGTTTTTTGCTGAAGCAGAACTGCAGTCATGGGCAGTCATGGCCTAATGGTTAGAGAGTTGGACTTGTAAACCGAAGATTGCGGGTTCGAGTCTCAGGTCCGGCAGGAATTGTCGGTGGGGGGAGTGAATAACCAGCGATCTCAATACCACGACTGAGGTGAGACCCTTGAGCAAGGCACCAAACCCCCAACTGCTCCCCGGGTGCAGCAGCATTGGCTACCCACTGCTCTGGGTGTGTGTTCACTGCTGTGTGTGTGTGTGCGCACTTGGATGGGTTATATGCAGAGCACAAATTCCGAGTATGGGTCACCATTCTTGGCCACATGTCACTTTTTTCAAAAGGCAGATATGAGAACAGACTAGAAGAAAGTTCAAAGTTAAAGGCAGACTGACAGGTCAAAGTGCACAGCCTTTAAAATGAATGTTATCTCGACATGTTAAATGGGGGGTGAGGGAGCTTGACCTCTGGTGGTCTAGGGAGCCTCAAGGGTTTAGATTACAATCACAAAACAGCAGGTAACATAAACGACCCAAACTCTGAATGCTAATCAGGTTATTTATAGTTCAACACTTTGGGGTCAGTAGGATTTTTTAAATGTTTTTGGTAGAAAACCAAGGCTGCATTTATTTGCTCAATGCTGTAAAATTAGCAATATTATGATATCACAAAATTGTGAATCTTTTGGTAAGCATAAAAGTCTGATGAATGTCAAAATTAATTTTTATTGTAATTTATGTTGTTATTTATGTATATGACTTCATATTTCCAGCTCTATAGCCCTGGTGAGATGTACTCTGGAATTATGGGAGTTTTGTCTATAGCAAGGGAGAGAGAGGAAAGCATTGATCTGCAAAAGACAATAATCTATGTGTTTTGACCTTCTTGTGAATAATTCATCAGTCATAGATTTTGTTCGAGCATTGGGAAAAATCCCAACTTTTCACCAAATGAATACCCTGGCCTTCCTTGGATTACTACTCCTATCTGGATCCAAATAGGAAAGCCGGTGAGATTTCCATGGGATGAGATCAAAAGCTCTTGAGAATTGCTCCAAGCACATTTGAATGCAGATGCCAACTTAACTAGAATTATGATTTTATATATGCTTTTATAGCATGTGCATAAAACCGAATGATGGAGGAGTTATGCAATATAATCCAAAGTAATCTATGTGGATAAGATCGTTATTTATATTGCACAAGAATAATTCTGCCCCATTTCCTCTATTAATTTAAGATGGTGAACAGATGTTGTTACAGACGTTAGATCACCTACATATGTTGTCGGAACATGGAGAGTTTAATTCAGGTGATATGCGGCAATGTTAATGAGAAAACAAACTGATCCCAGATGGCACAGATGCACATTAGTGTCATCTCCTGTTTTATGCTTCAGCAAAACCATGATGAAACCTTTCTCAGTTTTTCCAAATCATGTGATCATGTGACAGATCGAGGCAGGCACATTATTCTAGAATAATGTCTGGAAAACACATTATTACAAAAACACCTGTTAGGAGAGGAGAAGCAAAGGCTACAGTCATTACAGAGACCATTAGGCAATTACTGTACACATTCAATGCTAAATTCCATTTGAACTCAATCAGAATTCACTTATACAGTGGCATCATGGCCTATTATTTCTTTTGTGTCCTGTATGAGTTTTTATGGGGTGGTGGAATAAACTGTAAGCATAGTTATTTAGGTAGGCCTATATAGTCTTATAAAAAGAGAAGATAAAACACAGTAAGATGGTGAATGGGATCTTGGATACCAGCTGGTTTTCGGTGCCCAGTCTGTGAGTGTTCACTCAGCATGGTAAGATATGATGCTTTCACAAGTGTGTCATGGAAAAATTAACAGTGCTTAGCTGAAGCTGCCCTTAATTAAATCACCTCCTGAGGGTGTAATGAGACTGAAAGAGAGAGAATGAGAGTAAAACACTGAAGAAAACAGCATTCTGACCACAAGAGTCTAATCACTCTACAAATACCTCTCAGAGGATCAATTTAGAGCAGTCATCAAGGTCGATCGCGCTTGAAGAGCTGCAGCTAATTAAACACAGACCTGAGCCGCACTCAAACGGCTGCGAGCGCTGTGACACTTCCATTAATCTTAAAGTGCAGTCTGCCAACCAGATGGAGAAAGCTGAAGTCACTTAAGCTCTCTCTCCCGAACTCTGGGATGATGTTTTCCAAAAATCTCAATCCGCATTGACAATAAAAACAGCATGTTCTGTGTGAGACTTCCACAGAAACAATTTGTGCAGAATCACTTCTCCAGAGAAAGACAGACTACCAAAAACAACAGGCTACCATAATAGCACATCAATGAAAACATCATGAACGGACTTCCACTGAAACCTTTATATTTCATGAGAAACATTTTGACAGGAAAACCTAGTTCATGATGAATCACATTGGCAATGAGGTTTTTCTTAACATGTTGCTTTGTTTGTATGTTTTTTTTTTTTTTGTTTCCCTGCCTCAGTGGTGCAGCTCCGTGTCGACAGCTTTGGATTGGAGATAACTGCAGGAAATGCTTGTAGGAGGGGGAGGGGGAGGGGTGGGGGCAATCAACTGTGATACTAAGGGGACTAATTGGATCTCTCAAAGGAGACAGATTTCCTGAGTTGGTGTCCAGCACAGTGAAAGTATGTCCTTGCTCCAGCCCAGCAACGCTCTTTACTGGCCGATCCATCTGTCACTTACATCCTTCAAATAATGTTTTATATTGTAGCCTACTAATTATAGTCAGTCAGGCACTTAGCATGATTTCAAAGGCTGTTTTCTTTCACCAAGGATTAAGATGAAAGTACAAGATTTTTTTTTCCTTGTCACATGACGCTACCATTGCCAGAACAACCTTCATTTACTGTTGGATACATTCTGCCCTCTAGTGGACTAGTGGACAAGTACAGCTCTATCTATCTATCTATCTATCTATCTATCTATCTATCTATCCTTTTTTTTGTCAGCTGAAATTCTTTGACATAAATTATTTACCTGAAATACCCAATGAGATTTTAAGCAAATATTCCAATATTTAATGGTACATTTTCATGTTTACTTTAAAAACTTTTTTTTTAATCCGTTTTAATTTTTTTATCAGAATTGTTTTACTTAAGCTAGCTATTGTTATTAGATAACATTAATAAAGGTAGAATTTCAGATCATGGTTATGAGTGACCAAAATTATCACATTTATCAATATTATCACAGTATTATTCAAATGTACTGAACATTTTCAAGAAGTTCTCATACACACACACACTGAAATTATGTTGAAATCCAACAGATTTGAAACCAATAAATATATTGGTTGGGTGACTTACATCATAACATGTTGTTTTCTGACATGTTCTACATGCTAAAATAAATTTTGACAAAAAAATAACACACACACAGAGAGAGAGAGAGTGTGTCATCAAAAAGAACAACTTACAAAACAACCTACACAGTATATAAAAAAAGAAAAACTTGAGATATTTGAAAAAGAACACTAATCAAAATTAGACAACACTTACAAGTTATTGATATTAATTTGGCACGTTTCTAATTTCCTTAATTATCTGACAAACACTATTTAACTGACAGTTTTCACTTTGCAAGGTGAACCGTTCTAAAGTGACTGAAACCCTCTAACAGCAGGTTGTCCAGATGAAGGCCAATAGCAGCCATTTCAAGAGAGGTTGGTCGTTCCAAATCTGTGATTTCCAGAATACTGGATCTTTACAATGTCACTTACTTATTCAAGTCCTCCAAAAAGGCTGATCGTCCATGAAAGACAAATGCAGGAGAGGACAGGATAATGCGGAGAATCTCAAGCGGTTCAACACTGCAGCTGGAATTGCTTGCCAGTTCAGCACTGAACAGGTTAAGGATCTGTCTCGGCATACAGTGTCTCGACATTTAAGAGAATTTGGACTGAAAACCCACTCTGCAGTGACCAAACCTCTCATCAGCAGAAAGAATCAAAAAGTTGGGTGCTAATACAGCTGCATGGCAGGGTAGCAACATGTGGTTCCTTCCCTGTGTTCATCTCCCATTCAGCCTGCAATTTTCATGCCAGACAATATGCATGTCACATTGCAAAACAGGTAAAGCAATTCCTTGAACCTGAAAACATTGAAATAAAAAAAAAAATAGCGGGCAAGAGTCCTGATTTAAACCCAATTAAAAATCTCTGGAAAATCCTTGATGACAAAGTTATGGCTAAGAAACCCATTAACTGTGGAAGAGATTAGAAGAAGTGTGGACCAAGATCACACCATTTCTTAAAAAAAGAAATAATGTGTGTGTGTGTGTGTATATCAGATTATGTTCCTGGAAAAGTCCTTTTTAAATAAATACATATGTACAATAAAGTCATTATTTACTTCACTGTGCATATATAATTGTATTTCTGAGTGCAAACTTTAGCTCTTACTCTTTGCTCTTTCTGTCAGACCCAATGACTGTGCACTTCTGTTATTTTCTATGCAAACACTCCTTCAGCAGATTCATGCCCTCTGTACATCTGATTGTGGACAGTACAGTTAATTTTTTAACAGAACTCACATGTTGTTTCCCTATATATTACACAAATCACTGTACGCCGTTACTGACCACACAACTCACACAAGCTTTATGTGAAGAGACGAAGTGTACTACAGGTCAGTTAACTGATCTTCAAAGTTTGTGGATGAACCCTAAAGACAACATGATGTACAAAAACAAAGAATCAACTAATCGATTATGCTTCATCATTTATAAACAGTTGAGTAGAAATATAAATCTGGACATTACATTGGTTTTAGAAAAGAATTAATAACATTCATAATCATACAAATGCAATAATAAAATATGGCATTAATAAAATGTATCTTGCATGAAAATAGCTTTCGAAAACTATGTAGAATGTACTATATCTTAACTGTGTCCAACAACATACTTTTATAAATGTTGTTGCATCAAGTGTCTATCGCATGAACCTTTTAAAGGATTTACAGACATATCCTTGTCTTAGATGTCTTACTAGATATGTATGACAGCAGTATAAATCAGAGTTATAGTTACAGCAGCAGGGTCAAAGTGTTTGTCTATGTCTATGAGAGAGAGAGAACACAATGGGTCTATAGTCAAGAATGATCATTATTTCTTAATGACTTGTTATTCGTTTATTTATTAACTTATTTATTTTGCTTATTTACTTGTTTATTTCTAAATGTAACATTTGTAAAATGGATCCACTCACTGTATTTCTCTATATTACCTTTTTAATTGATTAATCTATACATTTACATGATTGTGTCATGAACTCATACATTAGCACAGCAGCGTCTCTACTTCCTCCGCAAACTCAGAAGAGCCAGAGCCCCGGCCTCCATCATGTGCACCTTCTACAGAGGCACCATCGAGAGCATCCTGACTAGCTGCATCACTGTGTGGTATGGCGCCTGCAACGCGTCCTGCCGCAAGTCACTTCAACGCATAGTGAGAGCAGCTGAGAAGATTGTTGGTGTCTCTCTCCCCTCCCTCCAGGACATCTACAGCACCCGTCTCACCCGCAAAGCCCTCTGCATCGCAGGTGATCCCACCCACCCGACACACAGCTTCTTCAGTCTGCTGTCTTCAGTCAATTCTCTGTATGTATGTACGGTACATGTGGCAGAATTGACAATAAAGCAGACTTTGACTTTTGACTTTGACATTATTCTGGTAATTACACAAATACTCAATTTCATCGTTTAAAATAGCATGTTATAATATTCAAGGGATGTTCTCTTCAGCTATTGGGGAGAAAATGACAAACTCTGATTTTGTTAATATTGTATATAGTTTATAATTATATTACTTGAGACATGGAGTCGTTTAGATTCCGAATCCTACACCCCTTCAAACTACAGAGAGCTACGTATACCATCAATCAAACAGCCTAATGTTAAAAACGGAAGAGATTCAGGAGGAATCATAGTTTGGTTCAAAGACCATCTGTGGCAGTATATTCAGCCTATGAAAAAGGGAAAACACATATTTGGATAAAACTTAAAAAAGAGATGTTTAGATGAGTTTTTAGATGAGGACCTGTACCTTTGTGCCACATATATCCCCCCCACATGAGTCGCCTTATTACAATGAAGACATCTTCTCAACCTTACTATCAGAGATCATATACTTTCAGTCTCTAGGTCCAGTTCTGTTAATGGGGGATCTGAACGCTAGAACAGGGAGAGAAGCGGACTACATTAGTTCAGATGGAGATAAATATATTAACAGTTCATATACGTACCAACAAAAACGTTTTACTAAAGCACGACAGAATTATGACACCACCGTAAACAGACATGGAAAACAGGTCCTGCAGCTCTGCAAAAGCCTGGGTCTATACATGGCAGAATAAAAGGGTGATTCTCTGGGTCGACTCACCTACTGCTCCTATCTGGGCAGCAGCACAGTAGATTACACCATTACAGATCTAGACCAAAGTAAAATCAATTATTTCACAGTGACACCACAGCTACCGTTATCAGACCACAGTCACATAATCCTCAGTCTGAACACGTCAGTGAATCTTCTGCCATCTTCAGAGCAGAAGGTTAAACTGTACCCCCTGACAGATTAGTTCAGTTCATTCAAGAACACAAAATTCTAAACAACTGTCAAATTGGATTTATGCCAAAACAGAGAACATCAAATCACATTTACACACTCATACAAAAATACGTTCAGCAGACAAAACAAGGACAAATATTTGGCTGCTTCATTGATTTCCAAAAAGCCTTCCATTCGTAAATATTGATAAATAGATTATGTAGAAGCATTGTTCAGTATTAGTTCATATTACTAATATAGATGTTAACAAATAAAAACAAATATTGTAAATTGTTTACAAAAATGATCAGGGCGTACAGTAAGATACTAGCACAATGACAATATTCACCAGGTTCTGTTGGTAAATATATGTTTGACCGCTGTCACTCAGATGATCTATTCTAGTGTTTTCATTTTGAATGATTGGTTACTTTGCCTTTTTTTAAATGATGAAATACTTCTTGTCTATCGTCTTGTATTCTTGTCAAAATATTTATTGTCTATTTTCACTGAATTGGAGCAGTTCATATGTTTATTTAAAAAAAAGGGCAAAGTGACCCTTCATTCAAAACGAAAAGATCATCTGAGAGTGACTGCGGTCAAACAAATATTTACCAACAGAAGCTGGTGAAATTCTGGAAAGAATTTAGTATTTATTTCACAAGTAGCATTAAGTGAAAAATACAGCTTTGTTTATTAATGTGGTGCACAGTATCTTCACCTTAAGCATAAAATAAGCATTTTAATTGTATAGTAAAAATTACATTTGTGAACCTGGACCACAAAACCAGTCAGAACGGTCAACTTTTTTGAAATTGAGATTTATACATCATCTGCAAGCTGAATAAATAAGCTTTCCACTGATGTATGGTTTGTTAGAATATAGGACAAAATTTGGCTGAGATACAACTATTTGAAAATCTGGAATCTGAGGAGGAAAAAATCAAAATATTGAAAAAAAATCGCCTTTAAAGTTGTCCAAATGAAGTACTTAGCAATGCATATTACTAATTAAAAATTAAGTGTTGATAGATTTATGGTAGGAAATGTACAAAATATCTTCATGGAACATGATCTTTAATTTACGATAATTTTGACTCATACAATGTATTGTTGTCTTAAATATACAAATATGCTACTTAAGACAGGTTTTGTGCTCCAGGGTCACATTTTATATATCATTGTTCATGCACAGCTTACAAAATACATACATATATTTATATATGTGTGCTTCATTCAAAAATATATTTTTAGTATTACAAAAGAGAAATTTTTTACATAAATGTTTCAAATATAAACAGCGGTGGACGAAGTACACAAATCAAGTACTTGAGTAAAAGTACAGATACGTATAATAAAATATTACTCCAGTAAAAGTAAAAATACTGCTTTTTCAATTTTACTCGAGTGAAAGTACAAAAGTACTCAATTTTTTATGTACTTAAGTAAAAAAGTACTGATAGATAGATTTATTTTGCAATTTTATATAGACTACTTACGTTCATTTTATATTAGCACATATTTTTATAATCCTTCTGCCCAAAATACCTGGGATTTTCCCAAAATAACCACTATATGGAGTCAAGATATATATTTTGTTGTTGATATGGACTACGTTGATGAGAGTGATGTAGTAATAGAATAGATTTTTTTTTTATTTGTCACATACACGATTATATAGAGAGTATATAACCAGTAGTGAAATGTATTCTCTGCATTTAACCCATCCTAAGTGAACACACACCCGGAGCAGTGGGCCGCCATGTTACAGCGCCCGGGAGCAGTTGGGGGTTCGGTGTCTTGCTCAAGGACACCTCAGTCGTGGTATTGAAGGAGAAGAGAGCGCTGGTTATTCACTCCTCCACCAACAATCCCTGCCGGACCTGAGATTCGAACCCACAACCTTTGGATTACAAATCCGACTCTCTAACCATTAGGCCACGACTTCCCCAAATGTTCACTGTGAAGCTTACACTGTGATGTACCTGAGAGAAAACAGACTTGACCATCTAATTTTCACCAGTAAGAAAAAAGTGTTTTAAAGCTTGTTGTTTTGCAGAACGTCACAGTTATATATGATATGAGAATAAGGCCTGAAATTAGGAAGAACATTTTAAGGAAAATATAATTATATTGTCATGATTTTTTTCTTCTCAAACCTTGTCTGTGGTGTAAAAACACTCCTGGCCAAATGCCCCCAGAGGGCATCACTTCCCACTGTAGTTACCATGTTCTGAACATCACATACTTTCTTTTTCCCTCAGATGGAATCTATCTAGGTGGTTGAATAAAAATATTTGGACTTTATATCTAAAAATTTCCTCAATTTAGCACCAGCAAGCTTGTTAGCTAGACAGTTAGCATCAGCTAACAATATTTACTTATTTTCAGTATGGTTATGAATAAACATTCATATCAGTCTATTCGGCTAACGTTTGTTGATCTAAATATATGAATATGAATATATTCATATATTCATAGGGAATATTAACGTGCATGAGTTATTTTATTTAATCTGTGCTATTTTAATGTTTCGTTTTTTGACCTAAAACATAGAGACAGTGACAGATCTGTCTGCATTCAAGCATTTCAGTGGGCTTAAATAGATCACCCTTTACAGCAGATTTAGTTCACAAACAACTGACAGTTTTGAGCTAAATATGATTTTCAGTTACAATAATTAATCCTAAAATTCGACATTAGTAACTTACTTTTCGCAGCATCAGTTGCGCGTGCGCTCACAAGATCTCCCGGTTCTTCACTTGTGAGTTCAGTTCACTGAAGACTCGCTCTAAACGGTTCATTTGAATCAGTGAGTTTTCGACTCGAGAACAGCTGCAATCGGATCATTCCAATTCGTGAATGAATCGTTTGGTGCGATTTGCGAACCAATTTAACAGGTTCATTGAAAAGAATCAGTTTGTTCATGAATCAGACACCGCTTCTGCGTCTCGGAGCACGTGATGTATTATAAGGAGTAATGATATGTTTTATGAAATGTAGTGAAGTAAAAAGTACGATCTTATGCTTTGGAATGTAGTGAAGTAAAAGTAAAAGTTACTCAAAATAAAACTACTCCAGTAAAGTACAGATACTTGAAAAATTTACTTAAGTACAGTAACGAATTAGTTTTACTTTGTTACTGACCACCACTGAATATAAATAGTATGTACAATATTTCTTGATTTCCAGTATATACATAATCACTTCATCATTAAACTTTCTTTACATCATCTTGAGAGAAGCTTCTAGCCCTTCAGTATCTCAGCAAATCAATCAATCATGTAAATGGAACAAAAAGCACAAACTTTGGCTGATCAATACAGAGTACTGGCACTATTCCTGAGTTTCTGGACGTCATTTCGTTTTATCAGCACAGACAAACAAGTCTGATCTTTCTAATCTGAATCCTCACTGCTGTATGAACTGTCGAAACACTCGGCCATGTAGGGAAACTTATGGATGTTTGGGTTCAGTTTGGGCACCCAGGCACGAGGTACCAGGAATGTCGCGAGGTTGAACAAATCCACAAACACTTTGTAACGATCACTGAAAGATGAGAGAACAAGGCATCTTCATTTTGTGGTCAATCTTATTAGAACTGAGGTTAAAGTCTTACTGTTTATCACAGATTTTTATCACTGTGTGAACTCCAATAAACACAATGAACATGTGTCAAACACTTGTAAACCATATCAGCGAAGATAAGTGAGCATTATGGATGATAACTTGAGATAAGGATGTAAGGATAAGTAAGATGATGACCAAACCCTAGAGTAGTTTAGTATTTCAGATTGGAACAAAAAAAGCATGTTTCTCAGATCATTAGTGAGACACAAACCTGACAGTGGAGCGCAGGTATTGGTAGCCTGAAGATCCACCTGTCCCTGCCTTACTCCCAATCATTCTGTGCACCATACAGACATGGTTATCTGGAGGGAAAGGTTTGTGTTGTTAGTGTGGGATATGGCTGTAGTATATGTAGAGATTCTTGAATTTGTGCTTAGAATCAAAGACTTACATCTCCACTTGGTCATGAACGTATCGATCTCCATCAGTGCAGTCAGGAGCTGGAAAGGCACCTGGAATCGAGGCTCTTCCCTGGAATACAAAAAACGAAGATCTTCACTGTAAAAATATCCTACTCTATAATTCACAAAAACAATATTGAATATAGTGAATAGTGGATTAAATGTAATCTCACATACCTATAGAAATTAATCATTAGAGCGCCCTGAAGGGCCTTGTAAGAAAGTCGCCGTTCACCTTTTGGGAAAAGATTGAAATTCATTGATATTTATGCACCATAGACTTTAAAAATACTTTTCAAAGTCATAGTAAACAAAACAGATTATTGGACAGTTTACAAGGAAATAGTATTTCAGTCTTTACTACAAAATTTCGTTTTATTCAGTGTTACTTGCCATTTCTTTGTAATTATCTGTACAAATTTACTAGAAATTTCTGAGTGAAAATAGTTCAAAAGGAAATTCAACACCTTTTTCTCAGTATAGAATTGAAATGGATACTATAAAGTCTTAAAGTGTCCAAAAACATGGTATTACCTGCATTTTACCTTTGTATGGGTAAATGGTTCAATGGGCCCTGTCTAAAATGGCATCCACTTATTTTATTAATATTTTAAATTAACTTTTATTTTTATGTTTTCAGTTTACATTTGAATTTTAGTTGAATTTTTATGCATTTTTGTCATTTTATTAGTTTGTTGTTGTTGTTATTGTTCCTTTTAAATATTAATTTTAAGGTTTAATTTTGTTTTAGTTCCATTTTAGTTTTTATTTTATTTCCTGTTCCAGTCAGCCTTGGCAACTGCAGTGTGTTTATTGTATTTTTTTATATTTATATTCCAATCAACAAAAAGGTTTTTAATAGTTTACATAGTTTAATAGTTTAGTTAACAATAATAACCCTGCATCGTCTATAATACACTACTACTGGCAAAGCATTGTGAGCTAATCCTCACCTTTGCTTAAAAGATGCTCATGGCGTTTTGGATCAAACAGGGCGGTGAAGACCTCAGTCTGTTTGTTTAGATCTGCCAGAAAGTCCTCCTTCACCTCAGAATCTTCCATTTTCTGTAAGTCAAAGCAATGAGTAAACCTTGAGCATAGCAACACTTCTGAGAAAATGGAATGGAAAAAATCATTGTGATCGGAAAAGAAAGCAAAACGAACTTCCACTTTGTGCTTCTCCATCTTGAGACCCTCTTCGATGTTGGCTTGGAGTGTTCCCCAGAAATTAAATCCTTCCTTTTCCAGTCCAGGAGTCCTCTCCAGCCATTGCTACAATATACATTATATAATTGAAATGGCATACTAATTATGCCAAAAATAGAGCCAAAATTCATTATTGAAGCTGAGAGGTTTTACCTCCACCAGCTGAAGGAGAGTGGGTTCCTGCTCTGAACTCAGCAGCGTCTCGCTCTCTTGTCCATGGAAGCCATCTCTGTAGTGTCGTCGGTTGTAGGGGACTCTCAAATGATCCGCCACACCAATCTTAGCCTCCAGAAGACGGAACTGAAGACTCTGGAACCCCGAGGCTGGGGACAGATACTCCCTACAACACATAAGCAACATCTTAAACCTGTCCGATTCGTGCAACAAATCACTCAAACCGTTTTTCTGGATTAAATGATTCATTTAAAGGATTTCACTCATTCATCTACTAAACTATATTAACCTCATGACTTTTTTTCTTCATTTTGTAAAATTATGGCCTATTTTTCAGGGTTGTTTGAGCTGAGGCCATCCAGATCTCATCAGAAAATGTAAGTATTTTATGAGGTGGCAATTTTGTATGAATTAGTAAGATGTGATTCATACAGAATCGTGATTTTTAGGGGAAAAAATACACACAGAGGTCCACCCTAAACCTGACTGCCAATGGGGCATAAGCAGATCATACGCAAACATATGAATGTGATTGTATGAATACATATGAAATATCTACCAATTCACAAATATTTATAGTTGTTATGAATTGCCATGAGAGTGTGTTGACTGAGGATGTTACCTGAAATCAAAGAAGTCCAGGGCAGTCATAGTCTCCAGGACAGCAAACTGCTCCACCAGTAGTTTGAAGATCGTGGTGATCCTGTGGATCCTGCTCACCACCTTCAGCATGTTTCTCTCATCCCGAACCTGTGGACAAAGTCCACATTTAACACAAAATACAAAAAATACACCTACTCTCTTAAAAATAAATCTTCCAAAAGGGAGGTCTCGCAGTGATACCACAGAAGAACCATTTTTGCTTCCCCAAAGAACCTTTCAGTGAACAATTCCTAAAAGAACTTTGTGTGAAGAACATTTAAAAAATCTAAGGAACCATTTCCACTAGAAATAACCTTTTGTGGCATGGAAACATTTCCATGTATGTTAAAGGTTCTTCATGATTCCATTGATGCCAAAAACAAGCCTTTATTTTTAAAAGCTTGAGGAGCAATCAACTCTTCCTGTCCACAACTCAATATTCATGTTGTTAGTTTAACTCACATGGTTTTTAATGAACAGGTCCCGAACTGAATCAAGCTCCCACAGTATCTGCTTAAACCACAACTCATAAGCTAAAAGTGAAAACACAGAATAACAGTCAGGATATGTGGAAATGGACCCTCAAACCGCAACATGTTTTTGATAATGTTATGTGAGAGCTAACAGGTTTTCATATAGTATGAATACATATAAATAGATTACCTTGGTGGGTAACAATGAAGAGATGCTCATCGTGGATTTTGTTACCTTTCTGTTGACTCTGCAAAACTTGAGCGCTCAACACCTTGTCAAGCTAACAGCAATCAGATCAAAGTTATTACACCTTAATGCATTTCATGATGTGAAGTCAAGTCATTTTCAGCAAAACTGTCTCAAAGTTAGGTATGAATAATTCATATTTGGATCAGTACATATATAAAGGTTGATGACTTATTACCTGTAGGTATTCTCCATAGATGATTCCTCCTTTAGTGGCTTTGTTGATGCCCTTTTGGGATTCATCCTCTTCCTCTGCCTGACTGGGTTTACTGGTAAACAATCTAATTTTGAGATGAAAAAAATATATACATCCATTTATATTTGAATTATGTTCAGGTAAAATATAAAAAAACATTACATTTGAACATTACAACTAATTCTGAAAACATACTGATGCTTTCTTCCCAAAAAAGGACATCCGCTCATGTTTTTCCTCAAAATGTCAGACAGAAATTGATCTTATTTATGTTTACTGAAGGTTATCACAAGGTTCTGGGTGCTTCACTGCAAAGTGAAGCATTTAAAGGTTTTCAGGGTCCAATCAAATGCTGCAGAGCCAGACCCTGCCCATCAAAGCAGACACGCATGGTACGCATGTGAGTGTGTGTGTTTGTGTACAGTTTACAGTGCAATTGTTATAGGGCTTTTTTCAAGTCAAATAAAGCCATGTAGACCAGGGTTGTTATAGTTTCTAACTAAAATTAAAACCAGTTTTGTTACTTGAAATTAAATAAACATTACCTGAAATAAAATATGAAGAGTTCAGATGCAAAAGCCTCTGACATTTTCATCTAAAATCAGGCTGCTATGTTTAAGTTCAGTTATTTTACTCTAATGGCATTATATAGGTCATTTTCTATGCAATTAAAGTGAAATAACTGACATAAATATAGGAGCCTGATAAAAATGCTCTAGAAGAAGATTTCAGATGGCATTTAGAAGCTTTTGCATCTGAAATCTTCATATAAAAAACCTTCAATTTTATATTATTCCAGCTAGTTGCCAAAGTAACATTTCTCTTTTTCATTTAGTTTAACTTGATGTATTAAGATAATTAAAGCCAGAACTGAAATAAAAATAAAAAACTATGCAGAGTATATACAGTGCAGTGTATATATACAGACATGTAGACTGTACAGTGCAGCTTGAAAGTTTGTGAACCCTTTAGAATTTTCTATGTTTCTGCATAAATATGATCAAAACATAATCAGATTTTTGCGCAAGTCCTGAAAGTAGACAAAGAGAACCCAATCAATAAAATGAGAGAAACGAAAATGATCCAATATTACATATCTGTGTGTGGCAAATGTATGTGAATCTCTAGGTTTAGCTGTTAAACTGAAAGTCCAACTCGTAAGAGGCGTTTCATTCAGTGGTGTCATTGCCTGCCCTGTTTTAAAAAACAGTAAAAAGCAAGACAAGAACACAAGAATAGTTTGTGAGGTTGCAAAGGACCACAGGGAAACTTCTAACTAACTAAAGGCCTTTCTCACATCGGCTAATGTTAATGTTCATGAGTCCACCAGGACGGCTCGCCATCATTGATGGAACATTGATGATGTTGTGGAAGGAGCTGAAGCAAGGACAAAACCCACCAACATCAAGTTCAAGTTCAAGTTTTATTTGTCACATACACGACTATACAGAGATTGTATAACCAGCAGTGAAATGTGAGTCGGGTCCGCTCCATGGACAGTGCAAATATTGTATAATACAACACAAGGGAAGTATGCATAAAATAAAATGAATAAACAATAAGATATATAGCACAGAATATAAAATATAAAAATGTGCATGACAGTATGCTGTGGAATTAAATATTAAGAGAAGCATGACTGTACAAGAGAGGAATGTGCAAACAGGTTGAACATGGTTGACATGAAGCAGCAATAAGATAATAAGATATCATGATACAGAAAGTGTTGTGTGCAACTGACACTCACAGAGTTGAAGTGGTTTTGTACTGAGGATGTTGTGCAGAACTGATCAGCAGTTACAAGAAACGTTTATCTGCAGTTATTGCTGGAAAAGGGGGCCACACCAGATACAGAAATCAGAGATTCACATACTTTTACAATGCATGTATATCATATGTAACACTGGATCATTTTTCTCAGTAAATAAATGACAAAGAAAAAAAATATTTTTGTCTCATTTGTTTAATTGGATTCTCTTAGGACTTGTGTGGAAATCTGATTGTGTTTTGGGTCATATTTATGCAGAAATATATATAGAAAAATTCTAAATATTCACAAACTTTTAAGCAGCACTGTATATAAAAAAACAAAAACTAATAAAAACTACAAAATCACACAGCAAAATTACTAAAACTTTAACTAAAATTAAAATGGGAAATACAAAACTAAAAACTAATTTAATTTTAACTTAAAAATTATAACTTAAAATTACATTTTAATTTAATTTTATTGATGTTTAAAACATCAATAACAACTATAATAGTAACACAGTGATACTAAAATAACACTGATTAAGATCTTGTGGATGTTTTGGAATCTTTTTTAAACATGTCTTCAGCTGACTGTAACAGCTGCCAAAAAGTGGATGCCCAAACTCCACAATACATTTATTTAAATTTATTTTATATATTGATAAAATGCTTGTAGCATTATGGTTTGTTTATAGTTTACTTGCATTTCGATTTTTTTTTCTTTGCATTAGCTTCTACACCATCGGCAGATAAATATTTACAATTCTGTATGGTCTTCCTCTCTTAAAATCAAACAAAAACAACCAATAGCAGTGCACAAGGGATGGGGGCTTATCATGATAACATCATGAGCTGCTAATTGGATACATTTCAGTGTAGAAGCTACTACAGAAAATAAATGAAAATGAGATGAACCATAAAGCTACGAGCACATTTCAAAATGAAGAAAACTTAAATTTAATCCTCATTTTCAAGACTGCATTACTTGGTCAAAAGTAACTGAATTAAATACTCCACAAGCACATACAGTTGTGGTGTTTGGGTGTCCATTATACAGGTGCATGTCAATAAATTAGAATGTCGTGGAAAAGTTCATTTATTTCAGTAATTCAACTCAAATTGTGAAACTCGTGTATTAAATAAATTCAATGCACACAGACTGAAGTAGTTTAAGTCTTTGGTTCTTTTAATTGTGATGATTTAGGCTCACATTTAACAAAAACCCACCAATTCACTATCTCAACAAATTAGAATATGGTGACATGCCAATCAGCTAATCAACTCAAAACACCTGCAAAGGTTTCCTGAGCCTTCAAAATGGTCTCTCAGTTTGGTTCACTAGGCTACACAATCATGGGGAAGACTGCTGATCTGACAGTTGTCCAGAAGACAATCATTGACACCCTTCACACGGAGGGTAAGCCACAAACATTCATTGCCAAAGAAGCTGGCTGTTCACAGAGTGCTGTATCCAAGCATGTTAACAGAAAGTTGAGTGGAAGGAAAAAGTGTGGAAGAAAAAGATGCACAACCAACCGAGAGAACTTATGAGGATTGTCAAGCAAAATCGATTCAAGAATTTGGGTGAACTTCACAAGGAATGGACTGAGGCTGGGGTCAAGGCATCAAGAGCCACCACACACAGACGTGTCAAGGAATTTGGCTACAGTTGTCGTATTCCTCTTGTTAAGCCACTCCTGAACCACAGACAACGTCAAAGGCGTCTTACCTGGGCTAAGGAGAAGATGAACTGGACTATTGCCCAGTGGTCCAAAGTCCTCTTTTCAGATGAGAGCAAGTTTTGTATTTCATTTGGAAACCAAGGTCCTAGAGTCTGGAGGAAGGGTGGAGAAGCTCATAGCCCAAGTTGCATGAAGTCACTGCACCCGTTTACCAATACTGCCAAAAGCACCAAAAGTTGGTTAAATGACCATGGTGTTGGTGTGTTTCACAATTTGAGTTGAATTACTGAAATAAATGAACTTTTCCACGACATTCTAATTTATTGAGATGCACCTGTGTATATATATATATATATATATATATATATATACACACACACACACACAGTGCCTTGCAATAGTATTCATACTCCTTAATTTTTTTCACGTTTTGTTATGTTGCTGCCTTATGTTAAACTGCTTTAAATTACTTTTTTCCCCCCACATCAATCTACACTCCATACACCATAATGGTAAAGCAAAAAAAAAGGTTTTTTAACATCTTTGCAAATTTATTAAAAATAAAAAACTTAAATGATTGCATAAGTATTCATACCCTTATCTGGGACAATTTAAATTTAGCTCAGGAGCATTCATATTGCTTGTAGATGTTACTACACTTTGAGTGAAGTTAATCTGTGGCAAATTCAATTGAATGGGTATGATTTGGAAAGGTACACGTCTTAATAAAAGGTCTAATAGCTGATAATGCATATCAGAGCAAAAAACAAGCCCTGAGGTCAAAAGAAGAGTCTGTAGAGCTCAGAAACAGGTTTGTGTCAAGCCACACATCTGGGGAAGAGTTCAGAAAAAAATTCTGCTTCATTGAAGGATCACAAATGCATGTAGTCTCTGTTACCCTTAATAGAAGAAGTTTGAAACAACCAGGATTCTTCCTAGAGCTGGCCTCTTGGCCAAACTGAGCAATTGATGGAGAAGGGCTTTGGTTAGTGTGGTGACTTACAGAAGGACAAAGATCACTGCAACACTCCACCGATCTGGGCTTTATGGCGGTGTGGCCAAACTCAATCCTCTCCTCAGTGAAGACACATGAAAACACACTTGGAATTTGCAGAAAAGCACCTAAAGGACCCTCAGACTTTGAGAAACAAGATTCTCTGGTCTGATGAACCTCAATTCCAAGCATCATGTTTGAAGGAAACCAGCTCTGCTCATCACCTGCAGAGTACCATCCCAAAAGTAAAGTGTGCTGGTAGCAGCCTCATGCTGTGGAGCTGTTTTTCAGCGGCAGGGACTGAAGGACTCATCAGAGTAGAAGAAAAGCTCAATGCACCAAAATATTGAGATAGCCTTAATGAAAACCCAGTCCAGAGCATTCAGAACCTCAGATTAGGCAGAAGGTTCACCTTCCAACAGGACAATGAACCTAAACACACAGCAAGAGTGGCTTAAAGGCAACTCTGTGAATGTCCTTGAGTGGCCCAGCCACAGCCTGGGATTAAACCCAGTCAAATATTTCTGGAGAAACCTGAAAATCTGCCCCCATCCAACCTGACAGAGCTTGAGAGGTGAAGAGGTGAGGAGAAGAATGGCAGATAATTGCCAAATGCTGATGAGAAAAGCTTGTCACATCAAACAAAAAAGACTTGAGACTGTAAAGGTGCTTCAGCTAAATATTTAGTTAAGGGTATGAATACTTACTTCAGTTTTTTATTTTTAATAAATTTACGAAGTTGTGACAATTCTGTTTTTGCTTTGTCAATATGGTGTATGGAGTGTAGATTGATGTGGAAAAAAAAGTAATTTAAAGCGGTTTAACATAAGGCAGCAACATAAAACGTGAAAAAAAGTTATGGGGTATGAATACTTTTGCAAGGCACTGTATACAGTAGTCAACATTTGAAGTGGATCAAAAAATTAAAAAGTTGTCCTAAGACGGGGGATTACGTGACCCTTCGACAGCGATGCACGCTTAGTCTTTCGCTCTGCTCACTTTGCCACATATTGTATAATCCTGTCAGTAAATTTTAAACCACTCTGCATTGGACCCATCATGAGTGCTTCGGCAGACAAACGCGATCGGAAAAGAGAGATTGAGCAATCGCCAATGAAGAAAAAATTCAAAGATTCCACCATCTCCAGAGAGGACCTCGACGATGCTATGGCTAACAGCATTAAGCTAGCACTTAAAGAGCAGCAAAGCACTTTGAATTCGGTTGTGACTTCGGCAGTAAGAGATGCGGTGGACTCCGTGCTGATTCCAGCATTGTGCGAACTGCGTGAGGACATACAAACGACTAACAATTTTGTTAAAGAGCTGAGAGCGGAGCTTGAGGCGATAGCTACCGCGGCGAAGCAGACACGTGACCGGGTTGATTCCGTTCAAGCAGCTGCACGTGAGGATAGGAGGACAGTCACGGACTTAAGAAATCAGCTGGAGCGACTTACCGAGAAGATGACGGATATGGAGGATAGGAGCAGGAGGAATAACGTACGGCTGGTGGGGTTGCCAGAGGGGGCAGAGGGCTCCAAAGCGGCTGGTTTCCTCAGAGTTAATCTTTCCAAGTGGATTCCTTCGCTGAAAGGCCGTGACATCGAGATTGACACATCGCGTGTATGACGGAGGGAGAGGCTCAGATCGGCCGCGTACTCTCATCTTCCGTGTAACCAAAAGTTTCTTGTTTATGGTTGTCGGTTGTTCATGTTTCTATGTTGTCTTTATTTTTTACAACAGCCATTTATACTTTTATTTATTTTACCCTATTTCTAAAAGGATTTTTCACCTAGGAGGTTTACTTCTTAAAAAAGGGAAAGCTCCATTAGATTGCTCCAGCTACAGACCGATTTCGCTTATCCCATGTGATTTAAAAATCTATGCTAAAGTTTTTACTTCTCGTATGGAGAAGGTAATTCATAGTTTGATCAAGGAGGACCAAACCGGTTTCATCAAGGGGCGCAATGCATCTGACAATATGCGTCGACTCCTTCATATTCTTGACTTTGCAGATTCTCATCCAAGTCCTTGTGCGGTTTTCTCACAGGATGCAGAAAAAGCCTTTGACAGGCTAGAGTGGAATTATATGTGGGCAGTTCTGCAATGTTTCAGCTTTGGTGAACACTTCATTTCTATGATTAAGACATTATACCACTCACCTGCAGCATCAGTCATAACTGGTAATATTATTTTCCCCCCATTACCTTTACAGCGGGGAACGAGGCAGGGATGTCCGCTTTCCCCCTTATTGTTTTGTCTATCTCTTGAACCCTTAGCACAAGCCATCAGGAAATCTGAAGTATTGATTAAGATTCATGATCATAATCATAGTTTTTCATTATACGCTGATGATATTATTCTATATTTAGACCACTTTGATGTTTCAGTCTCTAGTATAATTAAGGAATTTGATAATTTTAGTAGCTTATCAGGATATAAAATAAATTGGAGCAAATCTGCTTTAATGCCAATTAACAATGTTAAAGTTAATTCTTCTATTCCCTCATTTATCCCTATTAAGGAATCTTTCATCTATTTGGGCATTACCATATATAAAAACATTCATAAGATTGCCAGAGACAATTTTAGTTAAGGTCAAAAATGACATTCAAAGATGGAAGAATCTTAAAGTCTCTCTCCAAGGAAGAATCTCCACTGTTAGGATGAATTTGTTACCTCGATTTAATTTTTTTTTCTCTATGCTACCACTTTCTCCCCCTCCAGGTTACTTTAAGGAGATCAACTCCATAATTTCTAAGTTTATCTGGAATGATAAATGCCCCAGAATTAAACTTACCACATTACAACTTACTAATCGCGCAGGAGGACTGGCTGTACCAAATTTTGAATTGTATTATTTGTCGTTCCAGCTTAAGGCTCTTCATAATTGGGTTGATCCTCAATCTACAGTTTCATGGAGGGTGATTGAAGCTGACAAGGTTAAACCAAACTTCAAGATATTTTTATTTACTGGCACAGGAAAAAAAGGGGATAAATTTGGTCCGGTTGTGGCTAACTCTATTAAAATCTGGAAAACGGTTGAACGTCGGATAGGAGGACCCTTCAAATATTGTAACGGTACACCTTTATGGCACAATTTTAATTTTGTATGTGGAAATCGTCCATTTGTCCAACCCTCTTGGTCTTCTTTAGGTGTAAACACGTGCGGTGATATATATGATAACCAGGGCCTCTGCTCATTTCAGACATTAAGAAGCCAATTTTGTCTACCAGCATCCGCATATATTGTCTTTCTTCAATTACGTTCTGCTCTCAAAGCGTATGGCGTTCCGTGGGCATCTTCTATTTCCTCTCATCCTATGCGGGACTGGATTGCACCATCTGCTGGTCGGCCATCTGTTTCCTTAATATATAATAAAATTATTGATTACATTACAAAACCTCTTTCTATTAAAACTATTTGGAATAGGGAATTATCTGACCTTAATTTATCTGTCGACTGGGAGAGAGTGTGGTCTAATCTCAGCTTAACATCTAAAAATTTGGCTCATCGTCTTATTCACTTCAAAGTCATTCATAGAGCATACATAACTCCTTACAACAGATTCAAAATGAAACTACAACCAAATTTTAACTGCCATATATGTAATACTGCTTCATCAGGTACTTTTCTTCATATGTTTTGGGAATGTCCTGTCGTCATCAGTTTATGGACACATGTAAACCTGGTTTTGTCATCATTACTGCGAATTGATTGGTCTGTTAACCCAAGTTTGTGTCTTTCTAATGATGATTCTGGTCTCTGTATAAGTTCAATGCAAAAGAGAATGTTGTTTGCTGGTTTTACAGCTGCGAAGAAGACAATAATACAGAACTGGTTTACACTGCACATGTGTGGAAAAAACATATTGGATCCATAGCCTCCTGCAAATAGTGACTTATGAATGTACAACAGCACGAATCAATGGGGCCAAGCCTTTGACCATTGATGCTTGGCAGTGTTTTCTTTTTGATATGTGATTGTATATAGGAGTGACTTTTGTGTTTTTCTTGTCCTTCCCTCTCTCCCTCCCTTTTGACTGGACTTTGAGATGTTGAGTATGTGTCTGTTGTTTTGTTTTATTATCTTTTGGATGTTATGTTATGTATGAAAAATAAAAAATGTTGATAACAAAAAAAAAAAAAGTTGTCCTAAGACAAGAACGCATTTTGGTTTTAGGTTTCAGGACAACTTTAAAGAAAGGTTTTGATCCACTTCAAATGTTGACTACTATATTATACAGGTTTTGATCCACTTCAAATGTTGACTAATGTATATTATATATATATATTAGTGCTGTCAAAGTTAACGCGTTAATAATGCGTTAACGCAAATTCATTTTAACGGCACTAATTTCATTAACGCGCGATTAACGCAGCGCGTATTTTCTGTTTGACCCGTGGCCCAACCCGTAGTTGGAGAAATGGAGATGCACAGTGTTGCCAACTTAGCAACATTGCAGACCCCTTTAGCGACCTTTTTCCCTTCAAAAAAGCACCCAAACCTTATTTAGTTACTGAGACTGGCAGGTACTGCCACGCGAGCGCGAGGTCTTGCTCTCCCTGCGCGCGCGCACCTCTCTCTCGGTGTGTCTGCTCTGTTCAGCACGCGGCAGAGAGGAGCTGCGCTTTCAGTTAAACAGATATTATGTTGCTTCTCTAATTTTACATGCAAGTATAGCCGAAATCACAGCACAGCTATTGTCTTTATCTTATGTGTATTTGATTTTATCAGACGACGGCACGATTATAAATCATGATTTTTTTGTGCAGATTAACATCTTGGAAGGGAGAGCTGGTTATGTCTTAATGGGTCGCGTTTCAGTCACTATTTCATATTCATCCCGTTGTCTGACAATAGAAACAGAAAAATATACCAATGAAAACAGTTTTATTGAAAATTTAGCCTCATCAAAATACAGTATGTGGGCACAGAGAGGGAAACAAATGTAATAATAAATAATAAATGTACATTTTGCATGTTCAGAAGAAGAGCTGCCCTGTGTGCAAAAATATAAACAGGTTTGTGTCAGTAAATTGCTCAGTGCAAAGAAAGAGAAGTAATGGGTACCTGGTATTTATTTTTTTCATGTGTCTAATAGACATGAACAAGTTCTTTGAAAAACATCTATGACCTTTGAAACATGTCTACTCTTCATGCTCTATGTTGACTATGGTTTCAATAATAATAAACATACATTTTGCATAAAGCATCCATATTTGTCCATGCCCATGTTGATTAGAGTATTAAAAACTTGAAAAGTATTAATTTAAGGTACATTTAGAACAAATAAAAATGTGTGATTAATTTGCGATTAATCGCGAGTTAACTCATGACAATAATGTGATTAATCGCGATTAAAAAAAAAAATAATAATAATAATAATCGATTGACAGCCCTAATATATATATATATATATATATATATATATATATATATATATATATATATACACACACACACACACACACAGGTGCATCTAAAAAAATTTGAATATCGAGAAAAAGTTACATTTATTTTTGAAACTTATTTCAAAAAGTGAAACGTTCATATAATGTAGATTCATTACATGGAAAGTAAAACATTTAAAAAGTTTTTTTGTTTTAATTTTGAGGATTAGAGCTTACAGCTCATGAAAGTCAAAAATCCAGTATCTCAAAATATTAGAATATTTACATTTGAGTTTCATTAAATGACGATCCATACAGTATAAATTCCGGGTATCTCCTGTTCTTTGAAACCACAATAATGGGGAAGACTGCTGACTTGGCAATGATCCAGAAGACGATCATTGACGCCCTCCACAAAGAGGGTAAGTCATAGAAGGTCATTACTGAAAGGGCTGGCTGTTCACAAAGTGCTGTATCAAAGCATATTAAATGCAAAGTTGACTGGAAGAAAGAAATTGGGTAGGAAAAGGTGCACAAGCAACAGGGATGACCGCAAGCTTGAGAATACAGTCAAGCAAAGCTGATTCAAACACCTGGGAGAGCTTCACAAGGAGTGGACTGAAGCTGGAGTCAGTGCATCAAGAGTCACCACGCTCGGACGTCTTCAGGAAAAGGGCTACCAAGCCACTTCTGAAACAGAAACAACGTCAGAAGTAGTGATGCACTGATCATGATTCTTCATGGCCGATTCCGATACCGATTTTATTTTCTTTAAGCAACAAACAAGAAAGAATAAAAGTATACATAAACCAGATGTTTATTTGGTATTTAACAGGCCAAACTGGCTTTTGGCTATTGAAAACAACAACTGTAACCATCTGAAATTAAAGGCAGTAACTGCACAGTAAGTACATTCGATAGAAGCTGACATCAGCATTTAGCTTTTGTTTTTAAGTTGGGTTGAAACTACATAAAACTGGCCTTAAATGAAAACATTAACTGTAACCATGTGAAATTAAAGGCAACAACTGCAATAGTTACAATCCAAACAACACAATCAACACACATTCAACAGTCCAAACAAAGATGTTACTTAATCAGCATTCAGCATTTGTTTTCATTTTTAAATTTGGTGTAAAGAAAAAAAGGTATTTACCAGTGAAAATAAATAAAACCAAAGTAGGCTATATAAATACATTTTTCCAAAATGTTAAATCAAATAATGTTTAGTGCAACGAGTAAAACAAAGATGCTACAGCAGGTGCTTTTTAAATCAAATTAAGTCAATGTAATTTTAAGGTAAAATAAAAATAATCATCCTGTACAGAACCGACATTTACTTCTGGCTTTTCAAAAGTGCATGCAAGTTTTTTTTTTGTTTTTGTTTTTTTTATTCTTTACAAAAAGAAGCATTTCAGCTTTGTCACAAGTTGGTCTGTTTCGTTTCTCATCCAACACGTGAGAAGCTGCGCTGAACAACCGTTCACTGTCTAAGCTTGCGCAGATGGATACGCTCGCACAACTTCAGCGAGCGCAGGAAAGCGGCTCTTATTTGTGCGCCAGTAACGTTACACCAACGGCTGTTCACTTCTTGGTATCTGTTTTTCTGTGTTTGTTGTGCCGACTGTCTTCCACACAAATGACATGTTCGCGAATGATTACAATGTAGTGTGCATGCGGGCGCACTTCTGGAAAAATCAGCCAAAAATAAAGCAAAAAAACGTCCAGTTCCGATTTATGGCCGGTCAACCGGTGCATCCCTAGTCAGAAGCATCTTACATGGGCTAAGGAGAAAAAGAACTGGACTGTTACTCAGTGGTCTAAAGTCCTCTTTTCAGATAAAAGTCAATTTTGCATTTCATTTGGAAATCAAGGTCTGGAGGAAGAGTGGAGAGGCACAGAATCCAAGCTGCTTGAAGTCCAGTGTGAAGTTTCTGAAGTCAGTGATGATTTAGGGTGCCGTGACGTCTGCTGGTGTTGGCCCATTGTGTTTTATCAAGTCCAAAGTCAATGCAACCATCTACCAGGAGATTTTAGAGCACTTTATGCTTCCATCTGCTAACAAGCTTTATGTAGATGCTGATTTCCTTTTCCAGCAGGACTTTAGCACCTGTCCACAGTGCCAAAACCACTTCCAAGTGCTTTGCTGACCATGATATTACTGTGCTTGATTGGCCAGACAACATGCCTGACCTGAACCCCATATGGAATCTATGGGATATTTTCAAGAGAAAGATGAGAAACAGTCGATCCAACAATCCAGACAAGCTGAAGACTCAATAGTGCCTCAGCAGTGCTACAGGCTGATCGCTTCCATGCCACACCTCACTGATGCTGGAGTTTGTGCTAAAGGAGCCCGACCAAGTAGAGTGCATAAATGAACATACTTTAAACAGCTTGAACTTTTCTGTTTTGCAAATCCTTTTTTTTATTGATCTTAGGAAATATTCTAATATTTTGAGATTATTGATTTTTGACTTTCATTAGCTGTAAGCTCTAATCATCAAAATTAAAACAAAAAAACTTTTGAAGTGTTTTACATATAATGAATCTAAAATATATGAAAGTTTCACTTTTTGAAATAAGTTACTTTTTCACAACTTTTTCACAATATTCAATTTTTTTAGATGCACCTGTATGTATATATGTATATATATGTATATACAGGTGCATCTCAATAAATTAGAATGTCGTGGAAAAGTTCATTTATTTCAGTAATTCAACTCAAATTGTGAAACTCGTGTATTAAATAAATTCAATGCACACAGACCGAAGTAGTTTAAGTCTTTGGTTCTTTTAATTGTGATGATTTAGGCTCACATTTAACAAAAACCCACCAATTCACTATCTCAACAAATTAGAATACTTCATAAGACCAATAAAAAAACATTTTTAGTGAATTGTTGGCCTTCTGGAAAGTATGTTCATTTACTGTATATGTACTCAATACTTGGTAGGGGCTCCTTTTGCTTTAATTACTGCCTCAATTCGGCGTGGCATAGAGGTGATCAGTTTGTGGCACTGCTGAGGTGGTATGGAAGCCCAGGTTTCTTTGACAGAGCCTTCAGCTCATCTGCATTGTTGGGTTTGGTGTCTCTCATCTTCCTCTTGACAATACCCTATAGATTCTCTATGGGATTCAGGTCAGGCGAGTTTGCTGGCTAATCAAGCACAGTAACACCATGGTCATTGAACCAGCTTTTGGTACCTTTGGCAGTGTGGGCAGGTGCCAAGTCCTGCTGGAAAATGAAATCAGCATCTCCATAAAGCTTGTCAGCAGAAGGAAGCATGAAGTGCTCTAAAATTTCCTGGTAGATGGCTGCGTTGACTGTGGACTTCAGAAAACACAGTGGACCAACACCAGCAGATGACATGGCAGCCCAAATCATCACTGACTGTGGAAACTTCACACTGGACTTCAAGCAACATGGATTCTGTGCCTCTCCACTCTTCCTCCAGACTCTGGGACCTTGATTTCCAAATGAAATGCAAAATTTACTTTCATCTGAAAAGAGGACTTTGGATCACTGAGCAACAGTCCGGTTCTTTTTCTCCACAGCCCAGGTAAGATGCTTCTGACATTGTCTCTGGTTCAGAAGTGGTTTGGTAGCCCTTTACCTGAAGGCGTCTGTGCGTGGTGACTCTTGATTCACTGACTCCAGCTTCAGTCCACTCCTTGTGAAGCTCTCAAAATTGTTTGAATCAGCTTTGCTTGACAGTATTCTCAAGCTTGCAGTCATCCCTGTTGCTTGTGCATCTTTTTCTACCCAAATTCTTCCTTCCAGTCAACTTTGCAATTAATATGCTTTGATACAGCACTCTGTAAACAGCCACACCTTTCAGTAATGACCCTCTGCGACTTACCCTCTTTGTGGAGGGCATCAATGTTCGTCTTCTGGATCTTTGCCAAGTCAGCAGTCTTCCCCATTATTGTGGTTTCAAAGAACAAGAGATACCCACAATTTATACTGTATGGATGGTCATTAATTGAAACTCAAATATAAATATTCTAATATTTTGAGATACTGATTTTTGACTTTCATGAGCTGTAAGCTCTAATCATCAAAATTAAAACAAACAAAAAAAAAACTTTTGAAATGTTTTACTTTACATGCAATGAATCTAAAATATATGAAAGTTTCACTTTTTGAAATAACTTACAAGAAAAAATGAACTTTTTCACGACATTCTAATACATTGAGATGCACCTGTATATAATCAAACACTAAATCTTATTGAAAGAGGTCCTTTGGGGATTACAAGAAGACTGACTGTTACATAAGAGCAGACGTTTGCGAACGCATATGTTCCTGTTGGACCAGCATCCTGAAACAGAACATCTGTTGGAACAACAGACCAACAAACTAAACAAATCGATATTTCAGAGACAGAGCTTGAGGTCAAAGGGTGTTGTAGTTTTAATGGGGGCTTAAGTCGGGTTAATGTACAAATTTATGGGCAAACAAGTAAAAACAAATCACATGCTCCGTGGCACATGAGCACTAATGACGTAGGAACGAGTTCACAGAAAACAATGACTAAACAAACTGACCTTGACACTTGCTCGGGTCACATGATCTGACATGAGAGTTAAATATTCTACCAACTCTAAAACATAAAATGAGTCGTACACGCAGGTATTTCTATACAGCTAAAAGAGGTGGCCACCCTTTGAGACCCAGCAGGTGAAGAAAGATCCCTCTGGCCATATGACATTATTGTTGCAGTGGAAGATCCTGGTATACAGTAGTAGGTGATATTGTGAAAGGATTGCTCACCCTCATTGAAAATGAATTGTGTCTATTTCCCCATGGCCAGTGTTTTATCTGGAAGCTTCCTGTGCTACACTTCTCTCCCTGTCAGCTCTTCACACTACTCCTGCTGCCTGTTTAACCTACTGGAACCCAAAAGAAATGAATGTCATGATAAACAATTCAGTGAAATCGCTAAATACAATGCAAACAAAAAGCAAAACAACTACATGTTAGTTTCTATTTTAAATTTGGCTCATTTATTGTACAAATTAACTGTTATTCTAGTGTATTTTTCACTTTTGATTACAATACGAGTGAAAAGGGTCAGTTTAGGGTCAGCTATTTTTTTTAACTAATTAAAATGTAAATGAAAAGTCAAACATGATGATTATTTGCATGAAGTTAATGTAACAAACTAATTTGTCTTGCTTGGTTTCTATTACCTTCGAAGTGAGGGGTGCTAAATAACAACCAACATATTGAGCATAAAATCTGAATTTCCCATACCGCATTTTAGCAATGAACAAAAAGAGACTTCTGTTTGTGACATTTATTACAGAGCATTAGGCAGGGGAGAAACATTTCTAAACATACAATTTTCATTAAAGCAAATAAAAATAAATTACAAGTATAAAAAAAAAAAAACTGCAATGACAAATTTACATCACTACAAAATTAAAAAGTGGTGGGATTTAGAATACCTACAGAACATCTCCAAGAATACAGACCCACATGACTTTTTCCATACTTATTTAGCATTAATCATTACAAATACACGCATTTCCCTGAGGAAATTAACCACTCCAGCTTTAAAAGAACCAGTGGCTGATCTTTTGCTCATGTTTGATAACACTGTTCTCAAATGAAAATGAACATAAGGTACAAAATGAATGAAAGCAAGGAGTAACATTGTGTACTGAATAACCTCCACTAATCAAACGCTCTTATTCCTGTGTGACTGCAGATATGACAGATGACATGAACATGGCCCCGGTTTTGAAATAAATCATTTTTCAGCACATAAATAATTGCTATGGACCATAACGAATGACATGACAGATATTTCAGTGTGCATTTGAAGATGTAAAAGTGAACACAACCAATACAAATGTGCATAAGGTGCAGGTTTGTTATTGTGACAGGATTTAATGATGTTATCCAAGGCCTAGCAGCAACCTACTGCCTCGTAGAGGAAGAGCAACTGATTGCCACACCACACAGTTCAGATCAAGACAAACAAAACTATTTATATATATATAAAAAAAATCAAATAAAATAAGCTAGGCATTAACAAGAACAATAATTAAAAAAGAAAATAATTTAACATTCCCCAATCCCAAAATCATTCAGCATTGTGTTCACATTTGTTAAGTACATACAGGTTTAAAAAAAAAAAAAAAATTTTATGATATAAAATATTAAAATATTTATATTTATGATATAAACAAACATACGGACACAATATCGGACAAACATGGTTGAAAAGAACACACTGCAATTATTTCAGATGATCAATACCATTTCATAAAACAAACAGTACCAAAGTATTGCAGAAATGGAGCAATAAATACAGAGACAGATTCAGCCCTTTTTCTGATTAAACTGAAGAATTAAAAATGCCCCATACAGTAAAATAAATCAACATGAATTTGAAGTCAAAACAATAAATAAACAAACATGGAAGAAAACCTATGATCAGATTGTAAGATTTACTGTATGAACTTCAACTTTATGGAGTCCTTTGTTTTCACAGAGCATTTTAAGGTTTGTCTAGAACAGTGGTTCACAAACCTGTCCTGGAGGACCCCCTGCACTGCACGTTTTGTGTGTCTCCCTAATCAGACGCACCCAATTTAGTTCTTGCAGTCTCTACTAACGAGCTGATGAGTGGAATCAGGTGTGTTAGATAAGGAGACATACAAAAGGTGCAGGGCAGGGGGGCCTCCAGGACAGGTTTGGGAACCATTGGTCTAGAACATATATTTAATATGGTTGCAAATTGTATTACCTCACATATTATTTATTAAATGAAGAGAAGACATGCAACTGGTATTTCTTTTAATAGTAAAATTTTACTATTAATTATTTTCCATTTGAAACTACTTCTGTGTGTATTAAAATGTAAAAAAAATAAAATAAGACACCAACCTAAGTGAAATGACTGACCAAAACTTCACATGCACTATCAATGGCTTGGATTTTTAGATTAGCGACAATACAAACTGTCAGAGATAAAACAAAGGTGAACACCTGATACTGTTTAGTGGTTCATTTCAGGAACACCACAAGTACAATTATATTATAAAAAAAAAAAAAAAAAAAAAAACTTGTTTTCCTTCAAAAACCATACAAAAGAAAACAAAAAAAAAGAAAAAAATACACTGAGGCAAGCCTGCAAGTTGAGGATAGTTGAACTGAAGTAAATCACATCTGGAAGGAGGGAAGGGATCATCTGCAACATTTTGAACCTTCAGTTTGTTATTTAGGATTTAAAAAATGTCCTTTTTTCATAGATTAGCAGCAAAACCGTTAATAAGTCATGCACAAGTAATACTGTTATGAGGCCAATTTTGAGTGATTTCATTGGCAGCCTGATTTGATTTGGATTGCAAATTTTGAACATACCATTTTCAGATAGTCCCCGCCTCAAACAAAGACTCCAGTTTAAAGCTCTATCAATTGTACTTTTTCCTAATGAATGTGCCCTAAATGTCTTTGTGAACAATCAATGCACCTGAGCCCTTTCCAGCCGATTCCCAATGCAATTCCCAGAAATGCGTCATTGCAAAAATGATGCTGCTTTATAAACCAGGAATTGTCGTGACACTGTTTTCAACAAAAATCTGTAAACACTTTCAGGATGGACCAAATCAAAACCCATCACTGGATACTGCGCCAGGAGAGGTGAACAAAACACAAATGACTTTCACAATGTTTGGCCTTCCTCACCTGAATCCCACCTCGATTCTTCCATGGGAAGAGATATGAAAAGTAAAGATCATGTGTAATATATATATATCTCTCTACCTCGATATATTTGTAAAAACAAGCTGGCTGTAAATTAAGCTGGATCTTGGATTCTGTGAGCCACTACAGTTTGGTTTGTTCCACATGCAGCGATGGCTTCCAAAGCGTTAGCATGCAGCCCCTGCTGCGTAGCCTGTAGAGATGATAAGCTACCGACTAAATTAACAGGACGTCGCTTGAAATCCAGTGAAGAGCTGATATCCATAGGAGAGCCACCAGGTCCATGAAATCATGGAGAAGGTGATGTAAAGAGCCACATTTGGTAGAGTTCAATCACTTTGCGGTCTACATGATGTCTTAAGGGGATATCGGTGACAAACCGAATTCCCGTGTGGGTGGAGCTTCCACAGTTCCCAGCCTGTGAACCCCGCCCACTTAAAAAAAAAAAAAAAAAAGCAGCAAAAAAAAAAAAAAAAAAAAAAAAAAATCAAATAAGAGAATGAATCACCTCAAGATATTTTTGGAGGCGTTAAACTCTCCTTTGCAGGTTTTTGGTGTCTATATCGTATCTTAAATTATATTTGACAGTGCTTCATTTGTTTAAAGGTATCCCTGGTGGTTTGGACATGCGATACGGAGTGTTTTGGTGGAAACGCTAGGAAACGGCCTCGATCTGGTAGGAGCAGTCGTCCAGATGAGGGGTGGATTTGGCTTCAGTAGTGCTCTTAGGTTTGGGAGGCCAGTCGGGATCCACGCTCACCTCTTGGGCCAGGTGCATGTACCGAGCCTTGGGCACTTTTTTCTGCCGGCAGCAGAGCCAGGAGAGGCATTTCGTTCCAAACATATCTATTCCTCCCTATAGACACACATACACACACCGGCCAGGGGGAAGTGGAGAGGAGAAGAGAAGATAACGAAGTCTGGTTTTATCATTTCCTTCGAAGGACAGAATTCAAACCTGTGAACTGTCACCAAGCTATAACAAAATAAGATGAGATATACATTTTAATTTTCGTATGCAGAGACAAAGTCGGAGCCTTTGGTCTGTCTGTACAGTATGTCATGCCTCTGAGCACATGCAAGAGTAATGACTCTTTATGCTTATTAAAATTAATACCAAAATTCAATAAGACCAAAATGCTTGCTTTAGTATACTTTTGAAGCTCAAATGGCATTAAAAAGAATGTTCCGGGTTCAAATCCATAGCATGCTGACAGTTACCACAGAAAACAATTCAGAGTTTTTCAAACAAGCAAAAGTTGTGTATAAAGTAATGCGCCTACAACACAAGTATATGGAGTAGGCCACCGCACTGGGATAAATATTAAAAATACACTCAATTATAAAATTGTAGACAGAAGACAATAAAATGGTACTTGCGTGACAAAACTACTTATAAAGCTAATGTGGTAAAGTATAGTGAACACAAGTTAATTCACCTGTTGGCATCTTTTGGTATAGCAGGATTAATATAAGCTTCAACAAAATGATGAGCAATGCATTTCATTTTGTGAACCCATCTGGAGGCCCAGCTCCATGGACTTCCATTGTAATTGCATTACTGTAAACAATTTTGGCTTCTTTTTACGTTCTCGTCAAAATTATTTTTAGTGGTAATCAAAGGCAGGCCAGATACTGTCAATAAAGCTTGCTTTAAACCCGGAACATTCCTTTAAAGGAATATTCCAGGTTATGTGCAATTTAAAGTCTATTATAGTTTAAAGATTATTATATTGTAACTTTCTCTATATCGGAGTTGTTATTGTTAATTAAAACTGAAACTAATGATTAAAAATCATTTTATAAAACTGTTCAATAAATGACAAAAGTACAACAGACCTAATAAAACTTTTCAAATGAAGAACTGAAAATATTAAAATAAAAATACTTTAAGAAAATCTGTATATAAATAAAAATCTGTATATAAATAAAAATATCTGTATGAGGACACCACAACACGTTTTACATGTGCTTTTCAGATGCAACGTTAAACAATTCAATTGGTAACTTGCAACCAGAAGTTTATCCAACTAGAAAAGTAGTCCCATTTTAAAGAGATGATTCAAGCAAGTAAAAATGACTGCCTGTGAAAATCGACAGCAGGCCAGACTCATTTTGAACCCCGAACATTCATTTAAAAGGAAAAATCTGAGTTATTTACCATTCAATGTCTACGAAAAGGGTGCATTTATTTGAAAAAAAAAGCACTATTCTGAAATATTATAACCAACGGTTTTAGTAATGTTTTAAATAAATGTTATTTATTCCTGATAGCAACAAATGGAAGGTTCAAAGGCAAAAATGTTGAATAAAAAGATATTAACTAAAAAAAAAAAAAATCTTACTGACCACAAACTTTCGAACAGGATAACAGTAATGGGACTTTTCATAAAAGACTAGTTACATGGTACTGCAAACGCTACATTTAGTTATACAAAATCAATAGGTCCTCCGCAAAAACAAACTCCTTCCCATAGACATTAAGTTGCAAACAACCCGGAAAGTTCCTTTAACCAAACCAGATGCTTAATTCAACACACAAAACACAATATATCAGAACGTTAGTGCAAGTTTTGCGATTCACCGAGTTAGACATTAAGCATTGCTCTGTTTGCCACATACCTGCACCGTCACTGCGCTTTAAACAGACGCAGAGCTTACACATGTATGCAGTAGTTGCCACTACAGAAGGAGCGTTAGAGGAAAATGGGGGGAAGTGGGGTAATCGTAAGCCCCCGGAGCATGACAAAAGAGTCCTAACAGGGGGCACTAGAGAGCGTTCAGAAAAATCATGTTGGCGCATGCAAGGCCAAATGTTAAGACAGGGTGCTGGGTGAGAGAAGAGGAGGAGGAGGAAGGAAAGGGGGAAAAGAGTGAAAGTGGACACCAGGAAGTGAGAAGGCAACAGTGAACAGAAGTGTCAGATTTTTCCCAACCTGTGGTGTCGGGCCTGCTGGGGAGACGCCATAGCTGCCCTGCTTGTCTCTGCTGAACACATGCTTCCATAAGATGACGTCAAGCACGACGGTCTAAAGAATACCGCAGTAGGGCGGAAAGAATGAAGAAAGCTACGGATCACATGGCTAGCAAAAGATTTATGGTCATCATTTGTTTCTGCTTTTTCCTTGTCAAGAGAAAAACTAAATACATTTCTTGAAAGGACAGTGATTTTTTTTGGATTGTGTGTTAGTTTAAGAAAAACAGTGGAGGCAAGAGAATTACATTATTCTGCACTAAAAGTCATCAGTTCATTGGCAACGAACACAACGAGATCACAGGATCGAGTCCCACTGATTGGCTGTTGTAGTCTAGTGTTCTACTGATTGACAGGTGAGAGAGAACGGCGTGACCTGTATTTAGCACCAGGAAGTCATTGGGATCTAAAAGGCGAAGCAAACAGCCACTATGCCACTACGATGATTGCTGGCATTTCTTAATCAGGGTGAGCTTTTGCCCAAAGACAAGAATAATTTGACTCTTTCTTTGGGATTCAGAGGCAGAAGGAGCTGCTGATGGAATCAGACACACTGTACATTACATGGCCTGGCTGTACAGGGTACAATATAAATACTGTCTCCTTATCCTGTGGATCAGCCTCAGCAGAGCGGAATTTACTTCTGTATAGGGATGGGAATCATAAGAAATCTTGGCTTCTTATTTTCATTAATGATGTTAATGTATCTGCATTGTTAATCCTTTTGATCTTTTATTTAAAAAAATTGACAAAAATCTAACCTTTCATTGAAGAAAAATAATTAAAAATGGGATAAATATCATTATGAAATGTTTTTCTCTAATACACATTGGCCACAATTAACAGCACCCTTTTATTCAATACTTTTTGAAACCTCCATTTGCCAGTTTAACAGCTCTAAAATTTCTCCTATAATGCCTGATGAGGTTAGAGAACACCTGACAAGAGATCAGAGACCATTCCTTCATCCAGAATTTCTCCAGATCCTTCAGATTCACAGCTCCATGACGGTACTTCTCTTCAGTTCACCTCACTCATTTTCTACAGGGTTCAGGTCAGAGGACTGGGACAGCCATGGCAGAAGCTTGGTTTTGTGCTCAGTGACCCATTTTTGTGTTGTTTTTGAGGTTTGTGTTTGGATTATTGTCCGGTTGGAAGATCCAAACATGGCTCATAACATTTCTAACAGAGTCAGTCACTTATTGATTTTTTTTTATCTGTTGGTATTTGATGGAATCAGTGATGCCATGCATCTAAACAAGATGCCCAGGACCTCCAGCAGAAATATAGGCCCACAACATTAAAATTACAGCAGTATATTTCATTGTACACATGAGGTACTTTTTATCTCTGTGTTCACCAAACATATCTTGAGTGTTTGCTGCTAAAAAGCTCATTTTTTTAGTTTCATCTGACCATAGAAGCCAGTCCCATTTGAAGTTCCAGTCATGTCTGATAACTGAATATGCTGGAGATTGTTTTTGGATGAGCTAGGAGAATTTTTCTTGAAACCCTCCCAAACAACATGTGGTGATGTAGGTGCTGTTTGACCATTTTTTTTTTAAGGTTTTCTGACCCCGAGACTCAACTAATTTCTGCAATTCTCCAGCTGTGGCCCTTGGAGAGTCTTTAGCCACTCAAATTCTCCTCCTCACCATGCATTAGGACGATATAGACACGTCCTCTTCCAGGCAGATTCGTAACATTTTATGTTGATTGGAAATTCTTAATTATTGCCCTGATGGTGGAAATGGGAATTTTCACTGCTCCAGCTCTTTTCTTTAAGCCACTTCACTAATTTGTGAAGCTCAATTATCTTTTGCTGCACATCAGAAATATATTCTTTGTTTTTTCTCATTGTGATGGATGATTAAGGGAATTTGGACTTTGTTTCCCCTCCTATTTATATTTCTGTAAAAAAAGGAAGCCATGGCTTGATAATTTCATGTTCATAATCACCCTGGAGTGATCAAAATTGTGAATATGAATGGAAATATACTTAAGAGATATTTTACTCATAAGAATTTGTAGGGGTGCCAATAATTGTGTCCAACGTGTATTTGAGAAAAACATTTAATTCATAATGATATTTCCCCCCATTTTAAATTCTTATCCAATGAAAGGTTAGATTTTTGTGAATTTTTTAAATAAAAGATCAAAAGGATTAACAATGCAGATTAATTTTCACAGCCTCCTTTGATCGTATTTACCAAGGGTGCCGATATTTTTGGCCATGACACACATATACATACACACACACACTTATTAGGGGTGTAACGATACGCGTATTCGTATTGAACCGTTCGGTACGAGGCTTTCGGTTCGGTATGCATTACAAACCGAACGATTCGATTCGTGGGACTAATCCTATTACGTTTGGAAAATAAAAGATCTTAAAGTGTGTGAAATATAGAATGTTCTCAGTGCCACTGCGCTCAACGCAGCCCAAACGACGTAACCGGCATCGTGCTGTCTGCCCCGTGATAACCTCCCGTTGCTGGGGTGCGTTGAAGGACGATGATCTTGTATCGACGATAGCCAGAGATATTGTCAAAAACATCAATTATTGGCAATATTAAGAGTATTTGGCATTTCCAATTAATGTAGGCCTGTTACATTCTTATTTTTATTAGACCTATTATTATTATTATTATTATTATTATTATTATGAAGTTACTTTTATTATTAAATTAAAATTACAATTAATTTGCCCCGCAATAATTACCACATAGGCTAACTGACATGCTGCGAGGATAAGATTAGGCTATTTACTCCTCAATTAAAATGTTTTTTTTTTTAAAAGGTCTTTTAAAACAGGTCTATTAGGCTATACAATAAATTATAGTCATATAATTCAAATATTAACACTGCAGTCATCAATAAAAATCAATGAAATAAAAAGCTTTTATTTCAAGCACTGACTTTCAAAAACAACCTGTTTAACAAGAAATACGTTTATTCTCATTTTTTTTTCACCATGTACGGGGCACAAGATAAATATTAAGGGAATAAATGAAAACAGCTATAGGTTATACCGTTATCAGCATATGTTGAAGTAGATTCGTCTCTCTTTGTCTCTGAGAGAATAAGCGGCGTCAGATGGCGAAAGCTCAGTCATTACGTTTTTACTTTCAATTTCTGCTTATAGTGAATTGACTGAGATTATGACTTTCACCAGCATAAATCTTGCACAAAGTTTGCACGTGTGCAAACCCTGGTGCAAACGCGTGCTTGTGTGATATCCATTGGCTTACCTTCATGGTTTAAAACTGAAATATTTCCAACATTGCGACGTGACCAATCGCCCCCCCCCCCTATCGAAAACGTACCGAACCGTGACACCACTGTGTCGTATCAAGCCGAAGCGTGAATTTTGTGAACCGTTACATATACATATATGGAACTGGTTCTGAATAAGCACCAGCTTTTTGATTCCCAGCCCTATTTGTGTGTTTTTCTGTATATCCCCATCAAATACACTTGAGAGTTTTAATTGGGTTACAAGAGCAGTGTGTTATGACCCTGGCTGAAGGGTCCACTACATCTGACAGTCACATCCTATAAGAAAAAGTATCATCCATAATATGGTACTGTACTTTCCCAAATATATATATGAGCTAGCAATACAACTACATAATGATTTAATTCTCCAACCTTGATTTTAACAAAATGACCAGTTTAATTTCATATGTGAATATCCACAACAAATAAGGTGGCAGATGTAACAGCCTGATGTTCCCACTTACCTCGATAAAGACAGACACTAGGGTGTTGCCCAGCACGATGAGCACCATAGACACACGCCAGCTCAAAGGAACACATACGAGCTGAGGAGAATGTAGACAATGTAATGAACATCTTAAAACATAGACTATCGTTCAAAGGTCAGTAAGATGTTTTTAAAGGAAATTAATACTTTCAGCTAGGATGCATTAAATTGATCAAAAGTGACAATACTTTAATAAAAGATAATAATATATTTTAATAATGTAATACTTCTATTTCAAATAAATGTTGTTATTCTCAACTCACTATTAATCAAAGAATAATTAAAAAAGCATAATTTTTCCACAAAATTATTATGCAGCACAACTGTTTTCAACATTAGACACTTATCTCTGAACGGTCTAGGTTTTATAAGGGCCTGAGTGATAATTACTCAAAGCATAGGCCATATATTACGGTTTCTTACCTCTAAAAATTCATAGATTCCAGAGATTGGGACAAACATGATGAAAAACAGGAAAACGGTGATAATTAAAGCAGAGAGTACAAACGGCCCTGAAAGAAGAGGGAAAAAAACAAACAGACAACCAGAAAACAGTCACTGAAGAGTGAGAGAGAAGCGGATTAGCATTTCCTCTGTCTTCAAGACAATGTCAGACAAGAACTATTATAATCATATATTATGCATATGACATCACTTACATTTTAATTCTAGAGAAACTTTGAGAAAAAAAAAAAAAACACTAAATAAATACCCAAAATTAACTGCACAAAAATATCAGGATGCAGAGATAGACTGCAAACATTATATCTATATAACATTCAATGGGAAATGTTCAAAATGTACTCTTAATGTTCCATATGCATTAAATAGAATATAAAAAAGTGAGGGGGATTTTAAAACAATGCTGCTTTGTGAGTTTGTCACACTGCACTGTGAATGCATCAAGCTGAAAAAAAGTTCATCCTTACAGTTCTTGTAGCTGGGCTGGCGGAAAGGCTTTCCTTTGGAGAAAACAATGGCAACAATGAGGTACTGAAAAGAAGAGACGAAGAAGAGTGTGGTATTCACATCATTCATGATTCTTTCTTCAGTCTCTTCTTCAGTGGAGTTATCCATGTGATGGGGAGCAGAGCAGTTGTAGAAACTGGAAAAAAAAAAAAAAAAAAAGACTAGAGCTAATTTAAGATTATAATTTTTTTTTTTATGCAATCAAGGTAAAAGGGATAGTTCACCCAAAAATTTTAATTTTGTCATCATTTACTCACCCTCAATAATTAAGTATAATTTACTCACCCTCAGTAATTAAGTATGAAAACAATATGAAGACTGTTTAAGTGTGTTGCAGTACCACTAATGCACTGTACTCACTCTGGTTTGGAGTACCAGTCCAATTCTTGGATCAAGAGGAAGGCCATTATCTGGAAACCCAGGCAAATGATAATCTGGGTCAGAACTGAGAAGAGGAGAGGACCTGAAACGAGACCGGAGGGAGGTCTCCGGGCGACAAGCTCCTTCCATGCAGAATTCAAACTCACTAAGAGCAAATTAAAGAAATGATAGAAAAATTACTTGCAAATAATCAATAACATAGCTCAGTTTTCATGAGCTCAATGTCTTAGTGTTCAATCTAAATGCTTTCTGACAACATGAAATCAGAATATTTACTCCATCCAGTTTATTGCATATTTTCACAAAAAGGTTTTCAGCCATTAAGATCAATTTGAGCTGAACAAGAAAGACATTACAGATCATACTCACTAGTGAAGACAATTAGAAGAATGATGGCCATGTCGATGAAGAGAAACTGGAAGTCGCCCAGGTTACTGCGAATCTGAAATGCATAACTAATGGATCAGGAATGTAGAAGCAATCTCAGCATGAAATAATGACCTTCTGTCACTCACAAGCACAGAAAGATGTATAATAACTACAGTAAGTAGTTCAGTGAAAGACGGGAACTTACGGAGTAGAGAAGGGCGACACTGAGGCATTGAATAATACTGTACAGAGCCATGAACTTAAACACACAGAAGGAGGTGATGAGAGCCGCTCTGCCCTCCCTGCGGAGAAACATCATGTGTGAGACTCTCGAAAAACAGGACATTTGTGAACAGAATATTTGTCATTGGGAAACGCTGTCTGCAATGTTGAAGGTCCAAACAAGCACCCTCATCAACTCCAAATGATTTATCTTCAAAACATTCAATTTGAGGCGCATCAGCATCATTTAAGACTAATACAGCATCCAGTCCCACTTTATATTAGGTAGCCTTAACTACTATGTACTTACATTGAAATTAATAATTTGATACTATGCACTTAGTGTACATACATGTTTTTACATTGTATTTATATTTTTAAAAATACCTATATGTAGTTACATCTGTAATTAATTTCTGTAATTACATTTATAATTACACTGTTGACCCATCCCTTACACCTTAACCCACCCTTAAACCCACCCATACCCCCAAACCTGTCCCTAACCTTACCCATATCCCACCTCAATAGCAGCAAAAGTGTTTTGAAATACAATATGACCACAATAAGTACATTGTACTTATTATTTGATGTGAGTACATAGTAGTTAAGGCCACCTAATATAAAGTGTGACCCAGCATCCTAACCAGTTTCCACAGAAACCAAGCAATCGACAAAATGTCCTGTTTCTCACTGTGGTTCATTAGGCAAAAACTTCAATTACTCACATTATTAAGTTAATCAAAGCCAAGAGTCATAATTTGTTTGTATGATTATTTTTTACTCTTTTTCTGGCCCTTCGAATTAAACGGTGTGTTTTGCCATGCCTATCCTACTTCCTCATTACTTTACTGTGACTAGGTGGGCTATACAATAGCCCTATTTATAGCCTTATAAAATATTCAATATTTTGTAAAAATGTTGTCAATATTTTTTATTTAAAATTAATATTTTATTTAACAATCACATATACATATATATACACATACATATATATATATATACACATCAATATGCCTATAAAATAATGATTATTATTAGATTTATTACTGAAAAAAAATATTAAACAAAATAAGAAATATTATGACAGCAGGTTGTCCAGATGAAGGCCAATAGCAGCCATAGCCAAGCTTTATTTAAATTTTTTTATGTCTCATTTTCTTCATTTTTAACATTATACCGTCCGTCAAGCTTTTATTTTGGCAGAAAAAAAAAAATACAAGGAGCCCTTAAAGCTTCTCTTTATAAATAAGTTCATGTGGAGCAGCATTTATTGTAAATGTACAGTATTTATCGTTAGGAATTGTTAACATGTTAATGCAGGATGTCACGTTTTGGGGTTTCTGATGTCAAAAAATCAAATGTTTGTAATTTTAATAAATGTTTTTTTTGGACTGGAGATGTTTTGAGTCCTGAAAGTTACTGTAGTGCAATGAATTCAATCTGAGCTATGATTTTTCTTGATGGGGCTTGAAACAAACTGTGCTGTGGTGCAGTTAGGACACCTGATCAGATTGGGCACACAGGTGATGCTGGGAGTTGTGGAGGTAAATGGAGAAGCGACTGAAGCCTCCAGCTCTGACAGGGAGATCCCAGCATGAGCTCTCTTCAGTGCCTGAGGACATAACAGACAGACATCAGCTACACATGACACTTTCAGAAGCGTAAAAAAAAAAAAAAGAAAAAAAAAAGGCACATAACCCTTGAAAATTAGATTTTCAAGTCTCTCACCCCACAGTCGTTCGCTCCGTCTCCACACATTCCAACAAAATAGCTGCAGAAGAGAGGGACAAAAAGTTTAGCAAGGTTTTTAACTACTTCTTATGGAAATATGAGTAATACTTTGTAAAACCCCAAGTATACACTAATTATTACTATTCTAAATAGACATGTAAACGGAGCTCTCATGGAGTATGTGTGTTTAATACTCACTCTACACTTTCTAATGTCTCAACAAGCTGAGTCTTCTGGTCAGGCGCCATCCTTGCAAACACTGTTCCATGAAGCACCAGCTACACCAACAACCATAACACAATAAATACCATATATATAATATAACTTGTGTATACAAATCTTAAAAAACTTTTTTGTACCTTCTGTAGCAGGTCCTGGAAATGCTCAGTAATTACAGCAAACGATTTGCCACTCATGGCAAAGTGATACTGTTCCTGAGTTTTCATCTCATCCACAGAATGCCCATCTTCCATAATAATTTCCATCTCCTGCCATCAAAGAGTACAGAAAGATGCTAAAGATCATGCTTCTTGAGATTTATTTTGCTGATTACCATAGATTAATGCATTTTGCATGGGCATGTGTACTTCCATTGCAGTTTTTCTGGCCTTTCGAATTAAACGGGGTGTGTTTTGCCATGCCTATCCTACTTCCTCATTACTTTACTGTGACTGGGTGGGCTATATAATAGCCCTATTTATGTATCTTACTGTAACAGTGATTTTGCTAAAGGTATCTGAAAACTGTGTCAACATGCCACAAATACTGGTGATCTCAAACTCTATTAAAAAGGGTTAGTTCACCCCAAAATGAAAATTCTGTCATTATTTACTCACCCTCATGTTGTTCCAAACCCGCAAGACCTTCGTTCATCTTCAGAACACAAATTAAGATATTTTTGATGATATCTGAGAGCTCTCTGACCCTCCATTGACAGCAACGCAACTGAAATCTATAGGGATAAAGGTCTTACGGGTTTGGAACGACATTTTAGTAATTAATGACAGAATTTTCATTTTGCGGTGAACTAACCCTTAATATTAATTCCCACCAAGCCGCAGTGACTGGGTCTGGCCAGTAGATGGTACACTGACCTCTAGTTTGGTGGGCTTGTTCGAGAGTTTGCCGGGTTTGTCAGCATAGTGCCAGGTGATCTTGGCAGCCTGGCCATCTTTAGGGGGCAAAGCGTCGGCAATAATGACTCTGTCTTGTGGCTGAATCATGCTGCAGTCTCGTGCCACAGAGATGGCCGTCAGCATGTTGTCACCTACACAAAAGACAAAGAAAAGATTAAGAAAACGAGAAGAAAAAATAAATAAATACTTTGGTAGTGATTTTTAAATCCCATTCAGAGACTTTTAGAACATTCAAAATACTGGTACAAAAGGTACTTTTTTATTAGTCAGTGGACAGAGATGATGGCTGGTGTCTGGCAATGACCCAATGATTGCAAGAGTAGGTCATGTACAAACTCAATCTGCTTACATTCACAATGCTGCATTCAGCCTTGTCTGAACTTTGGAGCGCTTGGCTGGTATTCTGGAGAGCTGAGAACCTTATTAGACGAGATTCCAGGAATACCTAATGAATTAAGCTACAAAGCTGCGGCTGGTCACCCTAAACTCCCTTCCATCTTCAAACAACATGGGCATATTCAGCTCCTGGTAAGCTAACCATATGAAATAACATAAATAAAGGTAAGAAGGGCATAACTGAACCAGGTCTGTTGGACAAGTCAAACATGTCCTGCTAGGAAAACATACAGAACTACTACGAGAAAACATTTATACATTATGGGCAGCACATGCAATACACTAGGAAAACGTTTTGTATGCAAGTATTTTTGTAAAGGAATTAATACTTTTAATCAGCAAGGACATTAAATTGATCGAAACATTTATAAAGTTACAAAAGATTTATATCTCAAAATAAATGCTGTACTTTTGAATTTCTTATTAAAGAATCTTAAATATATTATATTTTAAAATATGTAAAAATAGAAAACAGTTCTTTAAAATGTTAATATTTCACAATATTACTATTTTACCAATCAAATAAATGCAGTCTTGATGAGCAAGAAACTTTCCTTCAAAAAAATAAAATCTTTTGAATGGTACTGTACAACTTTACATAAAATATATGTGAATAGCCATGTTCGAAGATTTAAATATTACTATATTAAACTCACAGGTTTTCTGAGCTGGCATGGACGCAGGCCTGAAAAGAAAAAAATCATGTAGAACATGTAGATGACAGAAGACATGTTTTCTGTACCTGTGACCATAACGGTGCGTATGTTGGCACGTCGTAGATCTTCCAGCACACCTGGAGTTTCCGTTTTCAGCTTGTTCTGCATGATGATCAAACCCAGAAAATCCATATTTTTCTCAATTTGATCCCTGTAGAGGAAGAGAGACCAAATATAGTTTGACATTAAATCAGAGTACAAAATGGTAAAAGTTCTAGCATAACATCGCAAATTATTTTGTAAAAGACCTTAATTTTGATTGAAGTGCCAGTAAAAAGATTCAACTTTACCGGTTAATGTTCTGCACTTTGTGAAATGTAAGTTTGGATTCCAACCGTCTGTGTGCCAGCGCGATGACCCGGAAGCCCTGTTTGGTGTAGTCCTCCAGAACCTCTGCAAAATCCTCTGGTACTGTGGTGCATTGTGAGGAAAAAAAATACTTGATTTGAAACTCAAAAAAGATAAGATATTAATAACCGACGGATTTTTCACTAACCTGTTTCTTTCTTACACAGGCTTGCCACAACCTCTGGAGCTCCTTTCAGATAGGCGTCCATACGTCTCTCTCCGATCTGACGGACAACCACGCTCATTCTCTGCAGAGCGGAGGAGAAGGAGAACTGCCGCACAATACCGATCATATATGACGCCTGCAGCATTAAAAAAAAACAACAGACAGTATGTAAACACCCATATAGGTCCATAAAATTCATAAATGAAATACAAATAATAGCCATTGTGCATACCGAGAGCTCATAGAGTTCAGACAGTTCCTGGAAAGAAACAGCAACATATCAGAACAATGTTTTAAAAACAAATAATTTAGATTGTAATAAGCAGAGAAATGCACACCATGTCCTGTTCAGGTGATATGACTGGTGGCGGCAGAAGCTGATTGGGTGGTTTTACGTAAGTGAGTTCAATGCGGTCGTGGTGAGCCGTCTCCTCTTCTGTAGCTTCCACCAATATCTGAAGACCACAGATAGACACCAAAATAAATAAAAATTAAGTAAAACTTGTTCCAAAACTTGAATGAGAACATTAAAAACTGTTCTCCTGTCACAGCAGACACTGACCCAGCCTGTGGCCTCGAACATCTTGAGGTCTAGTGGATCTCCAGAGAGCTGACCCTCAATCTTGGTGAGAGAGTGACAGGTGGCCATGCAGGACACAAACTTGGTTGTTACTAAGTTCTTATCGTCTGCTTTTTCTTCTGAATGGTGGAATCTAGGGAAGAGAGATTCTTTGGTCAGAAAAGACACTGAAATACCTACAGTGATAATTCAGAAACAACTGAGAATGTTCTGTTAATCTATTTAATCTTTATTCTAGAATTATGATCATACCTGCCATCTTCTGCTCGTTGAATTCCCCACATGTCCAAGCCATCTTCTGTGAGAGTGCCGGTCTGAAATGATGCAGAGTAATAAAACATTTTTTTTATTAAAAAATTATAAAATAATAATTATAATAAAAATAATGTTTTACATTATTATTTTTAGTAGCAGTAGTAGTAATAAACAGTTTATTAAATAATCAATTTGATTAATATTATTAGCAACAACAGTAATGATTAAATAAGTAAATAAATTGTTTAATAATCAATTGAAGAGTTCATAAAGAGATAAGTCCGTTTTTAACAATTCTCAAAATCATGTTTTTTCATTGTGCATTCCAATTAATCTCAATCAAACTGCAGTTGTTGTTTTTTTTGACTTAGTTAAAAAATAACTGAAAAAACAGCTAACACAATAAAAACATGATAACCTAATAAAAAAAACATGATTTTTGAAAATTAAAAAAAACTGAGTTATCCGTTTTTGCAAATAAACTCTTCAAATATTAACAGTTAAATGAAAAATAAATTTAAATGATTAAATGACGTATTACCTAAAAAATTAATACTGCATAATATTAGACAATGAGGTGCCAAAATGTCACCAAAATTCACCCTAGTTTTATGAAAAATAACCAGATTAAATGATAACTTGTGCGTGCTGAAAGCTGTTTTTAAAAGACATTCATAATATTTGACTTCTGATTAATTCAGGTTTCTTTCAAAGAAAAAGACTTCAGTTTCCCATGTTTACCTTGTCAAAGCACACCAGGTTCAGCTGCCCACAGATGTTGATTCTTTGTGGGCTGATGGAGAATATCCCGACTTTCTTAAGGCGCCGCTGAGCATAGATGATGCCCGCTGTCATGGCTGCCGGCAGCGCAGGGGGCACCGTGATAGTAATGATGTCCAGAGACTTGACTATGATTTCCTTTACTGGTTCCTGCAGGATACACATCATTACCAGTGAAGCACACATTTTCCACACTATATTTACTCGAACTCTATTCATTGAACAGGTCACATTTTCCTAGACTTCATTTAAAATTCTGCTCAAAGCTACATCATATATACACCAATTGTGTTCTATAACCTACAGTTGAGGTCAAAAGTTTACACCCCCCTTTCAGAATCTGCAAAATGTTAATTATTTTACCAGAATAAGAGGGATCATACAAAATGCATGTTATTGTTTATTTAGTACTGACCGAGTAAAATATTTTGCATAAAAGATGTTATCATAGTTCACAAGAGAAAATAGCTGAATTTATAAAAACGACCCCGTTCAAAAGTTTACATCCCCTTGATTATTAATACCGTTTTGTTACCTGAATAATACACAGCTGTGTTTTTTGTTTAGTGATAGTTGTTCATGAGTCCCTTGTTTGTCCTGAACAGTTAAACTGTCTGCTGTTCTTCAGAAAAATCCTTCAGGTCTCACAAATTCTTTGGTTTTCCAGCATTTTTGTGTATTTGAACCCTTTCCAACAATGACTGTATGATTGTGAGATCCATCTTTTTCACACTGAGGACAACTGAGGGACTCATATGCAACTATTACAGAAAGTTCAAATGCTCACTGATGCTCCAGAAGGAAAAACCATACATTAAGAGCAGGAATTTGAAGATCAGGGTAAGTTTGACTTATTTTGTCTTCTGGGAAACATAACTATCATCTGTAGCCTCTGAAGGGCAGTACTAAATGAAAAAATATGATATTTAGGCAAAATAAGAAATGTACACATCTAAATTCTGTTCAAAAGTTTTCACCCCCAGCTCTTAATGCATGGTTTTTCCTTCTGGAGCATCAGCGAGCATTTGAACCTTCTGTAATAGTTGCATACGAGTCCCTCCGTTGAACAACTATCACTAAACAAAAAAAAAAAATAACTGCTGTGGATTATTCGGGTAAGAACACCGTATTAAGAATCAAGGGGATGTAAACTTTTGAACGGGATCGTTTTTATAAATTCAACTATTTTCTCTTGTGGACTATATGTAAACATCTTTTATGTGAAATATCTTATTCTGGTCAGTACTAAATAAACAATAATATGCATTTTGTATTATCCCTCTTATTTTGGTAAAATAATTAAAGGGGTCATATGATGCTTTTTTAAAGATCATTATTTTGTGTATTTGGTGTAACAGAATATGTTGACATGCTTTAATGTTCAAAAAACACATTATTTTTCAAATACTGTACATTATTGTAGGTCCTCTATGCCCCGCCTCTCTCAAACGCTTTGTTTTCTACAAAGTCCCTCCTTCCGACAAGCTCAGTCTGCTCTGATTGGCCAACTGGCACAGTGCATTGTGATTGGCCGAACACCACAAGCATGAGTAGGAAATGTAACGCCCCTATCCATAATTACGAGCTTTAGCTTTCAAAATAAATGTAAAGACAGTTAATAATGTTCTTAGTTTTACTATCAGTTCAAGCCCGAGAGGGGAATAGAGTCACATGACAGACACAGTTATGATGCTCGTATGTGTTTGCACACAAGCCGCGATTAAGACGATTTCTGACGTGCTGTACACTCCGCTGTGATTTGACTGTGTCTCTCTCTCACACACAAGCCACGGTTGTGTGACCGTGTCTCCCTCTCTCCCACACACGTGAGCACACACACACACAAGCTGCGGTTGTGTGACCGTGTCTCCCTCTCTCACACACACGACATGCAAAACTCTGCATTTGAACAGTCAATAGCAAACACTTGAACTAATAACAAAACATACATACTAGGGGTGGCACGGTACATGTATTCGTCCCGAACCGTCACGGTACAGGCATCTCGGTTCGGTGCATGATGCCTTACGACGAATACAGGCAATTCACCCCCAATCCAGAAGGGGGCGCCCGCAGCAATTCTGCTGGCTGTTTGATAACCGCCAGCAGAAGAACAGCGAATGCCAACGGTGACACAGAGGCGGCCGCGCTGATGTTTGGCTCACTGTATTTTATTTTGATAAAGTACCAACTGGCTGTCAAGTTAGCAATGCTGGAACTGATGTGCGTGCGCGAGTGTGTGCGCGTGCGTGTGAGCGTGCGTGTGACGCGATCACTTCAACTGTTTCCTTATACCAGCAGAATCAACTTTAAACACTTATTGTCTTAATAATCACTGTATAAAGGTCTGCATTTATTTGTGAAAACAAAACGGATTTTATATATATATATATATATAATAATAATAATAATAATAATAATAATAATAATGTAGTATTTTCACATCTAGATGTATTTTTTTTTATTTGCACTACTGTCTGTTCAAAATAAATGAAAAGAAACCGAGCATAGTAGATTTTTTTTTTTTCATGTTGTACCGAAATCGTATCGAACCGTGACCCCCGAACCGAGGTACGTACTGAACCGTGACATCTGTGTACCGTGCCACCCCTAATACACACAGTAGCTGATTCAGAAGCGCCAGATTGTCATAGCAAAGTCAGAATTACCTCCTCTCCTAGGTTCACGAAACGGTCGTCCATAAAATGCGTTGCTGTTCACAACTTCTCCCTGACACGACTGCATCAACACTACTGCAGTTACTGAAACCACGCCTTACGCAAATATTTCCACATCGTGACGTAGACATGTGGGGGCATGTTTAAATGAGCCATTTTAGGGGGGCGTGGCAGAGTTTTAACTTTGATTAAGAATATCTCTTTGGTTTTGAGACTTTAGTCTTTGCAACTTCAGGGATCTTATCTATGCACAAACAGCTTGTAACACTCCAAAGAGAACGCAAAACTTGAACTCGCATCATATGACCCCTTTAACATTTTGCAGATTCTGAAAGGGGGATGTAAACTTTTGACCTCAACTGTACATGCAAGCGGGGTTGATGTCACAAAAATGCTGCTGTTCCTTGAAAGACAGTAAAGACGGATAAAAACCTGATTTAAGATTTTCATGACCAAAGAATAGACAAAGACGATGCTGGCAACGGCCACCAGGCACAGCAGGAACAGGTAGGCGTCCCGGTACAGCTTAAAATCTGTGGGTTTTGGGTACAGGATAGAGCGGATGAGTTGCCCTTTAGCAGTGCTGAAACCTAGAAAATAAAAAATATATATATTTATTCTGAAATTGTAACTATGGGCTCTGTTACAAAACCTAGTCAGCTGCCTATGTAGGCAGTATTTTAAAGTATCAGCCAGGCAGATGTGCTGCCTGCTATGGTACCTTTTTAGTGCAAACTCAAGACAGCATCAGATAAATCCCACAATACATTGAAATACAACTTCAGTGCCAAAAAGGTGGCAGACAAAGTTTGTAAAATGTTGCTTAAAATGTAGTTGAAGTAGTTCTGGCATCTAACCTGTGCGGACCACCACGGCTTTGACCATTTCTCCCGTGTAGTAGCGGGTCTGTATGACGTTTGTGCCACAGAAGAGCGTGTGTCTCTTGTGTTCCTCTGTGCTGTAGATCTCGTCTCCATCCCCACCCTTCTTGTCCCGTTGAGGGTTTGGAAGGTCAGTCTTTGTGACTGGAACACTCTCACCTGAATATATGAAATGAGAGAAGAGAACACAGAAATATTTGTGAGACATACATATCTTTATTATATTCACAATAACAATATGTTCAAGCAAAAAAAAAAAAAAAAAAAAAAAAAAGAACTTAAATGACAACAATAGCCATTAATAATGACAAAGCACAACATAAACATGAAATCTGTAACATCAGCACATAAAAACAGTTTTCAGAAAAGAAAGCTGAAGTAAACAAAATCACGTGGGCAGGGCTTATATGCTCCGAGAACGGACACTGCACTAGTGATACAAAACACACGTCTGTTAAGAGCAATACTTTTAATAAAGTAGCCCAGTGCTTCATTTGTAAATTGAGAGGTCCCGGAATAAGGCGGGGTAACGGTTCCGGCATGTGATTAGAGGAGGGAGAGGACCAATCTTTAGTGATTGAAAGAGTGCATCAGTTGCTTTTATAGAGTTTGTATACGGTCATGAAAAACCTGGAAAAGCTATGAAATTTTAAAACAGCAATTTCCAGGCCTGGAAAAGTTTTGTAAAAGTCATGGAATGTTATTTCACAAATCTCTGTATAATAGAGTTATATTTAATCAGGTCCTGAATTTATGTGTATATCGCATAGTTTTACTCATTCCCTCAGCTTTCGAGTTTATAATGAGGGAAATTCCTGCAAACATTTATTGAATATAGCATGTAGGTTAGATGAGTAAATAAATCCACACAAACTATCAGATTAAATCAGTCATTTGAAAACAGCGTGAGTGATTCAGCTTTACCGCGTCTTCTCTCTTTCACTCTCTCAAAGCGGCTTCACATCAGCGCATCTCGTCTGCACTACAAGAGCTACTGCACGCTGTCACTGATCCAAGACTTTCGCTCGCATCTCGGGACAGTTGACAAAGAAAACGCATGCATCGCATTCGGTTTTGTGATAGCAGAGGGTCCGTTCACATGTCGCGTCTTTTGCGTGCTTAAGTTCAGTATTTCAAATGTAGATGTGCGGCAAGCGCGCTTATAATAGAAGATTTTTTATGAAATATATGCATGCTATTGGTCAGCACGAACGTCTTTCATTGGCGAATGGTCTGTTGCAGATGTTCAGCCAGGCGGACAAGTTGAGAACCGTTTGCCAGGTGTTCCAAAAAAATAAAAATAAAATACTTTAGTAATTTCTACGAGGACAAATCGTAATGTTAAAGCATATAATGATATTCTAGGAAATTGTGTGCTTCTAATATTATAGCAACAGTTTGGACAGGACCCTTTTCTATTCTAACATGACAATGCCTCTGTGTATAAGACAAGGTTCAAAAAGAAAATGATTGATTCAGTCAGTGTGGAAGAACTTGACTGGTCTGCATAAAACCAAGTCCTAATCCCAGTTTAACACCTCTGGTGTGACTGTAAATGCAGACCTTGAGCCAAAAACTCACCAAACACCAATGACTTGTACATACACTATATAAACAAAAGTATTGGGACACCCCCTTCTTTAGAACAGAAAAATGCACTTCCAAATCTGTGACAACAACGATGGGAACATAATTCATGTATTTAAAAATTGTATTTCCATCTCTGTTGCAACAGTTATGGAAGTGTCTAAAATGACTGAACCCATATGTACAAGTCATTGTTGTTTTATGATGAGTTTTTGGCTCAAGGTCTGCATTTACAGTCACACCAGAGGTGTTAAACTGGGATTAGGACTTGGTTTTATGCAGACCAGTCAAGTTCTTGTACTCATAGAAATTACTAAAGTAGTCAAACCTGTTCATTAGAAGGGGGCGACCCAATACTTTTGGCAATATAGTGTAAATAAATATCCACCTTATTTTTCCCGTACGAGCGGGCACAGTCATTTGTAAATTTAATGGGTCTGGCTTTTGGCGTCATCCGCTTCCAGCTATTTTTAGCTGTACAAAACATTTATATTGCAAACCGGTGCTTTTTTAACCATATTATTTTAATTTATTATCTTAATTATGAACACACTTGTTTGTAGTAAAAACAGTTTAACTGCACTGTGTTATTCTTCTTGTTATTTCCCTACAGCGGCTAATGAACCGGAAGTCTCGCACATTCAAAAACGGCTTACTTCTGCGATGAAAAATAAGGTGCACAGGATTCATATATTCATATTTGGACTTTTTTTGAGCAATCATGAGGAATATATGATTTTTCTCTAAATCGCCCATCTCTAATCAACTTTTATGACCTCACATTTGGATGCAGCCAATCACCTGTAAGCATGCTCTCATTAACAATGCAGGTTCCACAGATGAGCACTGCATCACAGGGCATGATGGTCCCGTTGCTGGGGATGACGATGACATCGCCAGGGACCAAGTCTGTGGACAGGGCTTCCTCTGTTTCTGTACAGCAAAAACAGAAGACAAAGAGAGAGAGGTGAAATAAAACCAGTCTGTCTCAGCAGATCACTTATTACCCACGCTTCCTTGCACAGGAGTGCTGACTAATCGTGACTCTGGCCACTGTGCCAGGCTCCCTGATGCAGGCAATCCAGACCTGCAGCAACGTGATCATTACAAATATACTTAGATGTACAGCAAAAGCATATTCCTCACTCTGAGCCATACCGTTTTTGCCCCTGTAGACTGTAACTCGAACAGTACTGTGTGCTGCCACCATGTCGTGTAGCATTACATATTGCTGTAAAACAAAAAAAAAGTTAATGTGAAGCACAAATAAACATTCTCCTGACCAGGCAGCACAGATAATCTAATAGGCATATAAAAATACACATTAACTGATAACAGACCTCAGTTATGCAATCAGAAATGTAGCATCAACTCTAACCTTGGATACGCCCCTATGCTTGATAACTCAGAATCAAAATGGCCATTATTAGTGTTACAATGTTACAGTACATGTCTTTAGTTTTATTATGCATGATTCATCAGTGTTTGTTATTCTAAAACAAGAAAATTTCATTAAAATGTAAAAACGTTTGCTTAGAAATTACTGATTATTTATTTATTTATTTACAGGGGGACTTTAGTCTTTAATAAAACATTATTATTATTTTAATCATGTTTAATTAATGGTGATATTATAATTATATTTATTATAGTTTATTCATACATTTTGTATTTTCCTTGTCTTCTTAAAGTATTTACATATTTAATCATGTATATCATAATTATGTGGTATATTATACAAAATAGTATAGAATTTTAATATAGGTAATTTATCAGTTAATAAAGGCCAAAAATTGAAATGTATTTATTTTGTGTGTGTATATATATATGTTAACCTGGTTAAATAAAGAAATGATGGGATAGATAGATAGATAGATAGATAGATAGATAGATAGATAGATAGATAGATAGATATAGATGTGTATGTGTATGTGTATATATACATATACAGTGCCCTCCACTAATATTGGCACCCTTGATAAATATGAGCAAAGGCGGCTGTGAAAATAAATCTGCATTGTTTATCCTTTTGATCTTTCACTCAAAAAATTCACAAAATTCCAACCTATCATTGAAGTAAAACAACTGAAAGAGGGGAGAAAATCTCATTGTGAAATAACTGTTTTTCTCCAATGAATGTTGGCCACAATTATTGGCACCCCTAGAAATTCTTATGAGTAAAATATCTCTGAAGTATATTCCCATTCATATTTAAATTTTTTAGCACACCAGGGTGACTAGGAGCATGAAATTGTCCAGCCATGTCTTTCTGTTCCACAGGATTATAAATATGAGGAACACAAAGGTCAAATTCCCTTAATCATCCATCACAATGAGAAAAAACAAAAAATATATTTCTGATGTGAAGAACAAGATTGTTGAGCTTCACAAAATAGAAAGTGGTTGTAAGAAAAGAGTTAAAACATTGAAAATCCCCATTTCCACCATCAGGGTAATAATTAAGAGGTTCCAATCAACTAAATATGTTAAAAATCTGCCTGAAAGAGGACGTGTGTCTATATCGTCCTAATGCACGGTGAGGAGGAGAGTTTGAGTAGCCAAAGACTCTCCAAGGATCACAGCTGGAGAATTGCAGAGATTAGTTGAGTCTTGGGGTCAGAAACCTAAAAAAAAATAAAATAATCAAACATCCCCTACATCACCACATGTTGTTCAGGAGGGTTTCAAGAAAAATTGTCCACACTCATCCAAAAACAAACTCCAGCATATTCAGTTGTCAGACACGACTGGAACTTCAAATGGCACTGGCTTCTATTGTCAGATGAAACTGAAAAAAGAGCTTTTTGGCAGCAAACCCACCAGATGAGTTTAGTACAAACAGGGATAAAAAAGAACGCCATGTCCACGGTTAAATATACTGCTGGATCTTTAATGTTGTGGGCCTGTTTTTCTGCTGGAGGTCCTGAACATCTTGTTCAGATGCATGGCATCATGGATTCTATCAAATACCAACAGATAAAAAATCTAAACCTGACTGCCTCTGTTAGAAATCTTATAATGGGCCGTGTTTGGATCTTCCACCAGGACAACAATCCAAAACAAACATCAAAATAAACACAAAAATGGGTCACTGAGCACAAAATGAATATTTTACCGTGGCTGTCTCTGTCCTCTGACCTGAACCCTACAGAAAATGTGTGAGGTGAACTGAAGAGAAGAAGCGCCGTCATGGAGCTGTGAATCTGAAGGATCTGGAGAGATTCTGTATGAAGAAATGGTCTCTGATCTCTTATCAGGTGTTCTCCAAACTCTTCAGGCATTATAGGAGAAAACTCAGAGCTGTTGTGCTGGGAAAGGGACGTTGCAATAATTGGGTGCCAATAATTGTGGCCAACATGAAATAGTGAAAGCATTTATTTCACAATGAGATCCCCCGCCCCACTTTCAATTATTTTACTTCAATGATAGGTTGGAATTTTGTGAATTTTTTGAGTAAAAGATAAAAAGGATAAACAATGCAGATTTATTTTCACAGCTTTGCTCATATTTACCAAGGGTGCCAATATTAGTGGAGGGCACTGTGTGTGTGTGTGTATGTGTGTGTATATATATATATATATATATATATATATATATATATACATATATATATATACATATATATATATATATATATATATATATATATATATATATATATATATACATATATATATATACATATATATATATATATATACATATATATATATATATATATACACACACACACACACACACACACACACACACACACACACACACAGGTGCATCTCAATAAATTAGAATGTCGTGGAAAAGTTAATTTATTTCAGTAATTCAACTCAAATTGTGAAACTCGTGTATTAAATAAATTCAATGCACACAGACTGAAGTAGTTTAAGTCTTTGGTTCTTTTAATTGTGATGATTTAGGCTCACATTTAACAAAAACCCACCAATTCACTATCTCAACAAATTAGAATACTTCATAAGACCAATAAAAAAAAAAACATTTTTAGTGAATTGTTGGCCTTCTGGAAAGTATGTTAATTTACTGTATATGTACTCAATACTTGGTAGGGGCTCCTTTTGCTTTAATTACTGCCTCAATTCAGCGTGACATGGAGGTGATCAATTTGTGGCACTGCTGAGGTGGTATGGAAGCCCAGGTTTCTTTGACAGTGGCCTTCAGGTCATCTGCATTGTTGGGTCTGGTGTCTCTCATCTTCCTCTTGACAATACCTTGACAGGTCAGGCGAGTTTGCTGGCCAATCAAGCACAGTAACACCATGGTCATTGAACCAGCTTTTGGTACCTTTGGCAGTGTGGGTAGGTGCCAAGTCCTGCTGGAAAATGAAATCAGCATCTCCATAAAGCTTTTCAGCAGAAGGAAGCATGAAGTGCTCTAAAATTTCCTGGTAGATGGCTGCGTTGACTGTGGACTTCAGAAAACACAGTGGACCAACACCAGCAGATGACATGGCAGCCCAAATCATCACTGACTGTGGAAACTTCACACTGGACTTCAAGCAACATGGATTCTGTGCCTCTCCACTCTTCCTCCAGACTCTGGGACCTTGATTTCCAAATGAAACGCAAAATTTACTTTCATCTGAAAAGAGGACTTTGGACCACTGAGCAACAGTCCAGTTCTTTTTCTCCACAGCCCAGGTAAGATGGTTCTGACGTTGTCTCTGGTTCAGAAGTGGCTTGGTAGCCCTTTTCCTGAAGACGTCTGAGCGTGGTGACTCTTGAAGCACTGACTCCAGCCTCAGTCCACTCCTTGTGAAGCTCTCCCAAGTGTTTGAATCAGCTTTGCTTGACTGTATTCTCAAGCTTGCGGTCATCCCTGTTGCTTGTGCACCTTTTCCTACCCAAATTCTTCCTTCCAGTCAACTTTGCATTTAACATGCTTTGATACAGCACTCTGTAAACAGCCACACCTTTCAGTAATGACCCTCTGTGACTTACCCTCTTTATGGAGGGCGTCAATGTTCGTCTTCTGGACCATTGCCAAGTCAGCAGTCTTCCCCATTATTGTGGTTTCAAAGAACAAGAGATACCCAGAATTTATACTGTAGGGATGGTCATTAATTGAAACTCAAATGTAAATATTCTAATATTTTGAGATACTGATTTTTGACTTTCATGAGCTGTAAGCTCTAATCCTCAAAATTAAAACTTTTTTTTTTTTATGTTTTACTTTACATGTAATGAATCTAAAATATATGAAAGTTTCACTTTTTGAAATAAGTTACAAGAAAAAACTTTTTCACGACATTCTAATTTATTGAGATGCACCTGTATATGTATATTTATTTTTTTTTTTTTTTTTAACATTACATTATCATTTTTTTAAGGGATTTTTGTCTTTAATAAAATTGTATTTTAATAATATATTTAATAATATTCAATATAGTTTATTTTCTTAATGGTGAATGTTCGTCTTTAAAATAATATTTAAAAATTATTAATACTACATTTAAAATAGTATAGAATACAAACTTATAGTATGTATAGTATATAATTTTGTATTTTATACAAAACAGAATTTTAATATTGGTTTTTAATTGGTTAACAAAGGCCAACATTTTTAATGTATTTATTTTAATATTTAAAAAAAGCACAGAATACAAAATTCTATTTACGTATAATAATAAACTATATAAAATACCATACATGTCTACTTTGTACAAATACTTTGTATAGTATACAGAATAGCATACAATTTTAACAAGCCATTAATCAGTTACTAGCCAAAAATAATCATCGACTTCTGTATTGGTCAACATCTCACAAACCAGTCATCCCAAAATGTAAAAATTAAATCAAAATTTAAAAATGTAAAAAGTTCTGCCCTATATTACTCACTAACTATTCCATTCCAATCAAAATATAGCAGCACGGAAATAAAATGCCGTTTTAAATGGTTTTACTGCTTACCTTTTTAATAGTGTAGAGAGAGGTAGCTATTGATATGACTGACATGACGACTATGGCCATTGCGTAGTAATAGTATTCATCAGTACACCACAGGATAACACTGAAGAGTTGGAAGATGTAGAAAGGATTGAGGACCTGAGAAAGAGAGAGAGAAAGATGGAGACAAGTATCAGTTCCCTTATTTCAAGTTCCTGAGAAGACATATCCACCACAGCAGAGTCAGCAGTGTGGTGTCACGCTGTTCTCCAGCCAGGGTCAGTTTCACATTTCACTCATACCTCCTTAATTAGCAGCTTGAAAAGAGAAGGCACTTTCACGTCTATTTCATTCAGTCCGAAAAAAAACCTCCTAAAAAAAGAGAAGGAAAAAATATATATATAACTGTATACACACACTGACCAACAAGTCAACTTTATTGTTGAGCCCGGCAATCAACATTCATTTCCAAATACAGCATCAGATAAAAAATTCAAAGGTTTCACCTGTACTCCTGCTGGTTTTTGTTGAGCCCGGCACTGTGCTTTGAGTGAACGGACGAACAGGTCATGCTCAGATCTTCCAGGCCTCTGCAGAACAGTGAAGTTTTACGGATTCACAGAGCAGAATTTACACAAATCATCAGATTCAGACTATAAACAGGTATGTTTCCTTACTTCAATACTTCAAAGTTCTGAATGGAGTCGTTCCAAAAGTATTTAGTGCTGTGGAGGGTAAAATAACGTCTCTGTAACACAAAAGAGAAAGAAAAATATATTTTCGCACTCACAGATAAAGCCTAACTATATGGTTTGCAAATACCAGAATTTGTGGAAATGCAGAATTGAACTATATGGGAAGGATGGGATGGATTTGATGCGGATGATACCGGCACATGCTGGTCCTCTGGATTCCTGGTGATTTTCCCAGGGGCAGAGTCACAGGGGTTGTGGGCGTGGTCATTGGCCTGAGGGTAGGCGGTTTGAGAGGCCAGGTTGTCGTAAGGGTCCTTCCCAGGGGCCTGCATTATCCGAATCTTCGCTCGAAACCACCGTTTAAACTCGTCCTATGGACAAACACACAAACAGATTATACACAAACACATCTTAATGAAAATAAGGTTGCAAAAAATGAGAAAACTTAAAGAATTCCAAGGTGATGATTGGCTAAAAAAAAAAAAAGGCTTGATTGTTAGCATTCATGTTACAACACAAACAGATTTACAGCACACCACTGCACTATAATTATGGCTGGCAGCAATTCACAAATTATCTGCCTCAGAGTTGAGGGTTATCGACCACTGAACAACATGACGTCTGAAGCATTATGTAATTCTTAAAGTCTATAAAGTCTTACTACTAAAATTAGGGCCAGGCAATATATCGAACGTGATGACGAGCTACACAATATCGTGTTCATAATCGAAGGTGATTCATCTGCGATTATGAATGCGATATTGCGTAGCTTGTACTACGGCTCTGTGTATTAAATGCCGCTCCATCTGAAAGCAGGTGATGGAGATTTACGACTAATCACGGAACCGGCTTTACTGACGAGATGCACATGATCATCGCGTTCGATATATCGCCCAGCCCTAACTAAAATCCGAAAGAATATAAAGATGAAGCATTTGAAATATTTAGTGTTCGTGAACTCTCCTATATGATATCAGGCAGAAAGATGTGCGCTGACTAAGCAAAAGGTGTGAAATTTCACACGAAGGAGCATTTAATTCTGGTATTAACATGAAAACAACTTTTATAATGTTTTGCTATACATAGTTCATTAGTGCATTCAATTTATTATTCATTGTTTAGGGAAACAATGCAGATTAATTTTCACATCCGCCTTTGATCATATTTACCAAGGGTGCCAACAATTCTGACCACGTCTGTACAGATTTGATTGATTTCTTTCCCAAATTGCATTGACAGCTCTAAAATATGAGACACCAGTGTTTCAGGAGTTTAGGACACGGAATATGACATATTCAATAACTGTTTAAAGGGATAGTTCACCCAAAAATGAAAATTCTGTCATTAATTACTCACCCTCATGTTGTTCCAAACTCGTAAGACCTACGTTCATCTTTGGAACACGGTCCAGAAGCGTAGCAAGGAGATCGGTAAAATAATCCATGTGACATCAGGGGTTCAACCGTAATTTTACAAATCTATGAGAATACTTTGTGCACAAAAAAATAAATAAATAAAAAAAACACTATTCAAATTCGTCTCCTCCGCGTCACCCTAGCGCCATTTTGGAGAATATCCACAGGACGGAAACGGTCTACGCTCTTCTGTGTTAGCCGCATACCTGATAGGGTTGTGCCGATGGACGATAGTATCGTGTATCGACGATAGTCAGAGATATTGACGATTGCAAATATCTTTGTCGATAGTCAAGACGATATTAGGCTCATTCTCCTATTAATGTATAAAACTATTATTATCATCATCATTATTATTATTAGGCGGCCTATTATTATTGGGCTATCAAATTGCCCCGCTATTTCACCTCAGCGTCGCACTTCACACGCGCAAATGAGGATTCTCCTCCTCATTGGAAATCATGGGCGGCGCTAGGGAGGGGCTAGCAGGTGCTCCAGCACCCCCAAGAAAAACCATAGCACCCCCATAAAAAATGAAATAAAATAAAAACATTTGACTCATTATTACACATGCATAAATACTGCAATGCAATACAACGTGATTTGCAGTCGCACGTAATGTCAGCATTTTATTTTAAAAATGGATTGGTTCCTTGTGCCAAGTAGGCCTGCCCCCGACTAAAGATTTTTCTAGTCAACTAGTCGCACGTTTATATTAAATTGATTAGTATAATAAACTACTAAACCATCCGTTAATATAGACATTTAGGCGTATTATTCCGTGCTCAAACGCACGCATAAAGGTCTCTGCACACAAAGCTTGCCGCAAAGCACCGGCTAAAGTAATGATTATGAACGCATCGGGGAAAAAGAAGACATTTTAATTATTTATTAATAAACTAGTGCTTTCTCAGACTCACCATCTCCACAGTGGACGTGCCTTTAGAGAAATGCACCTATAAGGACTACATAATCAGAGAAGATTTGTTTTTTTTTTTTTTGTTTTTTTTGGTTTTCAAGATTTCTGCAGATTTATTTCTTATGTCTGTGAGCTGGTTCATTGTTGTGACGCGCTCCATTCACGGAGACTGCATGAGACGACAAAGCACATCCCAAAATTACGGGAGTATAAGCTCTTTCCGCAGGAAAATAAAAGTAAAAAAATGATTGCGTGCGCGCCCCCATGTCATACAGTAGGCTAAGCGCGATAATACTCCCACATTCTTCATAAACATTTGAAATGCGCCTATATAGCGATTTTATTATTCATATAAAAAATAATAATAATAATAACCTGTTTTGGTCATATTTACTATTAATTGCCCAGCTCCCCTGTCATTGATCTAGCACCCCCTCAGCACCTGCGTTCAAAATTCTCTGTCGCCACGCCTGTTGGAAATGTTTTAAAAACGGACTATAAAACTAAGCCCGCATCAAAAATGAACTGCAGGGTGATAACCTTTATTTACAAATTAGGCTGTCAAGAGTGCAAAAAGAGACATCTTTTAGACATCTTCTTGAACAGCTTCGAGCTATGAATGAACAGGAAGAAACTGCACCGGCATCATTTCGTTTTCTTTATATCACATTAACAAAAAACATTGATGCTTATTCTTCATCATCGTTATTATAAAAAATATGCAGTTAATAAGCTATCAGTCTAAAACAGGGCTCGTCATAGGGCGTGCGGTCCGGAGCGCTGTATGACTGATGTATGCTATCCGTTTAATTTAACTTAACTCCAAAAATATGAACTTACCTGGAAATACTTTTATCTTTAACATGCTCGTTCATGTCCAATATTTAGTGTTAAACTGTTGCTCTTTAAAATAAATCTACTTTTGATTTTCACCTTGACTGATTTTTAGACTGATAACTTCTGCGCCGATGCGGCAAACCTGTCACAGTAGGACGCGCGGTCCTAATAGCGATGTATGACTGCTGTATCCGAATATGAACTAGCGGTTTTAAATATTTTTATATATAACATTATTAGTTAGTTTTTAGTTTTTCAGTATGTTTGAAAGTATATTATTTCGGTTATTGGTACTTCTAGGCTCTCTCTCTCTCTCACGCACGCGCGGTTTAACATCATCCAATTAGTTATGAAATAGCTTATGACAAGTACAGAGAGTCTCTCTCTTGCCCACACCCACCCATGCACGATAATATCGTGTATCGGCGATCTCACAGGCTGGCGATATGACGATATGAAAAATGACCATATCGCCCAACACTAATACCCGATGCGCTGTTTTCGTTCAAATCAAAGCGTAAATATATGTAGAAGACGTATCCGCGCGGTGCGGCTGACACAGAAGAGCGTACGCAGTTTCCGTCCTGCGGATATTCTCCAAAAATGGCGCTACGCTGATGTAGAGACGACGAACTGTTGAATAAAGTCGTTATTTTTGCTTACAAAAAGTATTCTCATAGCTTCGTAAAATTACGGTTGAACCCCTGATATCACATGGATTATTTTTCTGATCTCCTTGCTACGTTTCTGGACCTTGATCATGGAAGGACCCTTGCTGTCTATGGAGGGTCTGAGAGCTCTCAGATTCCGTCAAAAATATCTTAATTTGTGTTCCGAAGATGAACGGAGGTCGTCTCACGGGTTTGAAACAACATGAGGGTGAGTAATTAATGACATTTTCATTTTTGGGTGAACTAACCCTTTAATTTCCTATTTGGATTTATGTATGCTTTATCTTTTAAGATTAACTGTTTTTCCAAGGCATTGTTAGATGCCTGTATTTCCTGTCATAGTTATGTGAACATTTGATTTCAAAAACAGTATCATAGCTATTATTAAACTATATCTTTATGATTTTAAATCTGTTTTTAACCTCAGAATGATCTTAAAGTAAGTCTGATTTTGTGGTGGCTGTGCTTTAAAATTCAATCATTACAATCTTAATTTAAGTGATGAAGGATTTTGAAAGTCTGACAGTAATCAGTGTTGAGTACTACTGGTTAATCCCAATTGCTTTAAATGTTTAAAAATGATTAACAGTTAAAAACATTCATTAGAAATTTAGAAAAGTAATCAAAAAGTAGTAAAATGTAATTAGATTAATAAAGTAATTGAAATAGTTACAATTCTTATTACATTTTACATAGGGTAACTTGTAATCTCTAACCCAGACCTGCCAACCTTGGAAATTATCTTTGAGTACCACTCAAAGGGGGGGGGGGGGGATTGGGCATATATCATATGTAGTATTAGGATAACGTTATTCATTTTAAATATTTCCCAAAGGTCTGCACTCTGTCACATAACATACTACAGCTGCACGATTCTGGATAAATTGAGAATCACGATTCTCCCACAAAACAAAATAATGTGACAAAATATTATTGCTGCAGTCTATTTAAAAGTGTTTAATTTGAACGAATTATTAAACATTTAAATTAATATATTTATAATATATTTAGTTAATATTGAAATTATGAAAAAGTGGTTTGAATTAATGATTTAATGTCTCACTCATAAATACTTCACTTGTTTCTTTACTGGATGAATCAGCGTTTTTGAACGAATCTCTTGATTCAATCACAAATTTAAGTCACTTGTCACCACCTAGTGGCAAAACAATGCAATCGACGCAAACGTTATTTGAAGCGCCAGTTAACTTTCAAAAGGTCTATTTTGATCGCTACCATAAACATCAGTGTTTATATCTGAACTATTAACTTTGATCCCAGTATTTCTGTGATAATATGAATGACTGTAATACAGAAATAATACGGTGTAAGTTAGTTGAAAGACTGTTTGTGAAGCTGTTACCCAAACACGGTAACTGTCTGCTCTGTCAGCAGCTGCGCGAGCAGATTTGAATGTTCCGGTAAGACTTTTGTAAAGGTTTATTAGACACGGGCGAAGTTCTAGTGCAAATATATCAGTATTTATCCAAGTACGCGCACTTTTTTTGGACTAAAAGCCCTAATATTAGGACGCTGTTCAGTGAGTGCAGCTAACGTTATATGTACACAAATAAACCGCAGCAGATCTGGCTGAATATGAATGTGTGCTTTTATTCTATTCACAGTTCGTCTAGATTAAAATATCAATGCAATCACGTCGACTCCAGAGGATTAAATAACTCAACTCAATATTTTAACTTTCCACATCTACCCCAACCCGTTTACCTTAGTTGTAAGTACCGTGTGTGCTGTCCTCTTTTAAGAAATCAGAGGGCGGGAGTAAAAAGGTACGAGACCGAGCGGGATTTTGTTTTGCTGTCTATTTGCAGTCTCTTTTTAATGATAGGTCTACACATTTATCAATCATCCCACTTGCTAGATGGGGAATGAACCCAGCGCTCTGATTGGTCGAAGTCCTCTTTCATTGCTGTTGCATGATTTAAGTAGGCTACTGTGCGTGCACAAAGGCGTCACCAGGTTTTTGCGTAGTTTAAAGTGACAAATCGTACCTGCGTACTTTGAGGCCGCTACGCAAAATGCATACAGGTTGGCAGGTCTGCTAACCTATTACATTTTCAAAGTAATCTTTCCAACCCTGTTTACATAGTGTCCAAAAATTATACAAAATAGCATAGAATTCTAAAATTGACTATTTATCAGTTTATAGCCAATATCTGAAAACTAATTATCAACTGATCTAAAACATCCAAGCGTATCCAGATACTATGTGGATACAAAAAACATGTTAATGTGAGGTGTAAGAGAGCCCAAAAAGTTCTCTTGAGGTTTAATACATACTGTGCTTCGTAAGAGGGCAACGTCTGCGTCTTTGACGGTGGTCCGTGTGCAGGTGGCCTTCACACACCATTCAGGCATCCAATAGAGCAGCAGGAAGAGAAAACCACCTGTACAGAGACCACCCAAACCCACCAGAGCCAGCTTCCATTGGCACAGCCGATACCCGCTCAGCTCCTGGACAGAAAGAAAATCAGCTCATGTGCTTTATAAGAGAAAAAAGGGGCAAAAAACAGGAGAAACATACCATCTCATCCTCCAAACCCTTGTTGACAATCTTCAGATCTTCCTTCTCCATCCTGATCTTTAGACCTGACTGGATAACTGCTGCTCTCCTGCACACACACACAGAGATCACACGCTAGAGAGAGAGAGAGAGAGAGAGAGAGAGAGAGAGAGAGAGAGAGAGAGAGAGAGAGAGAGAGAGAGAGAGAGAGAGAGAGAGAGAGAGAGAGAGAGAGAGAGAGAGAGAGAGAGAGAGAGAGAGAGAGAGAGAGAGAGAGAGAGAGAGAGAGAGAGAGAGAGAGAGAGAGAGAGAGAGAGAGAGTGTGTGTGTGTGTGTGTAGTACAGTAAGAATTGTGTGAGGCCCAACAACAGCTGTTATACCATTGGATTGTATTGACAACCAGCTGACCTGAGATGACACACAATCATGTGCACACATAAACGCAAACACTCCGAGAAGAACGATCCTGAGCGCTACAGCTGAGAGCCACGCTGAGTGTTCTCAGACACACATGAGAGAGAGCCAGACAACAGCTGGCAAACCAGAGACAATTTGACAATCAAACACGATTAAAAAAAAAAAAAAAAAAAAAAAGGCAGAAAGATTTTTTTTTTTTTTTTCACAAAGGGCTAATAATTCATTTTTACCTACCAATGGTTGGTGAATTGACAAAATTTACCAGTCATAATTATTTCCCATCACCTTATTGGTTTCATATAACATTTTTATTGGTTACGTTTAAGCATCATATTAAATTTTACACTTATATTAAAACACTGTTTTTGGATTGTTTTTTTTAATAAAAACAAATGAATTAATGAATTCACATCAGCAAAGGCTATATTCATGTTGAAAAAAAACAAACAAACAAAAAAAAAAAAACATCCTAGTAGGGGTGTGCGATAAATGACAAAATGACATCGATATTTTGCTGAGAAATTAACTTTTCCAATAGGTATAAATTGATTTTTACCTTTTATGGGCCTTTTTACATTTATAAGGCCAATTTCTTCTAACCTAATTAAATGTATGCATCATCTTTTGTTTTAAATTCTTTAAATCAATAAATTTTAATAGTAAGACACTATAAGGCTGTTACCAATCAAATGAAATCAGGATCAACAACATTTGTGTTCGCAATGCAGAGGCGGCACAGAATCTGCATCTGAAGTGACATTTAGATGCATTAACACAGGACATGAATGCATTTAACCAGAAGTTACAAATGCATAAATTATGTTTTGTTAAAACAAAAAACACGTTGAATACTGATATTTGAAATGATTTTGGGGGGAGGGGAAAATATAATGTAAACCTAAAATCGCCAGTAGGTGGCGGAAAATCACTGCATGAGTGAGTCATTGGGCCCTATTTTAACGATCTAAGCGCATGATCTAAAGCGCACGGCACAGGTGCACTTAGGGTGTGTGTCTGAATCCACTTTTGCTAGTTTAACAAGGGGAAAAATGGTCGGCGCGCCCAGCACATGGTCTAAAAGAGATATTAACTATATCACGAAATATAAATAAGACATATAAAAGTCATACAAGGGCATTTTTGCCCACTTACCTTGAATTTAGGGGGAAATGTAAATGTATTTTAATTGACATGAACTCTAAATGTGCTCACGCAGTAGTCTAACCTACATCATGTAGTGTATGCATGCACTCTCTGCGTGTTTTTGTTTGAGTTTTGCGATATACTTGATAATGTCAAACCGCATATCAATTCTGAAATTATCGTAGATATATCGCATACCCCTAAAGCCTAGAACACTTATCTAGAATACAGTTTAAAGATATCAGAGTTACAATGTTTCCAGCAGACTTTGAAACTGAACTGCTCCCATCACTTACATCATAAGGGTCAAACTATCATTCTTACAATTCAAATTTAATTAAAAAGTTACCATCCAACTGGCAAGTTTACTTGCTCACCAAAGTCCCTTTTTATTCTCATTTGGTGCTAACTGGGTCTTAATTTTGGACCTTGGATGCAAACATTGAAGATGAGAGAGATTAATGGTTAAATATTTCATGATTGTGCAAGTGCAGTTGTCTTGAAAACTGACAGGAATGTACAGCGAGCTGTGTGTATGTGTGTAACCAAAGCTCTCTGCAGAGGAAACAGAAGGAGATCAGAGAAAAACACTGGGCTCAGTCAATCAAAAGGCTATTTCCAGCTCTCATAATCATTAGACGAACTAGCACAATCCCGTCATTCTCACTACAAATCACCAGCTGAACAAAGTCTTGGCCATAAATGATGGCTTTTCCCTCCCTGTGTAAGAAGTATTTACTCGTAATTTACAATATTTACCCATTTATTCAATATGACAATCATCTTGATTTTTGTATGGGTTAATCTAGGGAGGCTTGTCAAGCTTGACATCCTAAAATAAAAATAGTCCATTTCATAATTATGATTTTTTTGCATCATATTATTTTCAGAACATTTAATCCCCAAATTCTCAATACAAAATATTAGAGGAAAAAAAACTCATTATGTAAGGTAAAAAGTTAAATTTTTCTAATTTGTAAAATATAAATATTTATACATTGAAGTAATTTGTTTTACTGCTTCTAACGGATTATGATTTCAAGGAGTTAAAGTGTAGTTATTTGATTTTATAATACAGTAACAATGCAATAATTTGACAATTTTATAATAACAATATAGTACAAATTTAGGAGGAAACTGCGCTTAATTTATTAAAATACAGGTGCATCTCAATAAATTAGAATGTCGTGGAAAAGTTCATTTATTTCAGTAATTCAAGTCAAATTGTGAAACTCGTGTATTAAAAAAATTCAATGCACAGACTGAAGTAGTTTAAGTCTTTGGTTCTTTTAATTGTGATGATTTAGGCTCACATTTAACAAAAACCCACCAATTCCCACCAACCCACCACTCAACAAATTAGAATACTTCATAAAACCAATAAAAAAAAAAAATTTTTAGTGAATTGTTGGCCTTCTGGAAAGTATGTTCATTTACTGTATATGTACTCAATACTTGGTAGGGGCTCCTTTTGCTTTAATTACTGCCTCAATTCGGCGTGGCATGGAGGTGATCAGTTTGTGGCACTGCTGAGGTGGTATGGAAGCCCAGGTTTCTTTGACAGTGGCCTTCAGGTCATCTGCATTGTTGGGTCTGGTGTCTCTCATCTTCCTCTTGACAAAACCCCATAGATTCTCTATGGGATTCAGGTCAGGCGAGTTTGCTGGCCAATCAAGCACAGTAACACCATGGTCATTGAACCAGCTTTTGGTACCTTTGGCAGTGTGGGCAGGTGCCAAGTCCTGCTGGAAAATGAAATCATTATCTCCATAAAGCTTGTCAGCAGAAGGAAGCATGAAGTGCTCTAAAATTTCCTGGTAGATGGCTGCGTTGACTGTGGACTCAGAAAACACATTGGACCAACACCAGCAGATGACATGGCAGCCCAAATCATCACTGACTGTGGAAACTTCACACTGGACTTCAAGCAACATGGATTCTGTGCCTCTCCACTCTTCCTTCAGACTCTGGGACATTGATTTCCAAATGAAATGCAAAATTTACTTTCATCTGAAAAGAGGACTTTGGACCACTGAGAAACAGTCCAGTTCTTTTTCTCCACAGCCCAGGTAAGATGCTTCTGACGTTGTCTCTGGTTCAGAAGTGGCTTGGTAGCCCTTTTCCTGAAGACGTCTGAGCTTGGTGACTCTTGATGCACTGACTCCAGCTTCAATCCACTCCTTGTGAAGCTCTCCCAAGTGTTTGAATCAGCTTTGCTTGACAGTATTCTCAAGCTTGCGGTCATCCCTGTTGCTTGTGCACCTTTTCCTACCCAAATTCTTCCTTCCAGTCAACTTTGCATTTAATATGCTTTGATACAGCACTCTGTAAACAGCCACACCTTTCAGTAATGACCCTCTGTGACTTACCCTCTTTATGGAGGGTATCAATGTTTGTCTTCTGGACCATTGCCAAGTCAGCAGTCTTGCCCATTATTGTGGTTTCAAAGAACAATAGATACCCAGAATTTATACTGTAGGGATGGTCATTAATTGAAACTCAAATTTAAATATTCTAATATTTTGAGATACTGATTTTTGACTTTCATGAGCTGTAAGCTCTAATCCTCAATTAAAACTTTTTTTTTTAAATGTTTTACTTTACATGTAATGAATCTAAAATATATGAAAGTTTCGCTCTTTGAAATAAGTTACAAGAAAAAAAATGAACTTTCACGACATTAATTTATTGAGATGCACCTGTATTGTCAATTTAATCACCAAATTCTGATGGTTATACATTTCTTCTTTACTCCTGCAGAAAAACAAGCAATATAATTTTTTTTACAATTTTATTTCATTTTATGCATTAATTATTTTTTTAATGTTTTTTGAACAATTGATTTGAAACTATTTTCAATTCAAAATCAAATTTTAGGTGAAATATGATGTAGACATTTCTTTATGAGATTGATTTATAAACAAGAATTTGAAAATGTACAACAAAAATGCCATAAAAACTAAAAAACTTTTTTTGTTTGTTTATTTAAAGTAATCTGCTTTCATTTCTCAATCCTCCCCCTGGCCAATCAGAATGTAGCAGAAGCTCTTCACATTAGTATTAGCCAGTCAAAATGACAAAATACTTTCCATCTGCATGCTCTGCTCTTCTATTGGTCAGCCTCAAAGCCAATCAAACAGCTTGTCCTTAAGAGAAAGTAAGCTCACTCTGAGCATTCAGACGCCAATAAAAACACCCTGACATTATATGCCCATCAGAAACATGCATCCAGTCTTCTGATAAGGTTCCAAAGGTACTGAGGTAGACTGAGTAGTGAGCTCCCTACATAGACAGCACTTTAAGGCAACATAAGCATTGTGCACAACACAAATACTGGGAATATTTTTTTTTTAATAATTAAGTTACCTATACAGGAGAAATGTGGAGTGGCTGCCAACTGAGAGCATTCCAAATCAGTTCTTATGAGGTTTGCATGATAGTTAGGATGCTTCCCTAGAAGGCCACTCACTAGGTTTTGGAACCGAGCTCCAGGGTGTTGCTCGGAGGGGACAGCAGGGAGGAAACCAGCACCATGCTGGTGTGGTCACCTCAACAATAGGGCAGCAGGGAGGCAGCATGGCAGAAAACAGGGAAAGTGTGTGAGTGTGTTAGGCAGTTGGGTGTCAGTGGTCATGCCCTGCTCACTGTTCCCTGCCCTCTGCCACAGGCCCTGATCTTATCAGCCCCCCGCACCCGTACAACACACCACAGAAAGGGGAAACCCAATTCAGGACCGACCCTTCCTACCATTTTCCCTTTCAGGAGCAGCCGCTATATGGCCACATTCTGCTCTTGGCTAAAAGTTATACGCAAATCGCAAGTGCAACATGCTGCACTTTTTTAACTTCCTCTTGAGCAGACTAAACTATGAATGCAAGGAAACACTGCAATCATAAACCTGACAGGCCTAGTTACCCAACCCATGTCAATTTGTCATGCAAGAATGCAAGCAGTCATTTAGAAGACACTTTTTTTTTTTGGCTACCAACCCAGGTTCAACTGACAGCAAAAAGATCTTAAAGGGTTAGTTCACCGAAAATGAAAATTGTCTAGTGTTGCTTTCGTCAACGAAAATTATGACTAAATATCATAGTCAACGAACCTTTATCACGTGACGAAAACAAGACGAGATGCAACGTAAATGCTGGTCATGTGACGATGACTATAATTAAATGTATAATGCAATATTGTTGACGCATAAAAACTATGCTAAAATGTCTCTTCATTTTCGTTGACCAAAACGTTATAATGTTATTTCGTCTCGTTTAGTCGCGTTATTATTATTATTATTTTGCAGTATTTCCATTTCCTGTGTCTCACTTCAGCGGCTGCATCAGGTCGCACTGCGCAGACGCAGACGACGTCACTTCCTCAAGCCCTACTCGCGTCATTATTTAGAAGACGGCAACAAACAAAGTTAAGTCTGTGTGTGTACTTCTAACATGTTTGGTTGGTAAAATAAATGTTGTAAATTCAAATCAGAGCGTCTTCCGTGTCTGGAATGGATGTATTCTTGAGTCTATAAGGCAGGGGTGTCAAACTCATTTTCACTGAGGGCCACTTCAACATTATGGCTGCCATCAAAGGGCCGGTTATAACTGTAAAACTGTACAAAGGTTACAACTCCTTAACATTGTTAAATAACTGTCTTTTTATTTTATTATTAGCTACTTATTTAAGTTACAAATATTGTATATGCATTTGCATAGATGTAAAAATATGTTATTACTCTGTTATTTTAACAAATACTTTTCATTTATCAGGTTAAGAAATCCACATTACTCCATAAATCAAAGTAAATAAAGACAAATATCGTCAAACACAAGTCATTACATAAACTTTGTTAAAAACGTTTTTGTTACATTTTTGGTACAATAAATAATTGTGCGCTGCTAAAAACGTGTGACAGATATGGCATTTAAGATAAAAACAAATGAGCCCGGTCTTACGAAAATGCATATCAATAGCACGATTTTCTGTTTCTATTTGGCGTGCGATTTATACTCAGAAATTGACTTTGGCGTGCATATGATACGCAATCAATGCTTAAAGTAGAAAAAAAGAAGTGGCCATACTCAACCCCACTCCCCCGCCCAAAAATAAATAAATAAATACAAACTAAAGTACTAAAAAAGTACTTTTTAATTTTCATAATTCGCAATGAATGTATATAGTGCCACAATAAATAAATAAATTAATTAATAATTGTTTGCAATTCAATTCACATTTATTTGTATAGCACTTTACATGATACACTGTTGCAAAGCAGCTTCACAGAAAATGAACATTTCTACATTACATTTAGTAGTTTACAGCACAAGTCAATCTGCGATACCAAACAGGAACACAGGGGGACGCCAAAAGACCACTAAACGAGCTACCTTGACCTGACTGTTCCAGAATTACTAAACCACTGACTACTGCGTATTCTAAAACACCTTCAGCCAGCATCCAGTATAAACCACTTGTGCTTTTAAGCCAAATGCTGAATTAAAAAATTTTATTTATTTTTTACTGACATCAGTACGTGAGTCTACTGTTATCTCCGTCATCTCTGATATAATCGGCTGTTTTCTCTGCATTAGAGCGGTTTTGAACTAACTGTTTGAATGCATTCACTTTCTGGATCCTTAGACATTCCAGGAGTTTACCATCTGGATCTGATCGCAAAAAAACTGCTTCTTCATTTTTATGTTTTTTTGGGGTTTTTTTCGTTAAAATTTACTGATTCAAATTATTTTACTACTCTGCGCTAGGGTGACCACCTGGCTATAGATCTGTTTCAGGACAGTAGATGTGATTTTACTGGACAATGCGGGACACGTGCGAGACAGATTTATACTGTTATGCTTTGTAAATAGCCTACTGATTTTCATTCGTTGGCATATGCGCCAATTTATGTTTCTGCCGGTGCATGCCCATACTTATGGCAACATTAAATTCAGGAGAGAAGATCATTTTTGAGCGCACATGTAATGTCTGATCGATAGAGAGCTCAACCGTTTTCTGTGAGAGTGAATGAATGGGAATCCACCTACGAGCGGAGAGATTTCATCATCAATGGAAAAACCATCGCGTATCATATGCACACCAAAGTCAATTTCTGCGTATAAATAGAACTCCAAATAGAAACAGAAACTTGTGGTATTGATACGCACTTTCATAATGTATGATATAAAGTAGCATAGGTATTTATTTTTTATTTTTTTATAAAAGACAATCATATGCTCTATCGCGGGCCACATAAAATGATGTGGCGGGCCGGAATAGGCCCGCGGGCCTTGAGTTTGACACCCCTGCTATAAGGTAACAATAATATAATAAGATAACCTTGTTTCAAATGGGTTTGGCTAAAAGAAAATTTTGGTTTCGTCTATACTACTAGGTACTTATACTATATTGACTGGGTTAAATAGAATTGCATTACTAAAAAGAGACTAAAAAACAATTTTCATTGACTAAAACTAGACGAAAATAGTCATGGATAATTCTGACTAAAATAAGACTAAAATGCTCAGACTTTTAGTTGACTGAAACTTGACTAGACTAAAAAGAGTTTGAACGTGACTAAAACTAACAAAAACTAAAATAACAGCTTCACACAAAGACTAGACTAAAACTAAAATTAAAACAAAAACAACACTAATTCTGTCATTAATTACTCACCCTCATGTCGTTCCAAACCTGTAAGACCTTTGTTTATTTTCGGAACACAAATTAAGATATTTCTGATGAAATCCAAGAGCTTTCTGTCCCCTCCATAGACAGCAATGGTCTACCAGGTTTCAAGGCCCAGAAAGGTAGCAACGACATTGTTAAAATAGTCCATGTGACATCTTTGAGCACTAAAGTATTCTCGTAGCTTCATAACATTACGGCTGAACCACTGATGTCACATGGACTATTTTAACAATGTCCTTACTACCTTTCTGGGCCTTGACCGTGATAGTTCCCTTGCTGACTATGCAGGGTCAGAAAGCTCTCTGATTTCATCAAAAATATCTTAATTTGGGTTCTGAAGATGAACGAAGGTATTTAAATGACATCATTTTCATTTTTTGGTGAACTATCCTTTTAAAATCAATTCATGTCAGCATGAGCCGCAGACAGGCTGCATTTCACAGACCAATCTGGAGAGTAAAGGTCTCTCCAGAGCGAAATTTTCGTATGCGTTTTTTTCATATTCATTATCCTAAAAATTTGTGAGGCACAGAAACCGATGCACTGAGTCCGATGCATATTAATTAATCAGCAAAAAAATTCGCAAAACAGTAGCCTACTAAATGGAGTCTTCAAGCGTTGAGGATGATTTGTTGTCCTCTCGCTTCTTAAAGAAAAGAAAAAAAGGAAATATTGGGTCCATCCAATCCTGAGATATAGAGAGGGCGGAGAGTTCCCCCTCCTTAAGGAGCAGCGGGATTATCACGGGCGATTCAAAGTTTACTTCAGGATGTCAGTGGCTCAGTTTGATGCTTTGCTAGCGATACTAGAGCCACATATTAAACCACCAATTTCTGTGAACTGAGTGTGCAAGGATCTATATACAGTGCTTTGTGCTGCGAGACGAAGTGGATGAACTTGACAATCACCATTCTGGATTTTGGCGTTCGCTTGTACGGTGGCTCTGAACTGTCAAAACACCTCTCAAAATGCTTGCTATGGATGCGAAAAATGAAAAAGAAATCTAGATAAATATAAAACTAAAAAAACTAGATGGAAATCCTTGTAAATGTTAAAACTGAAGTTAGATATCACAACATTATAGTGTACTGTCTGTATGAAAAAAATATATTTTAATTTTGAGATTTGCTAAAGGTAGCATTTAACTTATTAAATTATTAAATTGAATAATAATACATTTAAATTAAATTATTAAATTATATCTTTAAAGATTAACATTGAGTGTTAGATTATGGCAAAGGTTATCTTAAGGCAAAAGTAGGTAAAAATGAGCATGCACAATTAAATACACAAAATCAATCAATATATATCAATATATACTTTTTCCTTGTGTCATTAAGCTAAGAAAGCTTGCATTACATAATGATGTAGAGCTTTATTAGTTTGTCTAACTTGTATCAGTTTGTTGAGAAAACTGAAAAGGTTAAGTATAATTCTACAGCATGTTAGTTGGATCCTCACCACCAAACCTGATATTTCAAGCCGTTTCAACTTATTCATAGTGAATGGCCTAAAACTGACTTTATGTAAAATCAACTTGTACAACATTCAGTAGTTCAATTTTTGACTGAAAAACTTTTTTTTATAGTAAAAGTATATCCAAATCAATAGTGATTATATAACCACACAAGTCTCACCACACAGATTTTAAGGGCCTTTTTTTGGAACTTGACAGCTCCAGTAGGGCTGTGACGGTGACAGATGTTTACCACCGTGGTGGTAATATCCCAACAACCGCCGGTGACGCAGTGTTGTGTACATATTTATATAATTCTGAAACGCAAAAATAAATAAATGAGGCTCAATCATCTATTAACAAACGTGCGTGTTTATTTTAGCACTTCCGTCAGTGAACACTCAGCCTGCAAAACACTAAAATAAATATCAAAGAAATAATACAGTTAAATAGGAAAGTAGCCTTAAATAACATGAGCGGCGCGGCGAGAACTCATTATAATCAGTGATGCTGTCTACACTAGATGCGGCACGATACAACACGACAAATCCCTCACAATAAACTGCCTCGTCCTATTTATGACATACTGACACAAAGTTCAAATGTCCTGTAGACAGACTCAACCTGTTGTGTTGCGACGCAGCGTCCGGTTTAGGCACGGTTCACTGTTCCTCCACCAAGCAACTCCTCGTCTGCACGCGCTCTCTGTGGAATAGGAATCGCGGCGTATGTTGCTACATTTCTTGTTGGCATCTTCCATTTACAACTGTCTCGTTTGTATTTGGCCAGTTTGGAGAAAGCCTCACCAACACAAACCTGACCAGCCGGGCGTTTGCGATCACGTGAACTTGAAGACACTTGTACAAACGCGGATGGGTGACATGAATGGAAATTATTCCAGATCGGTGATGTAGTATTTGGTTTCCCAACAAGGTCCATCCCTCAACACTAAATCAATTTGCTGAATGCAGAAAAAAAATAATAAAATAAATTATTTTCCTGCGCTCAAACCTGCCAATCTAAAGGAAACGCCGTGTATGGCGTTTGAGGAAATTTGTGAATTAGCATAGATTTCTAGTCTAAATTAGGGCTGCAACAACGAATCGATTAAATCGATAAAAATCGATTACTAAAAGAGTTGGCAACGAATTTCATAATCGATTCGTTGTGTCGCGCGACGCGGAGACGTTTGATTATTAAAAAAAAAAAAACTTTAGTTGAGCGCGGAGCGGAGTGAACACACTTGTTCTCTCTCGCGCACTGATGCTAGCAGAGTTCGGCGCCTCATAGACAGGGCGGAGCAAAAAAAAACAAGCGGAGGTAACTTAGAGGAAAGATACATGGCGGAGGCAGAGAAATCTGTGCGACCCAAGTCATCCAAGGTGTGGGAGCATTTCACACTAAATAAACAGAAAAAGTGTGTTAACTGCAAAATATGCAAAAGCGACATGGCATGGCACGGGAGCACCACGGCAATGATCCAGCACCTGAAACGCAAACATGGAGTCTTTGATGAGGAGGAAGGGAGTTCAACAGCAGGGTAAGTCACTACAGAATCCTACTTTTGTTCCGTTTTGAAGTGAGGAACGTAATGTCCCTGGTGCTGGTGTTTACTCGTTATCCAGCTTGACAAGCACGACAAGTTAGCGTTAGCTCGTTAATAACAGTAGTAAAGCAGGGGTGGTATAGTTACTTTGCTCTTTGCATTGCAAGACTAAAGACACGTTTTTATTCACTCGCCTTTTTTGGACCATTCATTTTTCAATCTGTTGTCATGTTTAGCTACACTGCAAAAAAAGCTTTTCTTACTTAGTAATTTTGTCTCGTTTCCAGTCCAAATATCTAAAAAATCTTAAATCAAGATTACTAGACAAGAAAAATGGCATGAGAAAATTAAGTGATGCTTAAAACTTCTGTTTGAGATTAGATCTCATTAAGATTATTTTTCTTACCCCATTGGCAGATAATTTTGCTTGTTTTAAGCAAACAATCACTTAATTTTGAGGTGTTTTTTCAGAAAACAAGACATAATTTCTTATGCTATTTCATGTGTCTAGTAAATGTATCTTGATTTAAGATTTTTTAGATATTTGGATTGAAAACAGGACAAAACTACTAAGTTAGAAAAGCATTTTTTGCCGTGTATATTCTGTGCTTTGTCCCATATAGGTTATTATTGACAAATATATTTGTGTGTTGTACTTTTTAATTTAATTTTAAAGATCTTTAATAGCACTTGGTCATCTTAAGCTGTGTTTAAATGTGGTGTATAAATGAACCTTGCACTTACTACAATGATGGTAATAATTTAATGAATAAGCTTCAAGTGAACTCGAGAGAGAGAGAGAGAGAGAGAGAGTGTGTGTGTGTGTGTGTGTCTTGTCTGTAATTGCTCTTTGGGCTACTTACCTTTACACAACTAGTAACTAAAACAAGTATGTATGTATGTAAGTATGTATTTAGTTGATGTAAAAATTGTGCTATTACACATACTCATACTATCTTTTTGATTCCAGAAAAAAACAGCAAACCATGAGAGGCTTCTTGATGGGAAATGCATCATGTACACCACAGCAAGCCGCTGTCTTGACGGATAGTATCCTCAACATGCTCGTCACTGACATGAGGCCTCTGTCGATGGTTGGAGATGACGGCTTCACTAAAATGATCCACACCTTGAACCCTGGTTACACTCTGCCCTTCAGGACTCACTTCACAAAGCTCATGGAGAGAAAACATCTGCGAGTGTGTGCGTCTGCAGTGTAGTGTAGAGAACAAGTTCTGACATTCAAACAAATCCTGTTAAATTTTCTGATTTGTATTGTTCTTTATTTTTTATAAATTATTTATTGTTCTGGCAGCTCAGGTGGCACTTTATTTAAAAAAAGTATATATATTTGGCAGATGTAAAGCATATGTGTATGTTTTTTGTGTTAGTCCATTTTTATTTTATTTTATTATTATTATAACAGCTCAGGGACGTTCAAGGAGCAACATGTTTGTGCACTTTCTAAAGATTTTAGTTCTATTTTTGAATAAAGGGTTGGAAATGAATGCTTTTCTTGTTTTTTGGTTTTTATCCGATTCATCGATTAATCGGAAAAATAATCGACAGATTAATCGATTATTAAAATAATCGTTAGTTGCAGCCCTAGTCTAAATAAAACAATTTGCAACTGTTACTATATTAAACTTGTATACAAAACTTTGTATTATGCTTGTTATAAAGTGTGTGACGTCACGTGCACTACCGCCGGTGGCAATAGACAACCGCGGTGACAACCGACCACCGCCGGTGACGCGGTTGTCACGGTGACCGTCACAGCCCTAAGCTCCAGTTTACTATTATTTGCTTTTGTTGTATAGGAAAGGGGCAGCAGAAAAGTAATCAAAGGAAGGTGATTTTGAAAACAGCAACATCCCCTTACCTTCAGATTCTGGGCGCTGTGGCCCTGGGCAATCCCTTCACCTATAAAGAGGCCTCTCTCTTTTATGCTCTTTCACCGCAGACCTGGACTCCTAAGAGAAAACAAAAGAGGAAATCTTAATTAAACTCCATGAATCACACAGCCTTCGATCTTTTAATGGAAGAATTCTGCAGCTCTCTCAAATGTGACATGTGAAGAACATTTTGAAAGATTTACAGAGTGTTTCCAAGCAGCTCACAGTGAGAGAAAACATTAAAGTGACCAGCGGTTCAAGGTTTTCACTTTCTTGGATTTAAACATCTGAACAAAGACACTAAAGAAATGAAATAGAAAAGGGCTCTGTCTGTACATTAACAAATCAAACAGTGTCTGGCTGGTATACTGACAATTTGAAAAATAGAAATAAGCCACAGCTCACAAAAAAGGCCTTCAGCGCAGCATGAAGCCCACAAGAAAATTTATATCATGATGAATGCGTTATTCAGAACATCTGACACTGTATTCATACAAAGACTGAATAAAATAAAGGTCAGAGAGGTTACCATGCCATCCTGTGCTATGGGGGTTGGGACTCCACTGATAGACTTCACCTCATTGGTTAGACAGCCTTTACCATCATTTACAAATGAATCATTCACAGTGTTTATGTGACAGTTTTTAACTAAAAATAAATGACAGTCGTTTTCGCAGATCCATGTGAAAAGGGATAGTTTTGACAAATGCTGTCTGTACGCTAAACTTTTCAAAAACAAAAGGAATTTTTTTTCTGTTTCTACTAAAATCATTGTGTAAAAAATGCTTTTATACAAAGTGATTTACAGTACATATTATTATAATTACATTTAAAATAATACATTTTTACAAGCACAAATATTTATTCTGTCTTAGTGCCAATAAATAAATATTAATTTCAGATGCAAATAAATTAATACTTAAATATTTAAACAAAAATAAGTTTAATTAATTCTGGGAATTAGCAAACAAGCAAACAAATAAATTAAGCACAACTGTTTATTCTGAGCACAAATTAATATTTATTAATTTTTATTTCTAATATAATAAATAAATATTTAACATCGTAAATTTCATTGTTAAACAGACTGTCAAAATAAATCCAAATGAAACCATAAAACCCCACATTTCTCGACAAAACTCTGATGTGTTTTACCATGCAAACTGTCTAACACAAATTTGTTATCAAATCTAGACTGTCAATTGTTGAGTGACTAACCTATTCTCAACAAGAACTGCTGGCACAAAATGCATTTATGACTATTGTTGAGAACTTGGTTCTTCTAAAGTGTAGAAAACTCAGAAGAGAAGAGCAGGAGAAATCGGATTATTTGTAATTCCACACTATCTAAAATCATCTGAGAAGACCTAGCGATTAGTGCGAGCTCTGGCAGATTGAGCCATGTTACTAATGCGGTCATTTTGAATCTAGTCCATCAAATAACTTGTTCCTCTTTTTCTTTCCATGCTCAGATTTCTTCTCAATAAAAGTGGAAAAAGGTCAATAAAAACGTATAAAAAAAAAAAACAACAGCCTCAGGTAAGAAAGTCTGCCAGCTAGATTTCACAAGGCCTGTCTGACAAACTCATCCTACATGCACGGCTTTCTGCCATCCCTGCGGATCGATTTTTTTAAGTTTTCTGAGCGTGCTGCAACCGCTGAGTCAATATTCTGCAGGTAGCTCCGTTTGCAAGCAGATTCACAGGAGCGCTTTGAAACAAGCCGTTCCAGAAGTCAGACGTGGTCAGTCTTGCTTTCCAGAAGTGAAAACACCCCGCCCCACCCCACTCGAAGACATGAGCTAACAATGTGCAATGACCTACTGACGGCCCTCGCGATAATTCATGGAAACCTTCAGAGGAAAAAGTATTCAATTACAGTCACGTTGTGGGTTTAATGCGCTTTCTTCATTCTGTTTTGTTTCCCACTGAATTGGGTCACCATCTCTTTGACCTGAATTCTACTCCTCTTTTTGGACAGCACAACTCCAGTATCACTGCGTTCAAATGTTTAGAAGGAAAATACTTAAGAACAATGACGGAACAGTCTCGTTGCATATTTGCTGATAAACGGTAAGATAAACGGTAAGGGTTTAATAATTAGATGGCCTAAACAATGGAGTTAACCGCTGGGTTAATGTGTAACAATAAAGGTGTGTTTGATTGCACGATTTAGTCTGGAATCATAAAACTGAGAAGGAAAAAGGAGATAATGGTGAGAAAAAACTTAAAGATACAAGAAAACAACATATTAAACTTCCAGATGAATGCAATAAATCCAAACAAGACATTATAAATCAAGCTGGTAAGGTGTTAATGTGACCTACAAGGACAGTTATAAAAAGATGAATGCCTAAACACTGATTTAACAGGTTTATCTCACAAAGTTCAATAAAAAGCACACACTGAATAAAAAAATAAATTAAACAAACCAAAAAAATCATAATCCCTCATTTTTCTCATCAGCCTGTCGTCAACATTGAACATAAAACACACCACAACATTTATGGGATCAGAGACTGCTTTGTGGATGACAGATGTGAATTTTGGACCTTGATCCAAAACAACCTATAAAACTCTTAAAAACTATAATAAAATCCCATAAATATTGTGGTAGTACAGTGATGACACCAAATACATATCATGGTACTGAATAATAGTGCTGTGTATCACCAGCAAAGTCACGATACGATACGTATCACGATACAGAGGCCACGATACGATACATATCACGATACGGGACTGCACTGAATTTCACCTCAGAAAAATGGCTATAGGGCCATTGCTAACGATAGGCAGAGCAGGCAGTTGACCTCTGCATTATGAATGGCCTCCATAACTGTCCCACAGTACAACATAGGCAATGACATATGTTTCATGTTTACATTGGGCACTCCCTACCAGGTAAAATATTCTGATTGCTTGCATCTTGTTTTTAAGCCCATAAATAATGTACTCGTTCTAATAAATTTATATTGTAATGTACTCATATTAATATATAAAAAAAATCATCTTAACATTGCTGGTAGGTTATCATTGCACAAATTAACACTCTCTACATTTAAAAATTAAAATTAAAAGTTCTAAACTATTGCTCGCTGTATCTCACACACACACACACACATGCTCAGTCACACACACAGTCAGATCACGTTGCCACTGCACACAGACATTCAGCAACAATGTTTTTAGCGCTGCCCCGCAATTTTATCAATAAAATAGCTTAATCGCTCAAGAGCTACATTATCTCTCTCAACAAGGAGCTGGTAACATCATTGTTTCTGAAGGAATTAAAGCCACAGCTTTACTGTTGCGGTGGTCATTCATACATACACAGCATCTCTCTCTCTCTCATAAGTGAACACTTGATGAATTACACTTTTCTGATAATAGAATATTGAAGTGGAGATCTCTAAACTGCAAGCTAGCCGGTGTTTTCAGAAAGCAAGCGCGTTTATCCAGTAGAGAGAGCACGCGTACACATGGTTGCCAGGTTGATAAAAATAAGTATCACACTTAGCAGATATTTTATCGTATTGCGCATGTGGGTTGCTCTATTTCGGGGATTACGTCTCTTTATATCAGGCAACCCAGTTGTGTTCCTCTGCGGTCAAATTAAACATTGTTAAACATTTTAAACGGTGTTCTTGTATTCAAATTAAGTGCGGTCCACTGCTGCACACGTGCCACAATATCGATACAGGGCCAGCTGTATCGATACTCGTATCGTCAAATCTCTGTGACGATACATCGTCGTATCAATATTTCGAACACAGCACTACTGAATTAGCACAATATTCATATAAAAATGTTATTCACATGATATTCCAGTTTGTTAACTTGGTATTACAGTAGCTGTCATTTTAAAAATTAAGGGAAAAGCAATTTTGAACATTTGATGGAAAATCCATAATTATGAATTTACAGTACAACCTGTAAAAAATAACTTGGTAGTAACTGTTATTTTGGCAGAAAATACTGGAATATATTGGAAAATACTGGAATGTGGTTTTAGTTTCTGAAATTCTTCTTTCAGGTCTGCAATTATTTATCATACATTAAATGTTAGCCTTAATATTCAACAATTAATAGGAAATACGCTTCAACGTCCTCTAATAAGCTTACAAAAAAAAAAAAAAAAAACGTTTTAAAAAACAATTGAATCTCAAGCAGGGCAAAGCAGCTTGACTCTCAGCTGGACAAGCGGTTCACTAATTCATGGGCACATTTCTTGCCGTCATTCGAGATCCAGAGAACAACAAATGTGTGCTTTTCTCAAGCATTTTTGAAGTGATTCTTCTGTAGTCAAGGACAGCACAGAAAAAAAATCCTCTAATCCGATCGTGGTCAATAACTCAGGTCAAAAAAGTATGATCAAAGTAGTGAAAGAAGGAAAGACAAAAGGACAATCTCCTTACACTTCAAAGCTCTTGACCATGAGAAATTCTCACAGAATGTTGTGAACCTGTTTAAGACGGTTCTGGTGTGATGGTTTAGTGTCTTCAAGTGTGTAAAACCAAAAAAATTAAAGAAACCACAATATTATTCACATAATAATATTTAAAGAAATACAAGATAAATAAATCCAAACATACCTGTAAAGTTTGTCTTATCTTCTCCTTTAGCAGCTATCCAGTTAAGTGCCTAGTTGATAAGTCCATAAAAATTTACTATCAAAATTTCAGATACTCATGCATCTCAAGACCCTTTAATGCAAGATATCAAGTATGTTCTTGTACTACAGTTGAATTCATAGCTGAGGATGATGGCATCGGCCCATTTAGTAAAACTGGAGAAGAAAAAAAAAAAAAAGATGGAGCACGGAGGTGTAGCCTACCCATCGAGAAAGAAGCGTAAAAACAAAAAGATCAAACAGAAAAGGGGACCAGAGTCTAGCCACATGGTCTTGGATTAGCAACTCCCATTGTCAGTGCCGCTTGGGAAAGAAAACACTAAGGAAATTCAAGAGATTATGATTTAATACATAATGCTGCCTGTTTCAAAGTTAGCCTAGAGTAAACTACCCTTCATAAAAGTTTGATCCTTCTGATTTTGGCTGCAGTAAACAACCTTTATCAATCCGGAAATATAAGGTTAAACAAGGTCTAGTAAACACAAATGAAGACTTGGTACACTGACAAAAAAAAACAAAAAAAAACAAGAGAGAGAGAGAGGGAATTTAGATCATGAAAAATAAAACAAATAAAATAAAAAATAATAAAATAAAAATCTAACTGTCAGACCCTCTTACATGAGGCATTCTGATCAAAATAATTCTAATTGAAATAAAATAAAATAAAATCTAGCTGTCATACAATTTTACGTTAGCCACTCTGAAATAAAAAAAAATACATAAAAGCCAAAATGCTCTCTGGTTAAAACAGTTTCTTGTTTCACATTTTTGGCTGTAATCTGTGGTTTTGGTTCACACTTTGGTACCAAATTCTACATCAGTTACTATTTTAATCCAGCGTCTTTTATCGCACCTCTCATGAACAGAGTCGGTTTTTTGTGGGACTTATTTTAGGTAAACCGCATACGGATGGCTAGAAAAGTCTTGTCCATTCCACTGCCGTCGAGGATTCTGAGAGCAAACACTCAGAAATCTGCACAAGGGACTTGCACCATGTCACGATATGTCACACTTCAGCTTTGATTCAACACTGGCAGACTTTCTGTCATACGCTGTTGTCTTAGAGCGTGTCTGCTAAAAGTATTCTCTGAGTAATCTCGGCATCACCTCAAAGCTCTTCGGGACATGACAGCAAAACCGCACAGACAATCTTCTGAATTCCAGTCACCATGTCAAAGACATAGCCCTGGAGTATAACACATTTTAACGGAGTAAAGGCCATTGCACACTGAGTCCGAAATTTTCACATGCGTTTTTCCGTATTCCTCATCCTTTCCTATCAAAATACATGCAACGGATGCGAAAACGCAGAAAATCGAACCTGATCCAAAAATTTTTTGACGGATGAAAGTTTCGGAGGCAGTGTGCAAACGTGATTGACAACGTGTGGTCGTATTTATTTTTTAACGTGCGAAAATTTCGGACTCAGTGTGCAGAGACCTTAACAGTCAGTCACTTCATTCAAAGTGATCCACTTTTGGTTCTATGCTGATCATATCTCTTTGCTAAAGATTCAATAACATTTAATGCTTTTTTGAGCCATGCAAATCATAATATTTACACTCCACACAAGTGTTGCAATGTTTTGAAAGCTGTTGTGAACTCTCCTGCCCCTTATAAACCACATCTTAACAACATACATTAATGTCTGAATTGCGACGCTACACTTGACCTCTACAGTCAAATAAATGCAAACCTTTTTATCCTGTTAAATGATTTCTCTCTTTTCATATTAATCAAACTAAACTTAAGCAACAATGACCAGCTGAGTCACATTCTTCTCTCCTGTTCTACCATTTAAAAGTTTGGGGTCGGTAAGATTGTTTAATGTTAGAGATTAGAGACCTGTTCAATGTTATTTTAAAGCTACATTTCTTTTAATAAAACTACAGTAAAATGGTAGTTCTTGAGAAATATTAGCATCATTTAAAATATATATATATATTTTTTTTTAATGTAATTTATCCCAGTGATGCAAAGCTGAATTTTCAGCATCATTACGTCAGTCTTCAGCATCACATGATTCTTCAGAAATCGTTCTAATATGCTGCTCAATATTTTTTTTATTATTATTATGAATGTTTAACACACTTGTGCTGCTTAATTAATCCTTTACTGTCACTTTTGATCAATTTAACGCATGCTAGCAGAAGAAAACTATTAGGCTGATTCCTCTCTCTCAAACAAATAAAATTAAATAAAAATACTGACACCAAACTTTTAAACACAAATGTACTTCAGACTCATTCTGTACCCAAAACACTGATACCTTCAACCCACCAGACTAAGCAAAATATGCTATAAACACTCAAACATCTGTGCTTTAACAGAGTTTTAAACTGTTATAATAAAAATTTGGAAAGGTCCACGAGTACACAAGACTTCACACAACTTCTTCAGTCTGAAACCAACATGCAAAGACAGATTATTTGAAGTAAATCCAAAGTTCAACTAATGCAGCTAACTCAGCAATACATTTTTGCTTGAAACATGTTTGTGCTTATATCAACACGCAGTGAATGACTGACATAGTGATGCACATTGAGATGCATGCTAACACCAGGTGTAAACAGCTATGTGTATCGCCCTTAAATCTAGAAGATATAAAGGAGGACAAAAGTGGTCACTTGAAGTTAGCCAATCATTAAAAAGACCAAGAAGATTGTGGGAAATGATGTAGAACAAGACCGATGGCTGCCCTTTGAGTCAAAGTACAAAAATTACAAATACAAAAGTTAAAATGCAGCAGCAAAACATAAACTAAACAGAAACATTAACAGTGCAGCTTGAGAATGTAAAACATGGACCTGAGCATTAAGTTTTAGGTTAAATTATATATACATACACTACTGTTCAAATGTTCAGGGTCAGTATCATTTTGAAATTTTTTTTTTTTTTAAATCTCTTATTCTTCAGTGTCACATGATCCTTCAGATATCATTCTAATAAGCTGATTTTGTCCTTAAGAAACATTTATTATCATTATTATCAGCAAAGATAAAAACTGCCTAATATTTTTTTAATACATATTTCAGGCTCCTTTGATGAATATAAAGTTTAAAATAACAGCATTTTTTTCCAAAATAAATAAATACATAAAACTTACTGATGCCAAAATTTTTAAAAGGCAAGTCTAAAAAATAAAAAATCTAATTAATGATATCAAAAGCATTTCAAGTTTAGTATGCCACACTGGTGGACACGTGACACATCTTGACATGTCAGCTACCCCATCAGGAATTTATGTTATGTTTAAGAAAACCATTAATTAAAGGTGGGGTGTGCATTTTTTCAAAAACGCTTTAGAAAACTGAGTCAGGCCGAGTACCAAAACAAACTTGTAGCCAATCAGCAGTAAGGGGCATGTCTACTCATGATGCAGAGGAGAGAGTGCTCATCAGTGCACATGATGGACATTAGCCGAGCCGAGCGATGACACAAAGATAGAGATGGCGGATAAAAAAATAAATAAAAGAGGAAAACGTCTGCGGAACAAAAGAAGGCTTACACCGTTGTCTACACCGGACACGACCGTTGAAATTCATTTGAAATTTGTGTCAATACGTCATAAATAGAACGCGGCAGCAGTTTACTGTTGGGGATTTGTCGTGTCACAGCGCTGCATCCAGTGTAGACAGCATCACTGATTATAATGAGTTCTATAGTATTTTGTCGCGCCGCTCGCGTCCGGTGTAGACACGGTGTTATGATAAGGCAAGAAGAAGGACCCGTGTAAATATCGGATCAGCTTTCCAGCGCTGGAGAGAACTCAAGGAGCGGGAAGGCCTGCGATCGGGCGCCGAGGTTGCTTTGTTTCTTCTCGATAGGTGAGTAACATTGGTTTTGCTTTGTTTCACAGAACTAATCCTTGCCTGGGTTGCGTACGTATGTGTGGGGCGGAGCAATCAAAATAGGGGCGAAACCCTTTTGGGGTAGGGGCGTGTTTGTTTTGGTGATTTGAAATATCAAATTTGGCTTCCAGAAATCACTTACCCCACCTTTAAACATTTAATCAAGTTCTGTCAGCAGTTTTTTAGTCTGGGGTGTAAAGAAATGCATTAAAAACAGGTTCAAGAAAGTGATTTGACCACTAACTAACCAACTAACTAAAACATCAGCATAGCTCATATAAGAATGTGTGTATGTGGTTGGGGGGGGGTGTATATATATATATATATATATATATATATATATATATATATATATATATATATATATATATATATAATATATATATATATATATATATAGCTTATACACATTTTCTTTTGCCATTTCATGAAGCTCAAATTAAACTTTTAAATATATTGTAAATACATATGAATTGCATTTACTTAAAGTAATAATTTAAATTATTTTATTTGTATGACATGTAGGACATTCTTTTGTGAAATACAAAATAGGATGCCAGAATGACTCAGTCCCCATTCACTTACAAACGATGCAATTAAAGTGAATGGTGACTGGGGCTGTCAGTCCATCACATTCTGCCTAATCTTTGTTTGTGATCATATGAAGAAAAAGTGTCCTACAAGTTTAAAAGGACATGAGGCTGAGTAAATTATGACAAAAAAATAAATAAATGTGCGACTAACGTTACTACTTTAAATAACCCCTTGATGCAAATCCCAAATTCAAATTACACATAACAGTTAAGTTACTCCACTACCGTTACAGACCACAACACCGTTACTGAATAAACAGACCGATATAAATCAATATATTAATCACTACAGCGTTATAAAACACGATCTAGTTCATTTCAGCGATTTAATAATGAAATAAACCCCATAAACTGACCGAGGACACACGAGGAAGAAATACAGGCAGCCATGACTTCATACTCTGACACATCAATGAAGAGATCCGTGTGTGTGTGTGTGTGTGTGTGTTTTAAGTCGCACTTACCCAGAACCACCGGGAACGAGGATCACCTCTGGGTCATGATGAGAGCTCTAGGATCGCGGACAAAGAGACGCGGGGCTCAGCTCCTGTGTACTGCTGAAAGCAGATGAGTGTGTGTGTATAAATGTGCCAAACTGCCTAGTTCTGCTTCAGCATGTACAGGAAGTGATGCAGAGGATATGAGGTCACCGTGGAACTGCGCCAAGTGCGTGTGAGAGCGCGCTACAGGTCCATCTGGCACCATTTATCGCTTTTAATTATAAAGCCTATATATATATATATATATATATGTACGTGTGTATCTGTGTGTGTGTGTAATATAATCTAAAAAGGTCCTACACTAAAGATATTTTTTTCTCCATTTTTTAAAAGCTTTGATATGGCACAATGAAACGTCTTATTATGACATAATTTTCTCTATTGATGATTATTGACACATTTTACCAGTATTTTGAATCACATAGGCCTATTTCATTGTTTTAGTGTTGAAGAAAATGTCCATAAACTTAATGGAAACGGTACTGTATTGTGGCAATTATGTTTTTTGTTGTTGTTGTTTTTACAGTTTAGAATACTGTATGCACTATGAAGCTTTTAGTATCTTTATGTGAACTTTTAATTAGATGGCAGATTATAAAATGATTCACTTTGCTTTGTAACATTTGCTTTGTTGAATTATCTTAATACTGGGAGAGAAACATTAATAATAGTATAGACAATAATAAAACAGTTAAATAAATATTTAACATTTAGTAAAATATCAAATTCAAAAGTTCATTAAAAACTATTCTGTTAAGAAATTACACATTATGTTTACACAATTTATTAATTACAATATTTTTGGCCTAAACAAGATTTACATTTTGATGTTTTATTATAGCCTATGTTTTGTCTCATAAATGTTCAACTGTTTTAATATATGGTTATTTGGAATATTTATGCTTTAATGCTAATTTATATTTTACAGTATTTGACTGTGCAGAAATTGACTTAATTTTGGAGTAAAATATGTGACAACTTGCCCCAGGTCTCCTCCATTACATTCTGATTATTATCAATAACTTTAAAAAGTATTAAAAAGTACTTTTTTTATTCTTTTTCTGTATATCAATCTGTTTATTTGAGGGTTGATCTGAAATAATTATTTCATGGTCCTCCTCAGGAATGTTGCAAGAATTCTTCAGCGGGTTCTTCTGTGTGGCATTCAGGACGTGACGTCACCACAGAGCCATGTGACTGCCCTGAGCTAATCCATATTGACGCTGAAAGAGTAATCCTAAGGATTATCTAATCATACACGCTATACTGCATTAACACGCCATATACTAATAAAAATTGATAAGTCTTTATTATATTCAGATAACAGCATATAAGATAGATTGCCAAACCTTCCTCTATTTCCACACGTTCATCTCTACTTCCTAGATCAGTTTACTGCCTTTAAGCCTAATTTTAAAGTTACAGCAATTCAATATCTGCCTTAAAATCAATATGATGTGCAACCTGTGATAATTGAAAGTGGTGAGTAGAGAAAAAGAGAAAGCTGTATTGTTTGACTGACGAGCTGTATTACATAAGAAAGAGTTGTCTAGCTATTTGTCCATGTTTCATCTATTTGTCCGTTCAAAGGTCAATCTAACCTTTCAGACCTGCTGTTTTGAAAGTCAAAATGAGGTGTAACTAACTGCTCTTCTATAATTTACATAGAGGATGAGACAGGACTGCCTCTTTTTATAAGTGACTGAATAAATCAACTGCTTATCTGATTAGCCATGTTTTTGACGTGATGTTGGAGATCTTGTGTGTTTGTAGGATGTGATAAAACCACAGGCTTTGAAACAGCATCAAAACCACACAGGAAATGGATGAATGTGCAGCATTATGACGTTCTAATTGTCTTTTCTCGAATAAAAAACAGAAATGGATTATGAGAAATGGCCTGAATTTGAACTCACTCCAGCTTGTTCTGCCCCTCGTAGCAAGTTCAAGATGACGTACGTGCCAATCCAAAAGAAAAACAAGAGTCCTCACGCATAACCACAGGTTCAGATGTTCTAATCCATACTTCGAGTCAGATGTGCAAACAGAATTCCACCTCTTTAAACAAAGCGGACAGTTTGCTTTCATTTCTCCAAGTTCAAGGGGGGGAGAGGATTAACTACAAACTCAGGCCCCATATAGACAGACCACTCGCTGACGCCCAGGCCGAGTTACATTTACATTTATGCATTTAGCAGACGCTTTTATCCAAAGCGACTTACATTGCATTCAAGTTACAGTTTCTACATCTTATCAACTCTTGCTTTCCCTGGGACTCGAACCCATGATCTTGGCGTTGCTAGCGCCATGCTCTACCATTTGAGCTACAGGAAGGCTACAGGAGTTCAGTGACATCAGAGAAGAGTGTTACGTCAGAGGCTCTGTGAAATGATGGTTCAGCAGTCTGAGTTCACATGTATGTCAAAGAGCAAATTGAAACCAGTCTGAAGATTTTTTTTCATGCACAAAACCCAATGAGGAAATAAAAATAAAAAAAAGTTTAAAACTTTCATGAGAACAGATGGAGTAATTGTGAGGTAGGTTTTGTAGGTTATAGCTTAAAGGGATAGTTCACCCCAAAATAAATGCCTTCACCTCCATGTCATTCCAAACTATAATAGTATATAAACAATACTAAAATTACACTTAATCCAAACAGGAGGAAGGAGATATTTTAAGGGCAGTGGGGACTAAACAACTAAGGACCCCACTTACTTTCAGAGGGAGTAAATGATGACAGAATTTTATATCTTTAATATCTCAGATTAGCAGGTCAAATCTGCACGTTTTTCAGCATGAATCTGCAGAATGGAAAATATACTGTTATTGTATATAATTAAAGTGTAATTAAATTAACCATTTTTAATGTTTTTTAATGCAAAATAAAGACTTTGCCAAGTGATTGGTGCAATAAATTGTCAGGAAAAAATAACCGCATATATATATATATATATATATATATATATATATATATATATATAAAATATTGATTATATACTGTATATATTTTTATGAAGTTATCTTTAAGCAAACAAATTATATATATATATATATGTGTGTGTGTGTTCATACCCCTTCATTTTTTTCATGTTTTGTTATGTTGCTGCCTTATGTTAAATTGCTTTAAATGACTTTTTTCCCACATCAATCCACACTCCATACACCATAATGACAAAGCAAAAACAGAATTGTCACAGCTTTGTTAATTTATTCAAAATAAAAAACTGAAATAAGTACATTGCATAAGTGATCATACCCTTCACTCAGTCCTTCACCTTCACAGCCTCAAGTCTTTTTGGGTATGATGTGACAAGCTTTGCTCATCAGCATTTGGCAATTATCTGCCATTCTTCACCTCACTTCTTCACCTATCAAGTTCTGTCATGTTGGATGGGGGCAGACACACATTTTCAGATTTCTCCAGATTGTGTTCAATCCCAGGCTATGGCTGGGCCACTCAAGGACATTCACAGAGTTGTCTATAAACCACTCCTGCTGTGTGCTTAGGGTCATTGTCCTGCTGGACCTTCTGCCCAGTCTGAGTTTCTGAATGCTCTGGACTGGTTTTTCATTAAGGCTATCTGTTTATTTTGATGCATTGAGCTTTCCTTCTACTCTGATGAGTCCTTCAGTCCCTGCCGCTGAAAAACCGCTCCACAGCATGAGGCTGCTACCAGCACACTTTACTTTTGGGATGTACTCTGCAGGTGATGAGCAGAGCTGGTTTCCTTCAAACATGATGCTTGGAATTGAGGTTCATCAGACCAGAGGATCTTGTTTCTCACAGTCTGAGTTCTTTAGGTGTGTTTTCATGTCTTCACTGAGGAGAGGATTGAGTCTTGCCACACTGCCTTAAAGCCCAGATCGGTGGAGTGTTGCAGTGATGTTTGTCCTTCTGTAGGTTTGTCCCATCTGCATATATGATCAACTTGACCATCAGCTTCTTGGTCAACAGTCTAACCAAGGCCCTTCTCCATCAATTGCTCAGTTTGGCCGGGAGGCCAGCTCTAGGAAGAGTCCTGGTTGTTTCAAACTTCTTCCATAAAGGGTAACGGAGACTACATGCTTCTGTGACCCTTCTATGAAGCAGATTTTTTTTTCTGAACCTTTCTCTAGATGTGTGGCTTGATGCAATCCTGTTTCTGAGCTCTACAGGCAGTTTTTTTTTTTGTTTGTTTTTTACCTCAGGGACTTTTTTTTTTCTGATATGCATTTTCAGCTGTTAGCTGTAAGATGTGTATGCCTTTCCAAATTATACCCATTCAACTGAATCTGCCACAGGTTAACTTCACTCGAAGTGTAACATCTACAAGCAGCAATATTAATGCTCCTGAGCCAAATAGGGGTATGAATACTTATGCAATGGAATCATTTAAGTTTTTTATTTTTAAATAAATTTGCAAAGATGTTAGAACCCTGTTATTTGCATTGACATTATGGTGTATGGAGTGTAGATTGATGTGGGAAAAAAAGTCATTTAAAGCAGTTTAACATAAGCCAGCAACATACAGGTGCATCTCAATAAATTAGAATGTCGTGAAAAAGTTCATTTTTTCTTGTAACTTATTTCAAAAAGTGGAACTTTCATATATTTTAGATTCATTACATGTAAAGTAAAACATTTAAAAAAAACATTTTTTAATTTTGAGGATTAGAGCTTACAGCTCATGAAAGTCATAAATCAGTATCTCAAAATATTAGAATATTTACATTTGAGTTTCAATTAATGACCATCCCTACAGTATAAATTCCGGGTATCTCTTGTTCTTTGAAACCACAATAATGGGGAAGACTGCTGACTTGGCAATGGTCCAGAAGACGAACATTGACACCCTCCATAAAGAGGGTAAGTCACAGAGGGTCATTACTGAAAGGTGTGGCTGTTTACAGAGTGCTGTATCAAAGCATATTAAATGCAAAGTTGACTGGAAGGAAGAATTTGGGTAGGAAAAGGTGCACAAGCAACAGGGATGACCGCAAGCTTGAGAATACAGTCAAGCAAAGCTGATTCAAACACTTGGGAGAGCTTCACAAGGAGTGGACTGAAGCTGGAGTCAGTGCATCAAGAGTCACCACGCTCAGACATCTTCAGGAAAAGGGCTACCAAGCCACTTCTGAACCAGAGACAACGTCAGAAGCGTCTTACCTGGGCTGTGGAGAAAAATAACTGGACTGTTGCTCAGTGGTCCAAAGTCCTCTTTTCAGATGAAAGTAAATATTGCATTTCATTTGGAAATCAAGGTCCCAGAGTCTGGAGGACGAGTGGAGAGGCACAGAATATATGTTGCTTGAAGTCCAGTGTGAAGTTTCCACAGTCAGTGATGATTTGGGCTGCCAAGTCATCTGCTGGTGTTGGTCCACTGTGTTTTCTGAAGTCCACAGTCAACGCAGCCATCTACCAGGAAATTATAGAGCACTTCATGCTTCCTTCTGCTGACAAGCTTTATGGAGATGCTGATTTCATTTTCCAGCAGGACTTGGCACCTGCCCACACTGCCAAAGGTACCAAAAGCTGGTTCAATGACCATGGTGTTAACGTGCTTGATTGGCCAGCAAACTCGCCTGACCTGAACCCCATAGAGAATCTATGGGGTATTGTCAAGAGGTACATGAGAGACACCAGACCCAACAATGCAGATGAGCTGAAGGCCACTGTCAAAGAAACTTGGACTTCCATACCACCTCAGCAGTGCCACAAACTGATCACCTCCATGCCACGCCGAATTGAGGAAGTAATTAAAGCAAAAGGAGCCCCTACCAAGTATTGAGTACATATACAGTAAATTAACATACTTTCCAGAAGGCCAACAATTCACTAAAAATATTTTTTTTTATTGGTATTATGAAGTATTCTAATTTGTTCAGATCAGCAGTCTTCCCCATGATTGTGTAGCCTAGTGAACCAAACTGAGAGACCATTTTGAAGGCTCAGGAAACCTTTGCAGGTGTTTTGAGTTGATTAGCTGATTGGCATGTCACCATATTCTAATTTGTTGAGATAGTGAATTGGTGGGTTTTTGTTAAATGTGAGCCTAAATCATCACAATTAAAAGAACCAAAGACTTAAACTACTTCAGTCTGTGTGCATTGAATTTATTTAATACACGAGTTTCACAATTTGAGTTGAATTACTGAAATAAATGAACTTTTCCATGACATTCTAATTTATTGAGATGCACATGTAAAACATAAAAAAACTGAAGGAGTATGAATACTTCCACTGTATGTGTGTGTATCTTCTCAGAACCTACACTATTCTATTAACAAACATGCAAAAGTCGCAGAATGTGTAGAACTTTGTAAATGACAGGAATTTCTGTCATTCAGATTTTGCGTGGGCCTACACATTATTCACATCCCCAACGCAAATCCACCAGGACAAGAAATGTCCTCATGTTCTTGACATACTCGAATCAACACATTGTCTTGCTATCGTGCTTTGAGGAAGTCTAATATCCATCTGTTAAACCCGACTGACTGAGATACAAAGAGCATGGGAGGCAAAGTCACAAGCCAAGGCAGGTCAAGTCTGGATACCAACGAAGACGCTGAAAACACTTGAGGTCTCGTCTATGCCTTATCTCGGGCTGCTGGGCCGTGTCCAGTCCAGCTCAAATAAACCAGCAAAAACTATCAAAATAAAGGAAGTGACCTACCGACCTCTCGAGCCTGCAAAAGGGTGATATTGTTTTTTTATTAGGCAATCAATGTGACACCTCCCTTCATTTGTCAGTGTTCGGTATCGTCTATGAAAACGACCGGTCCGATAAGGTTTTCAGAGCCATCCCATTAATCAACAGCATGCTTTTGGAAAGGAAAGGGGATGACAATGGAAAAAGTCGTCAGCGTGAATGACAGGGAAGTGCCGGGAGACTTAGTTGCTGTGAGGGAAGGATACAAGTGTAGATCAGCCTTCTAAAGCTGGTAACAATAGGTACTGAGGTACCATATGAGAAACGGGGTTACACCATCTCTTTTGCTCTTCAAGAATACTCAAAAACATGTCGGTGATGTTCACAATGACATAGATCGCTTTATGTGAATTAGTATATGAACGACATCCAGTTTTACACTGCTTTATTAAACTTCAAATACACACAAATCATGTTAATGCATAACCATTCAACCGAGTCAGTAGCACCAGGTTTAGTCGTCTGATTATGTGGACGCTAACTTTTCCGCTAGCTGTGCGCGGTTGCAGAAGCAGACGTGAGAACCAGGTCTGCCGGTTGACTCTGTAATCGAATTCACTGGCCACTCCTGGAGAGGGAACGCCTCTGCAGATCTTCTGGAGCTTCCTCTACCGGGATCCACCGTGTTTTTGTTTCTTCAAAGTCCCACTTAATGCATGAAGAAAAAAAAATTATTTGTTTTGTACTACTTTAAGAATAAATTTAAGAATAACAATGACAAACTCTCAAGCAAAAAATAAATAAATATAAATATAATGTATTGTATTGTATATATATATATATAGTGGGTACGGAAAGTATTCAGACCCCCTTAAATTTTTCACTCTTTGTTATATTGCAGCCATTTGCTAAAATCATTTAAGTTCATTTTTTCCCTCATTAATGTACACACAGCACCCCATATTGACAGAAAAACACAGAATTGTTGACATTTTTGCAGATTTATTAAAAAAGAAAAACTGAAATATCACATGGTCCTAAGTATTCAGACCCTTTGCGCAGTATTTAGTAGAAGCACCCTTTTGATTTAATACAGCCATGAGTCTTTTTGGGAAAGATGCAACAAGTTTTTCACACCTGGATTTGGGGATCCTCTGCCATTCCTCCTTGCAGATCCTCTCCAGTTCTGTCAGGTTGGATGGTAAACGTTGGTGGACAGCCATTTTTAGGTCTCTCCAGCGATGCTCAATTGGGTTTAAGTCAGGGCTCTGGCTGGGCCATTCAAGAACAGTCACGGAGTTGTTGTGAAGCCACTCCTTCGTTATTTTAGCTGTGTGCTTAGGGTCATTGTCTTGTTGGAAGGTAAACCTTCGGCCCAGTCTGAGGTCCTGAGCACTCTGGAGAAGGTTTTCGTCCCTGTACTTGGCCGCATTCATCTTTCCCTCGATTGCAACCAGTCGTCCTGTCCTTGCAGCTGAAAAACACCCCCACAGCATGATGCTGCCACCACCATGCTTCACTGTTGGGACTGTATTGGAAGGTGATGAGCAGTGCCTGGTTTTCTCCACACATACCGCTTAGAATTAAGGCCAAAAAGTTCCATCTTGGTCTCATCAGACCAGAGAATCTTATTTGTCACCATCTTGGAGTCCTTCAGGTGTTTTTTAGCAAACTCCATGCGGGCTTTCATGTGTCTTGCCACTCTGCCATAAAACCCGACTGGTGGAGGGCTGCAGTGGTTGACTTTCTACAACTTTCTCCCATCTCCCGAATGCATCTCTGGAGCTCAGCCACAGTGATCTTTGGGTTCTTCTTTACCTCTCTCACCAAGGCTCTTCTCCCCCGATAGCTCAGTTTGGCCGGACGGCCAGCTCTAGGAAGGGTTCTGGTCGTCCCAAACGTCTTCCATTTAAGGATTATGGAGGCCACTGTGCTCTTAGAAACCTTAAGTGCAGCAGAATTTTTTTTTGTAACCTTGGCCAGATCTGTGCCTTGCCACAATTCTGTCTCTGAGCTCTTCAGGCAGTTCCTTTGACCTCATGATTCTCATTTGCTCTGACATGCACTGTGAGCTGTAAGGTCTTATATAGACAGGTGTGTGGCTTTCCTAATCAAGTCCAATCAGTATAATCAAACACAGCTGGACTCAAATGAAGGTGTAGAACCATCTCAAGGATGATCAGAAGAAATGGACAGCACCTGAGTTAAATATATGAGTGTCACAGCAAAGGGTCTGAATACTTAGGACCATGTGATATTTCAGTTTTCCTTTTTTAATAAATCTGCAAAAATGTCAACAATTCTGTGTTTTTCTGTCAATATGGGGTGCGGTGTGTACATTAATGAGGAAAAAAATATGAACTTAAATGATTTTAGCAAATGGCTGCAATATAACAAAGAGTGAAAAATTTAAGGGGTCTGAATACTTTCCGTACCCACTGTATGCATGTATGTATGTATGTATGTATGCATGTATGTGTATGTATATATATATATATATATATATATATATATATATATATATATATATATATATATATATATATATATATATATATATTATATATATATATATATATATGTGTACAGGTGCATCTCAATAAATTAGAATGTCGTGGAAAAGTTCATTTATTTCAGTAATTCAACTCAAATTGTGAAACTCGTGTATTAAATAAGTTCAATGCACACAGACTGAAGTAGTTTAAGTCTTTGGTTCTTTTAATTGTGATGATTTAGGCTCACATTTAACAAAATCCCACCAATTCACTATCTCAACAAATTAGAATACTTCATAAGACCAATAAAAAAAAATCATTTTTAGTGAATTGTTGGCCTTCTGGAAAGTATGTTAATTTACTGTATATGTACTCAATACTTGGTAGGGGCTCGTTTTGCTTTAATTACTGCCTCAATTCGGCGTGACATGGAGGTGATCAGTTTGTGGCACTGCTGAGGTGGTATGGAAGCCCAGGTTTCTTTGACAGTGGCCTTCAGCTCATCTGCATTGTTGGGTCTGGTGTCTCTCATCTTCCTCTTGACAATACCCCATAGATTCTCTACGCCAGCTTCAGTCCACTCCTTGTGAAGCTCTCCCAAGTGTTTGAATCAGCTTTGCTTGAATGTACTCTCAAGCTAGCGGTCATTCCTTTTGCTTGAGCACCTTTTCCTACCCAAATTCTTCCTTCCAGTCAACTTTGCATTTAATATGCTTTGATACAGCACTCTGTAAACAGCCACACCTTTCAGTAATGACCCTCTGTGACTTAAGGCCAAAGTATACTTCACTTTTTACGCGTACGCAAGGGACAGCGTACAGTGCGCGTGACGCGAATTGCGTCATCAGAATAGTATGCGCGTACTGTACGCGCACCACCCGATTTTTGTAACCGCACGTACTTTGTACGCTCAGGTCGCACATGCGCACTGAAGTTATTTTGCAGTAATCAGGTTTTCCCACATGGTGGCAACACTGTCCCGGGCCATTGTTTCACAGTAGAAAACGAAACTAAAGAGACGGACAATGACAACAAAATAGCGGAGACTGCAACAGACGCTCACATTGACGAGCGCTTGTGAGCGAGAGGGTATGAGACAGCTCAGCTTTGGTTTAAAAGAGTTTTAACGGGGAAAAATAGAGCAGACACTGAACATGAATGAAGCTTTCTAGTGCGCATGTCAACCGCCCGCGTTCGCGTACAACTTCAAATGGAGTATACTTTGTAAGGCTACGCGTTCGACTGTACGCATACGCTAGCGTACGCGTACAAAAACGAAGTATACTTAGGCCTTTACCCTCTTTTTGGAGGGTGTCAATGATCGTCTTCTGGATCATTGCCAAGTCAGCAGTCTTCCCCATTATTGTGGTTTCAAAGAACAAGAGATACCCAGAATATACTGTATGGATGGCCATTTATTGAAACTCAAATGTAAATATTCTACTATTTTGAGATACTGATTTTTGACTTTCATGAGCTGTAAGCTCTAATCATCAAAATTAAAAAAAAAAACTTTTTGAAATGTTTTGCTTTACATGTCAAGGCTCTAGACTCATTCTTCCCACTGGTCGCACTTGTACGACTAACTTTCTCAGTTGGTCGCACGAGCACATCATTTGGTCGCAATTTATTTTTTAGATACAACATTTGATTAATCAATGCATGCTGATGAACTTTTATCATAGTTTATAGTTATATGGTAACTAAAGTGTTCAACATTCAACCCGTTCTTTTTCGTCAGTATTATTTGTGATTTAAATTTTGTGACAGGAATTCCTCTTTTCGTGCGCTTTCACTTTTAAATTCGCGATCTTGGTGTCAGGCTTTACAAGAAAATATAATTGTCTGTTTTGCTTATATCTATACACCTTTCACTTTTTAAGACTAAAAAAAAAGATGGATTCATTGTTATTCTTAAACAATAAAACAGTAGGTTACAATGACAAAATAGCTTACATAACATTTATTAACAAAAACGAATAAGAGGAGGCATGGCATAGGACACATCACATGCTGTATTATATACCGACTAATAAATTACAGAATGTTTAGCAAACACTGAGGAATCAAATAATAATAATAATAATAATTAAAAAATAAGGAAAGCCTCCATAGTTTAACGAGGTAAACAGCAAAGATAACAAGCTTTTCAAAACGAAAACAAAAAGAAAAGTAAAACTAAACTGGCTGTCGCTGACAGGACTTGCATGTTTTCTCTACAAGAATACCAACATGTTCACCTTCTCTGGTTTAAGCGGTCTTTTACTTTAGTTTGAAAACCAAATCCTCTGTTGTGCTCCGTCCGCTGCGCGCACCTTCGCGCTCGTGCTGACACGGCGAGTGGAAGCACAATGGGCGCGCGTTGCTCCCGCTCAGCATACGCGCCGCTTCTGCGCTGCCTCTGCTCACGCGTGCGGTGTGAAACGGGCGTAAACCAGGCTCTACTGAAGCGCTTGCGCCTCTCTTCACGTGAAAGAGAGAGGCGCTGAAAGCACTGAAAGCGCCTCTCTTCACATGATCAGTGAAATCTTTCTCCTGCAGCAGTGCAGACCATGCACTCGCACAAGTGCGACCACATCAAATTTTTACTTGCACACTCTCAAAAAATGGTCGCAGTCTAGAGCCCTACATGTAATGAATCTAAAATATATGAAAGTTTCACTTTTTGAAATAAGTTACAAGAAAAAAAACTTTCACAACATTCTAATTTATTGAGATACACCTGTACATAATTTAATAAGTAAAAATGGCTTTAATAATAATAATAATATAAAAATTAATTTAATAAAACATGAACAAATAAAATGCATTTAATACAAATTGCAAATTGCATTTAATAAATCAGTGTTTTCCCTATGTTTATGGCTTTGGGGCGGGGTGGGGGGAGGGGTGTGTTCCGTTTTTTTCCGGCATAAAAACATTAATTGAATTTAGCTTTTAATTAATGAAAATTAAACACATCTTATTTTTTTGGAAAATAAAGGGGATTTAATATTACAATTAAAACATTGAAGACATTTTATGAATATTCCCTAAAAATAATGTTTTAATAATTTTAGTAGGCTATTACGTACATTCTACTGAACAATAGTAATATATTTCTGCCGCAATGTCTACAACTGAAATCCGAACTTTTATTTTGAGGGGTTGCTGTGAATGCCTTTAGATTTCTGTGTGAGGATAGTTTTACTCAAATGAAACAGTCAAATGCTCATGAAGTGACTCTCAGAGCAGTTCTGGATATGTTCTGTATTTACGTCCTCATCCCAAGATAATGGCAGGAGAAACGCTGTAAATGCACTTAATGAATCATTCATATAGTAAATAAAATGCTTTATAAACAATTAAGAAATAATTAATTTAATAAACATTTAATGAATAAATTATTTAAACAAAAATAAATAAAATGCATTTAATAAAAAGTTCACTTAATGAATACATTTAGTGAATAATTTATTTAAATTAAATTCATTTAATATGTAATTTAACCAATAATTCAGCAATTTTTGTGAATGATGTCTTTAATATATAAAAATAAATAAATGAATAAAATGTAATAATTTACTATGATAAAATGTCAAGCAAACAAAAAGGATCAAAAAATGTATACATTTAATAAATACATAAAATGCCTTTAAGTAACAAAAAATAATTTAATAAAAATAAATAAATAAAATGCATAAACAAAAAATAATTTAATAATATGCTTTTTATAAACAATTTAATAAATTTAATAAATGTTTAATGAATAAATCATTTAATGAACAAAAAAAAATAAAATGCATTTAATAAGTTAATTTAATAAATACATTTAGCGAATAATGTATTCAATAAATAAATTAAATGGATTTAGTATGTAATTTAACCAATAACTTAATAAATTTAGTGAATGATTCCTTTAATAAATAAAAACATACACATGAATAAAATGCATTTAATAATTCATAATGATCTACTTTTGGGTTATGCAGAGCAAAGAATCTTATGTGGCTTTGGAACGAGATGAGGTTGTGTATGATTTGGAGGGAGTAATGTTTTATTCTGGGCTAAACTACTTTAAGGCTCAAATATCTTCAGAGGACTGTTTAGCTACTCATAAGACACAAACAACCCCTCCTCAAAAAACAGAAAACCCCTCGGCCTGTCCACTGTTCTCCACGCATCGGGGCGGGCGACAGAGACCCACTCTTAAAATAGCAGAGCAAGGGCCAAATCTCCTGTAGACTGAACAAGCATTTTGTACCACTTCCGATGCAGAAAGGTCCTGCCCTGTTCCTTTATTATAGATCTTTAACAGCAAAACAATCAAGCAACAACATGAACTTCTGGAACACCAAGCCCAGCTTTCTCTTTCACAACTGCTTACAGTAACTGACACAATGGAATGGAATTGCAGGAATCTCCCATTTTGATTGTCATAGTTGTACCCAAAAATGCCCCTGAGCAATTTTTTTCCGATTTAGATAATTTAGATCCGTTTAAATATTTTGTTCAGCTATCACAGCTAGTTATGAGTCCTTATATAACAAATTATATTACTTGCATTACAATTCTGCCTGTAACTGATGCTAATGGCTCAGAAATTGAACAATTTCCCTACAGTAACAGCTATCAGAAATCACACATTCGTCACTGGAAGATTGCTCTTGACATCAGATGTCTGAACTCTGAACTCACACAGTGTGTCTAAGGCGGTTCACATGCTTAGCTTTTTCCTGTTTAGTTAATAAAACAAAGTTCAATTGTTTTCGTCCAGGGCGATTTGCCTTTGTTTTAGATTAAATGACATCCTCAATCACTTGGCATTCTCAAAAGCCATTTAGAGAGCCAAGAAAGGACTAGACTGCAACAACAACATTTTCAGCAAAACTGTGACCTGTACAATTTATATTGAGATATTGAGTGTTAATGTTGTGTGATACTGTTATACTGAGTGATTAGATTATATAGACAATTTTCTTTCAGATAAGTGTGCAAGCAGTATGTTGAAAAGATACTGTAGATAAATCCTTTTGAAAAACTGTCAGGAAACTCAAACATTTATTTTTACACAAATTTTACATGTGATTTGCTTTAGTCTTTAAAACTCTGCTACCATCTACCCTCCTAAAGCAGTACTGCAACCTCCGGTTATTACATTTTATTATTTATAATTTTATTATTATTAGTTTAATGTTAGTATTTCCATGTATAATTTGAGGTTTGTGATATAATTTTATATATATATATATACACACATACATACACCGGTAGCTACATCTCAGAAAGTTAGAATATGGTGAAAAAGTTCATTTTTTCTTGTAACTTATTTCAAAAAGTGAAACTTTCATATATTTTAGATTCATTACATGTAAAGTAAAACACTTCAAAAGTTTTTTTTTGTTTTAATTTCGATGATTAGAGCTTACAGCTCATGAAAGTCAAAAATCAGTATCTCAAAATATTATAATATTTCCTAAGATCAATCAAAAAAAGGATTTGCAAAACAGAAACGTTCAAGTTCTTTAAAGTATGTTCATTTCTGCACTAAATACTTGGTCGGGCTCCTTTAGCACAAACTCCAGCATCAGTGAGGTGTGGCATGGAAGCGATCAGCCTGTAGCACTGCTGAGGCACTATTGAGCCTTCAGCTCATCTGTATTGTTGGATCGACTGTTTCATCATTCTTTTGAAAATATACCATAGATTCCATATGGGGTTCAGGTCAGGCATGTTGTCTGGCCAATCAAGCACAGTAATATCATGGTCAGCAAAGCACTTGGAAGTGGTTTTGGCACTGTGGACAGGTGCTAAAGTCCTGCTGGAAAAGGAAATCAGCATCTCCATAAAGCTTGTCAGAAGAAGGAAGCATGAAGTGCTCTAAAATTTCCTGGTAGATGGCTGCGTTGACTGTGGACTTCAGAAAACACAGTGGACCAACACCAGCAGATGACATGGCAGCCCAAATCATCACTGACTGTGGAAACTTCACACTGGACTTCAAACAACATGGATTCTGTGCCTCTCCACTCTTCCTCCAGACCTTGATTTCCAAATGAAAAAGCAAAATTTACTTTCATCTGAAAAGAGGAAGTTGGACCACTGAGCAACAGTCCAGTTCTTTTTCTCCACAGCCCAGGTAAGATGCTTCTGACTATGGATGTCAACGATTAATCGATGCTTTTAATATGATCCAAACTTTAAAAGTACATTAAAACAGATACAGTACAAAGTTCTTTTGTATTGAAATGTAGTAAGTCATGTTCAATTATAATTTCCCTAGATAATTGTTGCATATCGGGCACTTCGCTTTGACAGGGCTGCGCACGCGAGCAGGACAGTCTATTCATTCATACAACTTGTTAATTCATTCCTACGACATTAATTTGTGGCAGCTGTCCATGTTTCATTAATTTGTTCCCTAGAAAACCCATGATTTAACTTAAATGCGGGAACAATTTAAGTCATAGTAACGAATTCTTAATTCATGGCCACGAAATCTTTAATTTCCCCCCACACGTTTACCACAGTAAGAGATGCGAAAACAGTGATTAAAAGTGAACAACAATAAAATAAACCTGCAAATCTAGAGGGTGAGACAGTGAGGATTTGGGAAAAGAAACAATAAATAATATTAAATTCATGACCATCCGGAAAAACAGAACACAAAGCCGCATATGACTTGATTTAAATGTATGCGCTCGGCATGAATCAAAAAGCATGGTCGCGATGTAACATTTGCCTGCTAACCAATTATTTATCTTATTAACAAAGCTTTGTACCTCACTTGTGTCATAATACTCACATTAAAATGTTTCAAATGGGTAACAGTGTGTTTTGCCGTAGCAACGCCGTGGTTCTGGAAGCGGATCACTGACTGCACGTCACAGCCCCACGCGCCGTACTTGCGTTTGGGATCATTTTATTCTAAATCCTGATAATGTCAATTGCAAACATAGCTATGATGTTTTAAAAAAAAAAAACGAGCACCATGAAACCATTTAAAAAGGCGCATTCAGCGGTCTCCATGACAGGATATGAAACAGCACATAAAGTATAATGATCCTGTGCGTAACTACGGCGCGCTCTTCCTTTTATCAAATGATCATAATCACATCCATTCAATTTACCATCCTGCCACTAGCCTTTTATTTAGACTAAAAACCCTTTTCATTCGGGTGAGGAAGCTGGCGTTTTGAGTGGCATTTGCATATCCTGTCATGCCGGTGACTATATGCCACTGCAATAGACGCGTTTTGCAGTAGTTGGTTAACGATTAATCGTTAGACGATCGATTATGGAAATGATTGAAAATTGACATTCCTACTTCTGACGATGTTTTTGTTTCAGAAGTGGCTTGGTAGCCCTTTTCCTGAAGACGTCTGAGCGTGGTGACTCTTGATGCACTGACTGCAGCTTCAGTCCACTCCTTGTGAAGCTCTCCCAAGTGTTTGAATCAGCTTTGCTTGACTGTATTCTCAAGCTTGCGGTCATCCTTGTTGCTTGTGCACCTTTTCCTAACCAAATTCTTCCTTCCAGTCAACTTTGCATTTAATATGCTTTGATACAGCACTCTGTAAACAGCCACATCTTTCAGTAATGACCCTCTGTGACTTGCCCTCTTTGTGGAGGGCGTCAATGTTCATCTTCTGGATCATTGCCAAGTCAGCAGTCTTCACCATTATTGTGGTTTCAAAGAACAAGAGATACCCAGAATTTATACTGTAGGGATGGTCATTTATTGAAACTCAAATGTAAATATTCTAATATTTTGAGACACTGATTTTTGACTTTCATGAGATGTGAGCTCTAATCATCAAAATTAAAACAAAAACACTTTTGAAATGTTTTACTTTACATGTAATGAATCTAAAATATATGAAAGTTTCACTTTTTGAAATAAGTTACAAGAAAAAAAAAATGAACTTTTTCACCATATTCAAATTTTCTGAGATGTACCTGTATACACACACATATACACATATACACATATATATATATATATACACATATATGTACATATACATATACATACATATATGTACATATACATATACATACATATATATATACATACATACATGCATATATATATATATATATATATACATACATATACATACATACACATACATATAGAATCATCAAATGTTAGAATTTATTTAAATTACATGTTTAGAACATAACATTTGTAATAATTAAATAATGAATGAAAAATTAAAATAAAATTATACTATGATATATTTTAAAATTTAACATTTAAACTATAAATATACTATATAATCCTAAAATAAAAATAAATATATTAATAAAAAAGTTTTATACATTTATGATGATTTTTTTTTTCTTCATTTTATCAATTCTATTTATTTTTGGCTACTATTTTTTATTTTACTTTTAACTTGGTTGTGTGTACACAAATTCAGCTGTGTGAAATCACACATGTAGGTCTCAGATTCTCAGATAGTACAGGTTGGGTCATTTCATTTCAAGTCGTGTCAAAGCGTCTCATTTATGGACCATATAATGTGCAACTCTGAAAAGAAAAGGAATGGCGTTCTAACCTCTAGTTCAGAGCCAATAGAGGACGAATCGGTCGAGGTACCAGAGGAACACTGTTCATCAACCCGCACCACCCTGACAGTCCTCTTTAGCGGAAGACTCTCTGATGAGCCGTCCCGTGAGATGGTGACCTCCTTGAGACAAACCTAGAAGAGACCTCGGTCATTTAAAACCGTGACATACCTTATGGACTGTTCAACACACCATAAAACCACTTTACTAAAATTCAAAATAAGCGCAAACCTTCCTGACTGGCAATATGTTGACATCCATGTAAAGGCCCATGTCAGTCCCTTTGGGAGAAATGCCTCTTGCTGAGAGGTGCTTCTTCCTGCAGCATTCAACATTGTTGTTGCACAGCTGACCCGTGACAGAAGAGTCACCTAGTAAAGACTCAGTATCCGAGTCTAGAGACCGGACAGAAGGGCGTTTATGGTTGGATCTGTAACAGATGAGGAACACAATCTGAAAAATCTAAGTTAAAGAGTAGACTGAGAACACTGGTACATTAAATGCAGTCTTGTCAAAGGATACAGAAAGATCCAGAACCGCACAGCTGATAGCAGAGAGTATCCATGGCATTGCTTTGACAACAGATCTTAGCTGTGTGTCATAGAGAAGAATGGCAGAGGCATACAGAGATCCAGCTACAGAAGACAGAACTCTAGAGGACACCTGCACTGCAGAATTCTGCTCTCCTCTATTCTGCAAAAGACAGAAAAGACACAATTGGACAGTTTATAGTGCATATACAGTTACAGGGCTCTAGACTCATTCTTCCCACTGGTCGCACTTGTGAGACTAACTTTCTCAGTTGGTCGCACGAGCACATCATTTTTTTTTTTTTTTTTTTTTTTTTATTTGATACAACATTTGATTAATCAATGCATGCTGAGGAACGTTTATCATATTTTACAGTTATATGGTAACGAAAGTGTTCAACATTCAACCCTTTCTTTTTCATGAGTATTATTTGTGATTTAAATTTTGTGAACAGGAATTCCTTTTTTTGCTTTCACTTTCAAATTCGCAATCTTGGTGTCACACTCTACAAGAAAAGATAATTGTCTGTTTTGCTTATATCCATATACCTTTCACTTTTTAAGACTAAAACAAAAGATGGATTCATCGTTATTCTTAATTAAAAAGCACAACAACAATAAAACAGTAGGCTACAATGACAAACTAGCTTACATAACATTTATTATACAAAACGAATAAGACGAGGCATGGCATAGAACACATCACATGCTGTATTATACCGACTAATACATAACAGAATGTTTAGCAAACACTGAGGAATCAAATAATAATAATATAAAAAAATTAAGGAAAGCCTCCATAGCGTAACGTGAGGTAAACAGCAAATATAACAAGCTTTTCAAAACGAAAACAAAAAGAAAAGTAAAACTAAACTGGCTGTCGCTGACAGGACTTGCATGTTTTTTTTCTACAAGAATACCAACATGTTCAC